>JAAAXO010000494.1:272484-300828 GCA_011799875.1 Thinopyrum elongatum
GATACAATGTTCTTCATGATCTCCACGGAGTTCTATCTGATGTAATCTTCTTTTGCGGTGTGTTTGTTGGGATCCAATGAATTGTGGGTTTATGATCAGATTATTCATTAAAAGTACCTAAGTCTCTTCTAAACTTTATTATGCAAGATTATTATAGCTTTGTATTTCTCTTCGATCTATCCATTTGGTTTGGCCAACTAGATTGATTTAACTTCAGTGGGAGAGGTGCTTTGTGATGGGTTCAATCTTGCGGTGTCCTCACCTCGTGACAGAAGGGGTAGCAAGGTACGTATTTGTATTGTTACCATTAAGGGTAAAATGACGGGGTTTAATCATATTGTTTGATTTTATTTTGTCTACATCATGTCATCTTGCTTAAAGCGTTATCTGTTTGTCATGAATTTAATACCATAGATGCATGCTGGATTGCGATCGATTGGTGGAGTAATAGTAGTATATGCAGGCAGGAGTCGGTCTACTTGTCACGGACGTGATGCCTATATATATGAACATTTCTATGAATAACATCATAACTATGTGCTTTTCTATTAATTGCCCAACAGTAATTTGTTCACCCACCGTAGGCTATGTTTAAAGAGAGAAGCCTCTAGTGAAAACTATGGCCCCCGGGTCTACTTTTATCATATTACTAAATCTAAAAATACCTTTCTGCAATTTTATTTCTTTTATTTTACTTTGCAATTTATATTTCTACCACTTCTAAATTTGATCCTTGCAACTAACAAGTTCAAGGGGATTTAGAACCCTCTTGCCAGCATTGGGTGCAAGTATTTGCTCTTGTGTGTGGAGGTGCTGTTTGACTAGGATTTGCGCGGTTCTCCTATTGGTTCGATAACCTTGGTTCTCACTGAGGGAAATACTTATCAGCTACTATATTGCTTCAACCTTCCTCTTCGGGGGAAATCCCAACACAGCTCACAAGTAGCAGAAAGAATTTCTAGCACCGTTGCCGGGGAGACATCATCAAATCTCTATAAGTACCTACACTCAAATTATCATTTACTTGCTCTACTTTTTATTTGCCTTATTTGCTTTTATTAGTCTCGTTAAAAAAATCAAAAACACAATTTTTTTTACTTTGTTTGCAATAATCATGTCATCACAGAAAAACAGACAATAAAGACATATGGATCCACTTAAAGTTTTCTACTTGGATGATCTTCTATCCATTTGTGCTCTTGCTCAAACCCCATCTAGCTTAGTTGCGGGAAAATCATTAGATGAGCATGCTTATTTTGTGGGTCGCTGTTTGTCTCAAAAAGGGAGACTCTTATGGAATCAAATAAATTGTTTGCTATGCTATGCTTGGAATCTACATGAAATATATGATTTAACTTGTTGCTCTGAGAAACCTAAAAAACACCTTCCCTACCTATGTGAGTTTAATGATAATGAAATCTTATCTTCTTATGCCAAGGGTGTTTATAGTTACTATGATATCGAACAAACTGAAGAATTTGTTGCTTTTAAGGGTGCTTATGAAGTTGCTTCTTTGATTGAAAAGTATGATGCTACTCTCTACAAATCTGAAAATTTTTCCATACTTAAATATTGCTATGAAAACTATGCTCCTAATGCCTATGTTAATGAATTATTGAGAGAACGTCTGCTGCATTGGAAGAAAATAATGATATGCAGAAATCTATATAAAATTCTGATCCCGTTGATTCGATTGAAATATCCAATCTTGATGAACGTGATGCTTGCTATTCTTATGGCCATGATGCCAATATTAATGATGCTTATGGAGATGTACTAGCTATAGTTCCTTATGTTAAAAATGAAATTATTGCTATTGCACCCACACTTGATAGCTCCTTGAATGAAAAGCATGATTGCAATTATGTTATTATACATTCTATTAATCACAATTGTGCTAATCATATGCAAAGCTACAGGCTTGGGGATGATAATTTTGTTATGTCCACTACTTATTGCAATGATCATGATTCGGGTGATAATGCTTCTTATGATCTTGAAATTTTATTTAAGCCTCATGATGAATATGTTATTGATAATAATGTTTGCAATAATATTGAAAGTGGGTTTGGAAGAGTGTCAACTTTAGGTAAAAATAATCCCACATATTTGGAGAGTGTTCAATCTTATGAATTTTTTGATAAAAGTGGGTTTGGAGAGGTCATGACTTTAGTTGTTGATTATCCCACTATCTTCGAAGATTGTAAAACTTTTATGCATATGGATCATGGAGAGAATATTTTATGTGATAGATATTTTGTTGAATTTGATTATGATCCCACATGTAATTATTATGAGAGAGGCAAATATGGTTATAAAAATCTTCATGTCACTAAATTACCTCTCTTTGTGTTGAAATTATTAATGTTCCATTCTTCCTATTTGCATATGCTAGATATTGCTTATTTTGATAATTTGTTTAATTATGAAATGCCTATCCATAGGAAATGTGTTAGACTTACATATGTTTTTCCCATGCAACATGATGCTCACTTTGAGTTTCTGTTATTATCTTTCATGTGAGCATCGATAAAATCTCAAGCCTATCTTAATGGCTATAAAGAACGAGCTTGTTGGGAGACAACCCAATAGTTATCATTTTGTTATTATTTGAAAACATTGCTACTGTAATTATTTTGTTTTTATATTTTAATTAGTGTTTCTACCAAGTAAAGCCTTTGGGATGATTTTTATGATAGTTGATTTGATTCCGTGCAAAAACATTAAATTTTTTCGTCCAGTGCAGGAATTTATATAAATTACTGGAGCGTGGTTTTGATCTGAATTTTTGTCACATGATTTATATACAAATTTCCCACGTTTTATGAATTTTCAGAAGTTTAGAGTTACCACAAGTATTGAGAATAATTTAGATCATTACAGACTGTTTCTGTTTTAGACAGATTCTGTTTTTTATTCCATAGTGTGCTTGTTTTAATGATGCTATGATTATATCGGGAGGTATAAGTCATGGAGAAGTTAGAATACAATAGGTATTATGCAAGAACAATTATGAATGAGTTTACAATAGCACCTAAAGTTTATGATATCTTTATTTACTAACGGATCTTTGAGGTTTCTGTTGAGTTTTGTGTACTGAGTTTTCAAGTTTTTGGTGCAAATCATGTTAGATGAAGGAATAAGAAGTGGAAAGACCCTAAGCATGGGGATGCCCAAGGCACCCCAGGTAATATTCAAGGAATACCCCAGCATCTAAGCTTGAGGATGCCGGATGGCATCCCCTCTTTCGTCCACAATTCATCGGTATGTTACTTGGATATATATTTTTATTGATCAAATGATATGAGTTTTACTTGGAGCGTGTTGTGCCATAGTTTTCTTTTGCTTGCTTTTTAGTTTGCCAGAATCATTGTTTGATGGACACACCTTTTGAGAGGGATGCACATTTATCATGTTTGTTAGAATACTCTATGTGCTTCACTTATATCTTTTGAGCTAGGCAGTTGCTCTCGTGCTTCACTTATATTTGTTAGAGCACAGCGGTGGTTATATTTTATAGAAATGATTGCACTCTCATGCTTCACTTAAATCTTTTTGAGAGTCTTTTAAATAGTAAGAGGTAATATGCACATGTTCTAAGACTAGTCCAAAAATGATAGGTATTAAAGGGGGATATAATAAAAACTTTCATGTACATCACTAAATATGAAGCGTATGGTTTAATTATATTGATGTAGTAATATGAAAGGGTATTGGTCTATAATCGTTGGTTAGTAGAAATAGCGGTATTAAAGCTTATTATTAACTACTCAACTAAGTGTCCGACATGGCATGATGGGAATGTCCGAGCATTCTTAGGTCTGATTGAAATCCTTTATGCTATTTGAATTGGGGGCGCGCGATGGTTAACTCCTAACAACCTCCTTCCTAGGGGCATGTGAGTAGTACTTTGTTTCGAGGGCTAATAAAACTTTCACAATAAGTATATGAATTCTTTATGACTAATGTGAGTCCATGGATTATACGCACTCTCACCCTTCCGCATATTGCTAGCATCTTCGGTACAGTGCATTGTCTTTTTCTCACCTCAAGAGTTAGTGCAATCTTAGCCGGTGCATCCAAACCCCGTGATATGATACGCTATATCACACATAAGTCTCCTTATATCTTCCTCAAAACAGCCACAATAACTACCTATCGTGACATTTCCATAGCCATTCTGAGATATATTGCCATGCAACTTCCACCGTTCCATTTCATGACATGTGTGTTCATTGTCATATTGCTTTGCATGATCATATAGAGCTGGCATGATATTTCAGGACCCCGATTCTAAGTCACACCGATCTAGCCTGTAACACCTCATATCACTTTGCGGCCTCACGCACGGTATTCCCACGGGTGTCGCCTTACCATGGCCCGGGACCGTTTGCGCCTTTTGGCTCACGTATATGATAGTGTTGCTAGCATCCATATGACAGAGAACCCGGGCCGACATGGCTAGTCATGAACCCAAAGCGGCGCTAACTTACGGGGACAGGCATACATGAATCAACATCGAGCATGTCGGTCAGCAGCGTGTGAATCCGGGCTGTAGCACTGGGCTAGCAGGACTCCGGGAAACCGGGCTGTAGCAGGCTGGGCAGGACTCCGGATATCACCGCGTGACATTTCCCCGAAGGGACAGACACAGGAACGAAGTGAAACACATGCCGGCCAGTCTAACTGTTCCGGAGCAGCAGTGCTGGGCTAGCAGGACTCCAGTAAACCGGGCTGTAGCGGACTACCAAGGCTCAGTGGAGACACCAGACTACATTTCCCCATAAGAGAGGCTGCCAAGGATAAACAACTAGATAGTCGGATCCCACACATACCAAGCATTTCAATCATACACACAATATGCTGGATATGTGTAAATACAACATGGCATCACAAAAAAACTCTACAACTCAAAGTACTTTATTTAAAAGGCTCTGGGGAGCCATACATAACATGTTCATACAGATAGGGGTCACACGACCCGACACTCAAGTCATACAAACATACAAGCACATGCGGAAGCAACTAGTCTGAGTACAGACACTAGAAAGAAAGAAGGCTTGATGAAGCCTGTCTATCTACATAGGCCCTTCACAAGCTCAGGTCACCACCTGGGTGGCAAGTCACTCGTCAATGTCGAGATCTACATAGAACCCATCGGAGGGGGCGATGTTCTCGTCTGCAACAATTATTAAAGCAACATGAGTACAAAGGTACTCAGCAAGTCTTACAACAAATCCTATTATACATGCACATCCTCAAGAAGGGTGGTGTAGTTATCGTAGCAAGCCAGCTTTGACTCTTGGCTAAGCTATCCTACGAGACACCACTTGCAAAAAAAATAGATTTCGCACACGAGTCCACTAATCACCATCACAATACTCCACCGTGGATCCTCCCTCATAATCCTACGAGAGGGCCATCCGCGGTACTCACACTTATCTTGAGTCTTTTAGTAGTAACCATTAACTTGTCTATGAACTGCATAAGCGACCAAGTAGTCCTTTACCGCGGACGCGGCTATTCGAATAGTTTTATACCCTGCAGGGGTGTACTTCGTCACACATGTTTCCACCACTTAGCGTCTGCACACGACATGTGCTCGGCAGACTTCAAGCGAATGCCGACGTGGGTGTAGACCACGACCTGACTAACCACACAAGTCTCTAGTCCAGGTTTATCGCCTATTCGGGTTCCATCTGCAAGGAAATCCGGCCGGGGTGTCCTCAACGGCCCCAAACGATGTGTGCAGGGTTCCCGAGACACCAAACGGGCGACTCGGTACACCGGCCACGTGCCTACTGCATCACAGCCCACCCCTAAGGTCAGCGCTACGCACGGCCTCCAGCAACTACAAACACTAGAAACCACTTGCAACTCCTGGACAGAGGACGAGAGGGGTCAGTAAGTCGAGCGGGGTCATATTTCAGGGCCCAACGTGTGGTAGTAGCTGAATCTTAAATCACGCATACAGATCTCAGTTCTTAAGGACGGCCTCAATGAAACAACCCACCATGTACTCCTACATGGCCTTCCATCGATACCTTTACCAAATCATGTTCAACACTTCACTCTCATTACCGACACAACCATTCACTCTAGTTCATCACCCTGATGAGCCAGACCTGACACAACTCTAAGCATAGCAGGCATAGCATGGTAGGAAACAGAGACATGGCTCAATCAACTCCTACACATGCTAGTGGGTTTCATCTAGTTACTGTGGCAATGACAGGTCATGCAGAGGATATGGGTTCAACTACCGCAACACACAGTAGTTTGAAACGCGTTGTCTTAATGCAGTAAACGAGAGCAGAAGTGAGAAGATGGGTTGGTATCAAAATGATCAATGGGGTTGCTTGCCTGATAGAGTGGTAGTGGAATACTGCCCTTCAGTTGGATACTCGTGAATATCCTCGGAGGCAGAACCTACCACGAAGAACACATCGAAACACAATCATCACATGGCAATATGCAACAATATGATGCATGCTAGGATATGGCAAAATGAGTGTGTTTTGGCTAATGCATCTTAGAACAGGTTGGTTTGAGTTCATTTGAATCAAGGATTCAAACGCAAACCCAAAATAAGAGGTCATATTAGTGCATTAACTTGTTTCATCTAATCAGCAAGGTTAAAGTGTTCTGACATGCATGAAACAAGTACAGATGGAAAGATTCATTTTTTCTGATCCAAATTCATATATAATTTGTTTGATTTGGAGCTACAGATTAATTTCTATGAATTTTTGAAGTTTGTAGTATTTTTTGGAATTTCCTGAATAAAAATAAATCCAGAGAAATACTTATTGCGTCAGCATTGCGTCAGGATGACGTCAGCGGTCAACGGGGCTGGTCCAGGTCAAACCTGGCCAGTGGGTCCCGCGTGTCAGTGTCATTAGTCTAACTAATTTTTAGTTACTCCTAATCCTAAGTTAATTAGCAGGCGGGTCCCACCTGTCATAGACCCAGGGGGGGTCAAACTGGGTCAGCGGGGTCAAACCCGCCGGCGTTTAGCCGCCGGCGAGGCCAGACGCGGCGGGGCAGTGCGGGATTCGTGCTCCGGCCACCAAAACGATGGCGGAGCACATCTACGTGATGCGGGGAGTGAGCCGCGTCGAGTGGTGGCAGTGGGTGGAGCTGGGGTGCCCGGAAACGACACCGGCGACAAGCTGTGCGGCTGCCGGAGTTTGGGCGAGCTCGGGCTCGTCGCTAGGGGGCACGGCGAGGTGCGTGGAGTGGTTCTGTGGACTCCTGCGAGTGCGGCGAAGACGATGGCGTGCTCGGAATCGAGCCAACGTGGCTGTGGCCACGACGGCGATGTGCTGAGGCGGCGGCGGGTGCGGCCGAGCTCGGTGCAGTCGATGCAGCACTCGAGAGCGAGAACAGAAAAGATGGGGAGGTAGCTGACCTCACGGCGGTCACGACGGAGCAGACGGCGAGGTCGGGGACGAGCTGCTGCGGTGGTGACGGCGAAAGGGATCTCCGGCGACGGCGAGGTCGGGCGAGGCTGTTGCGGTGGTTCCGAGGCGAACGAGCGCTCGGGGCTCGGTCTGCTCGATGGAGAGGTCGACGACGGAGCTCGTGGACACGGCAGCGCGGCTCGGGGACGACGGTGGATGCGGGTTTCACGGTGGCGCGGCTGCGGCTGCGTCGGCCATGTTGGAGAGAGAGCGAGAGAGAGGCGCAGGGGGGGAGAATGAGGTCTCCAGGGGGTCGAGGCGATGACGTGGAGGACGTCCAGGCGTCCAGCAGCTCGAGCGGCAAGCAGCTGGCGCCGTGGCGAGCTCGCGCACGCCGGCGTCACCTCCCTGCCTGCCTGGCGGGAACGAAGCAGCTGGCTGGCATGGGCCAGCACAGTGCTGGGCCGCCAGGTGGGCCGGCTGGTGACTTTGCCAGGTAAGTTTATTTTCCTTTTTTTTATTTTCTGTTTTCTAATTTCTGCAAGTTTGTGGCTTTTCTAAAAATACCTAGGCACTTTCAAAAATCACCAAACTGCTCATGCCCACTGTATAGAGTATAACCAACATGGAACATTTCAGTTTGGGATTATTTGGACATTTAAAATATTTACTAGCATTTAAATGCCCAAATGCAGGTTACATATCATTTAATTCAATGACCTTATGATGACCTAAAAAAATGTGAACCAATTTTGGCAGAGGTTCTAATCCAAGACAAAAATGATGGACATTTTAGAAGGGCATTTGTCGTTCATTGAAAAAGATTTTAGTAAACCCTAGTTGTTTCCAGGGGGTTGTTGGGGGTTCTGCCATCCCCATTTCAAGTTTCTGGATAATTTAAACATGATGCAACACTCTAATGCATGAACTAGCTAGGGTGTGACATGATATTTGTTGCAAAGCCACCATTCATCATTGTTATACATGTTATGCTAGATCATTGCACATCCTGGCACACTACCAGAGGCATTCATATAGAGTCATATTGATTTAGTTATCGAGTTGTAAGTAAAGAAAAGTGCGATGACCATCATTATTAGAGCATTGTCCCAGTGAGGAAAGGATGATGGAGACTATGATTCCCCCGCAAGTAGGGATGAGACTCCGGACAAAAAATAAAAAGAAAAAGAAAGAGACCAAAAAGGGACCAACAAAAAAATGAGAGAAAAAGAGAGAAGGGGCAATGTTACTATCCTTTTACCGCACTTGCGCTTCAGAATAGCACCATGTTCTTCATATAGAAAGTCTCGTGAGTTTTCACCTTCATATACCAGTGGGAATTTTTCATTATAGAACTTGACTTGTATATTCCAATGATGGGCTTCCTCAAATGCTTGAGGTCTTCATGAGAAAGCAAGTTGGATGCACACCCACTTAGTTTCAGTTTGAGCTTTCATACACTTATAGCTCTAGTGCATCCGTTGCATGGCAATCCCAACTCTTCGCATTGATATCAATTGATGGGCCTCTCCATTGCCCATTGATCCACCGAGTTGATGTGAGCCTTTCTTCCTTTTTGATTTCCCTATTTGATCTCTACCACCGCACTCTATTCCAACAATATGCTATATCCATGGCTCACGCTCATGTATTGAGTGGAGTTGAAAATGCTGAAGCACATTAAAAAGTATGATCCAATTGATTGATTTGACACTTGGGTGCTCATGCTTTATATTTTTGCGGTGAAGGCGGAGTCATGCCATGCTTACATGATAAAATGAGTAGGGATAATATTTGATAAGCATCGTATATTTTGAAAAAGTAATGATTATGTTCTTATATTCATGGATATTATTATGTTGATATCAATTACTTCATCATTTCTCAATATTTATACTGTAAGATATTACATGATAAACATGCTAGGTAGCATTCAACATCAAAATTTATGTTTTTATCATTTAACTACTCGAGGATGACTAGGAATTAAGCTTGGGCATGCTGATACATCTCCAATGTATCTATAATTTTTTATTGTGTCTTGCTTTTATGTTATCAATCTTGGATACTTTTTATACAATTTTATGTCATTTTGATGGACTAACCTATTAACCTAGTGGCAGCTATTGTTTTCTGCTTGTTTTTGGTTTTCCAGGAAATCTGTACCAAACGAAGTCCAAACACTACGAAACTTTTTGATGATTTTTTTTCTGGACAAACCAGATGACACACAAGGAGACGATAAGGCAACAGGGCGTGCCCAGGGGGGTAGGCACACCCTGATGCCTTATGGGCCCCACATGGCTCCGTCTGACCTAATTCCGCTTCTATAAATTCACAAATATTGGAAAACCCCAGAGAGCCAGACGAAACAATTTTTTCGCTGCCGCAAGTTTCTGTTCTTCCGTGATCCATCTGGAGGCCTTTTTCGGTACTCTGCCGGAGGGCGAATCGATCACGGAGGGCTTCTACATCAACCTTGCTGCCTTCCGATGATGTGTGAGTAGTTCACCATAGACCTACGCGTCCATAGCTAGTAGCTAGATGGCTTCTTCTCTCTCTTTGATCTTCGATACAATCTCCTCCATGATCTCCCTAGAGTTCTATCCAATGTAATCTTCTTTTGCGGTGTGTTTGTTGGGATCCGATAAATTGTGGGTTTATGATCAGATTATTCATTGAAAGTAATTGAGTCTTTTCTAAACATTATTATGCATGATTGTTATAGCTTTGTATTTCTCTCCGATCTATCCGTTTGGGTTGGCCAACTAGGTTGATTTATCTTCAGTGGGAGAGGTGCTTTTGTGATGGGTTCAATCTTGTGGTGTCCTCACCTCATGATAGAAGGGGTAGCGAGGCACGTATTTGTATTGTTGCCATTAATAGTAAAACAAGGGGGTTTAATCATATTGCTTGATTTTATTTTCTCTACATCATGTCATCTTGCTTAAAGTGTTAGTCTGTTTGTCATGAACTTAATACCATAGATGCATGCTGGATAGCGGTCCATTGGTGGAGTAATAGTAGTAGATGCAGGCAGGAGTCGGTCTACTTGTCACAGACGTGATGCCTATATACGTGATCATTGCCATGAATAACGTCATAACTATGCGCTTTTCTATCAATTGCCCAACAGTAATTTGTTCACCACCGTATGCTATGTTTCAAGAGAGAAGCCTTTAGTGAAAACTATGGCCCCCAGGTCTACTTTTATCATATTACTAAAACCAAAAATACCTTGCTGCAATTTTATTCCTTTTATTTTACTTTGCAATTTATATTTCTACAACTACTAGATTTGATCCTTGCAAGTAATGAGTTCAAGGGGATTGACAACCCTCTTGCCCATGTTGGGTGCAAGTATTTTCTCTTGTGTGTGCAGGTGTTGTTTGACTAGGATTTGTGTGGTTCTCCTATTGGTTCAATGACCTTGGTTCTCACTGAGAGAAATACTTATGAGCTACTATATTGCTTCACCCTACTCTTCGGGGAAAATCCCAATGCAACTCACAAGGAGCAGGCCCCCGACCGATCCTCGTCCTCCACCGACGACACCGGCTCCTTTTCAGTGCCTGGCTCGTGCCTCCCCTGAGACACCGGCTCCTCCACCCTGTCATCCTCAGCCACTGGCTCGTGCCTCCCCTGAGACACCGGCTCCTCCACCCTCTCCTCCTCAGGCGGTGTCTTAGCAGGTGGTGGAAAGGGAGGCCGAACCGGGCTTCTCTTAGCCTTTCCTTGACTTGCACCTCTTCCCCAGCCTCTTACTCGCTGAGCCCAAGAAGGAGAGGAAGCCTCAGGATCGGTGATAAAAGTGTCAACCAGCTTTCTCGCTAGGGCGAGTTGGGCTCTCTCTACTGGGTCACTCCTTTTTTGAGTCGGGCCCACCATGCTTCACTCACCTTCTATGAAAAATAGTAAAGCAATTAGTACAAATACAACATTATAGTTCAAATAAATAAGCTTACATCAAACCATATACGCAATGAGAATTACTAAGGCAATTATAGTAGAAATACAACATTATAGTTCAAATAAATAAGCATAAGTTCAAAAAATATACGCAATGAGAATTACTAAGGCAATTATTACAAATTCAACATTATAGCATGTTCGGGATCATCCGGGTCATGGTAAGGCAACTAGTACAAATTCAACATTATATTATAGGATGTTCGGGATCATCTGGGTCATGGTAAGGCAACTAGTACAAATTCAACGTTACACAACATTACAAGTAAAAATAGTCGGGATCATCCGGATCATACTCCGTCTCTTCTTCGGGATTAGTTCGAGCCTCGTCATCACTACCATGTGTGTTGTCAAGGATGTCGTCCTCGTGCTGACCGTCAGCGTTACCATCATCGGCAATGCCTCGAAGTAACCGTTCAAGCACTGACAGGTCGGCCATGTCCGTAACCTCTTCTTCTTCCTCTTCTTCTTCTTCTTCTTCTTCTTCTTCTTTGTCATCATTGTCAATGTCTACTTCCATGTATCGGGTCCCTTGCGTCGAGTCGATGTTGAAATGGCCTCTAGGCCCATGTTCTTCTTTGGAAGAATTCTCCATCATATGTGTTGGGGCCCATGTGAGGTTGATAATCCTCTTCATTGGGGGTAGGATGTTTACCATGTGGCGACACCCCTTACACGACATCCCAACCCTTAAGGTATTTCTTTTGGTAGGGGTACGAGACATAAAAAAATTGTGTCGCCTGTTGAGGCACAATTTATACATCTCCGCATTCTAATTTGCTGTGTTGTCAAATTTCGACTTGCCCAGTATCATCTCTTTGCCTAACCTTCTCTGGATGGAACCAATGGCATTTGAAGAGAACGACTTTCGGAGAATTTGCCCCAAAGAAATGCAGTTCATAGATTACTTGAAGTCTTCCATAATAGTCAACTCCATTGGACATAGCAGACACTCCAGTGTTTCTTGTTTTTAGAACGGCCCGACGAGCCTCGTCATCACTATCATATGTGAGAAATGAGCGGAGTTGGACATAAACATATGAGTAGATGTTACATAATGTACCAAGAACTTACTCAATGTACGACCGCACTTCTTTTAGGTTGGTAAGGATATACAATGTAAGCGAGCTCCACTCTTTGGGATCCAGTGTCTTTAAACCAGAAGCAACCATAGGTCTGAGTTGCCCTTTGAAGAGAATGAGCATGGATTCATGTTTGGGGTCTCCAGTATTGTGATGCGACTGTGCATTATGCAATCTAGGAATATTGGCCGCATAGCGTGATGTCGTGAAGTTTGACATCTCCTCGGCCAAGAATGCCTTGGCTATGGATGCTTCAATTCCACATTTATTTTTACATTTAGCTCGAGGAGTCTTTTGCATTCTCTCAAGTCCATAGCACCAACGTTTCTGCACAGCCCCCCCCCCCAATTCTTGCCTCAGACGAGAGGTGTAAAATCATATGTTCCATTGGATTAAAGAAGCCCGGTGGTAAGATCTTCTCTAGCTTGCAGAGTAACTCGGGGAAGAGGTTCCGGAGGTAGCGGCGCGGTGGCTGTGGAGGGGGCGGTGGAGGCGGCAGCGCGGTGGCTGCGGAGGGGGTGGTACTAGGGGCTGAAGGGCCGGCGGCGGCAGCGCTAGAGCACGGCAGCGGCACTCGAGGTCCCGGCGGCAGCGCTTGAAATCCACCTGGTGGACAAGGCATGGGGAGGGGTTCTTTTTTTCTTTATTCAAATGGTTCGACCGGGTGGATAAGGCATAGGCGCTCTTTGCCGTTAGTGGACCGCATGAAGACGGCAAAGGACTAGGAAGCAGATGGCAAAGGCCGCACTTTGTCGATGGTGAGGGCAAAGTTGACGGCAAACGATCTCACCATTTCAGCCCCGTTTAAAGTGACACGTGGCCTCGCCTATGCCGGCAGGTCTTCTTTGCCGTCAGCATTTGTCTCTATGCCGATAGTGGCTCTTTGCCGTCAATGTTTTATATTCTTTGCTAACAGGTACAATTTGCCATTAGTTTTTCCACTATTTTGCTGTCAGCTATTCTTTATCGTTAGCAGCTGACCGCAAAAAATGGTCCTTGCTGTCAGCCCCTACGAAAAGCTAATGGCAAAGAGCTCAACAGACGGCAAATTTCCTGATTCCTGTAGTGGGAGGAATACCTAACAATTTGGGATAACCTACCAGTACAGGAATCAGGCACTTTACCGTCAGCCAGCAGACGGCCCCACGTCCAGCTGAATGAATTACGGCAAAGGGCTGCTTTGCCATCTTCTTTAATAAAGCAGACGGCAAAGAAGTTTGCCGTCAGCCATCCTAAGCACGCAGACGGCAAAGGACCTGGACGACAGAGGGATAGGCTTAGGTCCGTTAGGTGGCTACCGGCGTGCTATGTTGTCTGCTGGCAGACGGCAAAGACGCAAAGGTCTTTGCCGTCTGCCAGCAGACGACAAAGTGTCGAAATACGCCGGCCCAGGTGCCCCCCAGGTTGCACAAGTAGCTGCCATGTGGCAGCTTTGCCGTCTGCTTGCAGATGGCAAAGAGGTTTGCCGTCTGCTGGCAGACGGCAAAGTGCTTGTACTGCCCCTGTTAATTCTGTTTTTTCTTAAATTCAATCAATTTCACAGATATATATATATATATATATATATATTCATTTCAAAATACTTTCAACAAGCATACATATCCCTGCCTTATGGATATGATCATCCAACAGATATATATACCAAATCAAAAGTCCATATCCAACATATATATAGCCAACATATCCAATAATTAAGCAAAAAGTCCATATACAATGGTTTCATCCATACATATATATATAGGTAGCAAGTTTCACATTGTTCATCCTACAAAATCAAAACAAAAAGGAAGGGCAAGGAGAAGAGTAGACTCCATCAATGCAAGGAAAGAAGAAAGTTAGAAGAAGAAGAATAAGAAGAAGATTAGAAGAAGGAGAAGAAAAAGAAGAAGAAGAATTTTTCTTCTCTTTCTTTTTCTCCTCTTATTTATCTTCTTCTTCTTCTTCTACCTAAGGTAACCTAGGTAATTATGCCATTTTTTAGCTAACTAAGCATATTAAGTCATTTTGGAGGAAAAAATGCTAAGTGTAGGTCATTTTAGAGCTAACCTAGGTAAATAGTTCATATTGGAGCTAAGTAAGGTTATTATGTCATTCTCCAGGAAAATAAGTTAGGTATATGACATTTTGGAGGTAACCAAGATTATTATGCCATTTTTGACCTAAGTATGCTAAGTATGTCATAAATGAACTAAATAAGCTAAGTATAGGTCATTATTGAGCTAACCTAGGTAGTTTTGCCATTTTCGAGCTAACTAAGCATATTACGTCATTTTCGAGGAAAAATGGTAAGTGTAGGTCATTTTAGAGCTATCCTAGTTAAAATCGGTCATTTTGGAGCTAAGTAAGGTTATTATGTCATTTTCGAGGAAAATAAGCGAAGTATATGACAGTTTGGAGCTAAACCAAGGTTATTATGCCATTTTTTACCTAATTAAGCTAATTATGTCATAAATGAACTAGCTAAGCTAAGTATAGGTCATTATTGAGCTATCCTAGGTAGTTTTGCCATTTTTAGCTCGCTAAGCATATTGAGTCATTTTGGAGGAAAAATGCTAAGTACAGGTCATTTTATAGCTATCCTAGGTAAGATAGGTGATTTTGGAGCTAAGTAAGATTATTATGTCATTTTCGAGGAAAATAAGCTAAGTACAGGTCATTTCTTAAGCTAAGTATGCATTTGTTAAGCAAAACACTTGGGAAAACTTACCATCATCACGTAGATGAATGACCGGTCGCGCCAGTGGTAGACGGAGAAGGATCGGTCGATGCTTGTCGGGAGGCACGCTGCACCAAAGATCATTTGCAATTTCTCGTTAGCATGATGCAACTGAAATTTCAGTACTAGTAACTAATGACCATTCAAATGAAACTCACCGTGGTCGCCGGAGCAATCTGGGGCATCGGCGGAGGGGTCCGACCGTTGGCCTGGCACACGGACTGCACATTTGGTTTTCACGAGTCAGTCATATTAGTTAGTAATGAAGCGAACATTACGTGCATGATTTGGCTAATATGCAAGAGAAACTTACCACGAGGAGATCGTATAGGGCCCGGTGAGACGCGTCGTTCCAGTTCCTCTCCTCCTCTAACAGGCTAGCCATCCTCTTCTCCAGGTCCCTCTCCCTCTCGGTCGCTTGCCTGTTTGCCTCCGCCAGAAGTGCCTGGGTATTCAATCTCTCTTTCTCAAGAACAGCCTGCAACACCACTCCTCGTTAGCATTGTAATCATCGACGACCGCACACACAATGTAATGGAGGAAAGGTATCTGAGTCCGTATAACTAACCTCGATGGCGAGCTCCATTGGCCGTGGACGTGGCCTTATCTCAGGATCGGAGCTCGTCTGGCACTTCTTGATCTCTGGGAGAGTGCTAGGACAATGTATCAGTCCATCCCCAATGGCTATCGAGCTATGGGACGTCCCGCCACCAGATATCATCACCAGCTCTGGATCAAAAGGACGCTGGCTCTGGTTAAAGTCCTCCCCTTTCCTCGTCATCCCCTCGTCTCTGTACCTCATGAGCTTGTGGAGGGAGGAGATGTTGGTGAAGCTCTCTGGATGATCGAGGTCAGACTCAGAGAATGCCTTGGCCTTGTTGTACGGGGTAGTATGGACCATGGCATAGAGGTCAAACACCCCTGGCACCTCCTTCTTCTTGTGTCGCGCCTAAAAGAGAGGAACAAAATATTAGTTAAGGGCTCAAGCTAGCATGAAGAATGAAATTGCATGAATCATGAAGCAAACGACATACCCAGTTATCCCCGTACTCATATTAGTTAAGGGCTCCCTTGATGGTGTAGCACACCAACCATTTGGGCATGCTTATCCTTGGCCTTGTTGTGGATGGCTAGCCATTGGGGAGAGTACCACACATCCACCAACACCTCCCAACAGTCCATCCTATCCGCACACCATCTCGGGGGCACCTAAGTTAGTCAAGAGAAAATTCAGCGCTACACCAATGAATCAAATCAAGGAAACTAAGTACAAGGCCTTAAGAATAGGTAATTACCTTCATGTACTTCTCCTTACTCAGAAACTTGCCGTGGCACTTTGTCTTGGACCTCTTAATACCAGTCGAGGCGTAGTAGTGTTGAACAGCCTGCACCCGAGCCTCGTGTCGTAAGTTCTGAAGTAGGCGCTTGCACTCGGTTTCGATAACCATAGCCACGGCCTCCTCCTCTCCCTCAAGACACCTGTAGAAGGTCTGCAATCAAACAAGACAACACTGATTAGTACAATCACTAGGTACTGTTGATTTTTAATTCTGTAAAGGAGAAATTACCCAAAACGTCTGGATCACAATGTCGGCCACCGTGTGGCACAAGACACCGTCGACCCTCTCCTCCGGCGGGGCCGGGGCAGCCAAGTACAGCTCCCAGCTTAGTGCTAGCTATGGAACCCGATCCTCACGGGGCAACGTGACCCACCCCGGGAAGTTCTGCCGGCAAAGCACACCAAGGACCTAGTTGGTCTTGCGGACACCAGGGCTGTGTTTCCAGCCTCTGCACTATGACAAGGCCAACGAATTAGATATTAATTTGAAGAAACGTGAAGGCAAAAGGTTAAAAAAGAGTAAATGCACTTACTTCTCCCCATTAGGCGCAATCAACCACCTCTGCTCGCGGGTTGCCGGCACGGGCGGGAGCTTTGTACCACCACGCTGGTAGACCTTGCCCCCCTCAACCAGCTCGCCCTCGCTATAGCTATCATCAGAAAAGCGGTCCTCGCCACCATCAACATGGCCACTAGCCTCCGGAGTCTCGTGGGACGAAGACTCTGGGACCGAAGTCTCGTGGGACGAAGACTCTGGGACCGGAGTCTCGTGGGGCGAAGGCTCGGCGACCCGAGGCTCGTCGGCCCGAGGCTCGTGGAACGGAGTCTGAGACGGGTCCACATCAGACGGGTCCACCTTAGACGGAGCAGTCCTGTGATCGGCTGAATTAGCTGGGGGTGGCGGCGAGGAAGGCGTAGCAGCCTTCCTACCTCTCCCACTGCCACGTCCACCTCTAGCACCCCTCTTCTTCCCCCGACCTCTCCCGACCAAAGAAGAAGCGCTCGCCGGTGGTGTCTGCATACTATCTATCAGCGCTCTCCGAAGGTGCTGGGGTGGAATGGAAGCACCCCTCCCAGCACGCGCAAAGGAAGGAGGCTCGGAGCACTCTCGACCCGCGCCCACCATCTGTCAACACCTGCAATGACAAAGAGTAAACGAAATTAGTACAACGTAAAAAAAATTAATACCTGACATGAATAATATATATATAATTTAAGTGTATCATCATCATGAACATAATAAAAAAATTGAATACCTAATAACATGAACTAATTAATAATATATATGTACATAATAATAATTGAATACCTGACATTACTAATATTAATCTTCATCGTCTATATATGCTTCGGGATCAATAAATGCATCATCATCATCACTATCAGTAATGACTTGCTCATCATCATCATCAATAAATGCATCAACATGTGGAAGGCCTCCTTTACGTAATCGGTCAAGCATTGACAGGTCATCCGCAGCAGTAACCTATTCTTGTTCCGGCTCTTCTTGTTCCGGCTCAGGGGTGAAATCAAATTCACTGTCGCTGTTTACTTCAATGTTCTAGGGTGAACTAGAGCGGTTCTTAAAATGTTTTTTGGAAAGACGTGTTTCTTGGAAGAATTCTCCTTCATATGTGTCTGGGTTAATGTGAGGTTCATAATCCTCTTCATTGGGGGGAGGTGGTCTAATACGTGGCGGCACTTCATAAACGACATCCAAACCATTAAGATTTGGATCACTTTGACAGGCCCACGGTAGATAGAAAACTTGGGTTGCTTGTTGAACCGTAATATAGACATCTTGAACATCCAAATGGGTGCTTTGTTTGATTTTGACTAGACCTATATGTTCATGAGTCCATCTAGTCTCCTTCGGCTGGAACCAATAACATTTGAAGACGACGACGTTTGGTGGGTTTGCACCATAGAATAGAAGTTCATAATTTTCTTCAACTCTTCCATAATACTCGGTATCTCCTTCGCCAATAGCAGAGACACAACAATTTGTAGACTTTCGGTCGGCCATAGATAGCTCTTTGCCATAGGTATGAAAGCGATACCCATTGATGTCGTATTTGTCAAATGAATGGACCTTAAAGTTAAAACCATTAGCAACTTGTCTCAATTCGGCGTCCATAAACACTGAATTAGCCTACAAGTTTAATACAAAAGGATTGTTGCATTAGCCACAAATTAAACGAAGAAATGAAATGGTCTAATGGAAATTACCGTCTGTTTGAACCAAGAGATGAAACCGGGATAGCCGCCTCCATGCTTTGCCAGAAGCTCATACTCTTCGACGTAATCCTTTTGGATCACTGCTCCATACGAGAATTTGGCGACGTATCCACTGCATCAAATATCCGAGAATAAGAGTAGTTCAAAGGAATTAGAAGTTGCGAAACAATGTACCGAGAACTTACTCGATGTACATCCACACTTCTGTTAGGTTGTTGAAGATATACAACGAAATGATCCACCATTCTTCGACATCCAACGATAAGGAATTAGAAGCACCGGCTGGTGCGAGCTTCCCTTTGAATAGGCTGAGGTTGGATCCACCCTTTTCAGGGTGGCCAGCATTGTACCGAGGCTTTGGATTATGCAAATGACGATTTTTGGCTTCGTAGTGTGCTGTCATGAAGTTTGCTGCCTCCTCGGTAATGAATGCCTCGGCCATCGATGCTTCAATTCTACGTTTATTTTTACATTTTTCTCGAAGCGTCTTCTACATCCTCTCTGTTGCGTAGCACCAACGATTTTGCATGCCCCCCCCCAATCTTGCCTCAGTCGGGAGATGCAAAATCAAGTGCTGCATTGGATTAAAGAAGCCCGGCGGAAAGATCTTCTCTAATTTGCAGATCAACTCCGGCGCCAACTCTTCCATTTCTTCTAGCAGGCCAGGCGGTAGTTCTTTCACAGAAAGAACACGGAAGAAATAGCTCAGCTCTGCCAGCACTAGCCATTCATACTCAGGGATGAAGCCACGCAACATCGGGGAGACAGGCACTTTGTCTTGGACCTCTTAATACCAGTCGAGGCGTAGTAGTGTTGAACAGCCTGCACCCGAGCCTCGTGTCGTAAGTTCTGAAGTAGGCGCTTGCACTCGGTTTCGATAACCATAGCCACGGCCTCCTCCTCTCCCTCAAGACACCTGTAGAAGGTCTGCAATCAAACAAGACAACACTGATTAGTACAATCACTAGGTACTGTTGATTTTTAATTCTGTAAAGGAGAAATTACCCAAAACGTCTGGATCACAATGTCGGCCACCGTGTGGCACAAGACACCGTCGACCCTCTCCTCCGGCGGGGCCGGGGCAGCCAAGTACAGCTCCCAGCTTAGTGCTAGCTATGGAACCCGATCCTCACGGGGCAACGTGACCCACCCCGGGAAGTTCTGCCGGCAAAGCACACCAAGGACCTAGTTGGTCTTGCGGACACCAGGGCTGTGTTTCCAGCCTCTGCACTATGACAAGGCCAACGAATTAGATATTAATTTGAAGAAACGTGAAGGCAAAAGGTTAAAAAAGAGTAAATGCACTTACTTCTCCCCATTAGGCGCAATCAACCACCTCTGCTCGCGGGTTGCCGGCACGGGCGGGAGCTTTGTACCACCACGCTGGTAGACCTTGCCCCCCTCAACCAGCTCGCCCTCGCTATAGCTATCATCAGAAAAGCGGTCCTCGCCACCATCAACATGGCCACTAGCCTCCGGAGTCTCGTGGGACGAAGACTCTGGGACCGAAGTCTCGTGGGACGAAGACTCTGGGACCGGAGTCTCGTGGGGCGAAGGCTCGGCGACCCGAGGCTCGTCGGCCCGAGGCTCGTGGAACGGAGTCTGAGACGGGTCCACATCAGACGGGTCCACCTTAGACGGAGCAGTCCTGTGATCGGCTGAATTAGCTGGGGGTGGCGGCGAGGAAGGCGTAGCAGCCTTCCTACCTCTCCCACTGCCACGTCCACCTCTAGCACCCCTCTTCTTCCCCCGACCTCTCCCGACCAAAGAAGAAGCGCTCGCCGGTGGTGTCTGCATACTATCTATCAGCGCTCTCCGAAGGTGCTGGGGTGGAATGGAAGCACCCCTCCCAGCACGCGCAAAGGAAGGAGGCTCGGAGCACTCTCGACCCGCGCCCACCATCTGTCAACACCTGCAATGACAAAGAGTAAACGAAATTAGTACAACGTAAAAAAAATTAATACCTGACATGAATAATATATATATAATTTAAGTGTATCATCATCATGAACATAATAAAAAAATTGAATACCTAATAACATGAACTAATTAATAATATATATGTACATAATAATAATTGAATACCTGACATTACTAATATTAATCTTCATCGTCTATATATGCTTCGGGATCAATAAATGCATCATCATCATCACTATCAGTAATGACTTGCTCATCATCATCATCAATAAATGCATCAACATGTGGAAGGCCTCCTTTACGTAATCGGTCAAGCATTGACAGGTCATCCGCAGCAGTAACCTATTCTTGTTCCGGCTCTTCTTGTTCCGGCTCAGGGGTGAAATCAAATTCACTGTCGCTGTTTACTTCAATGTTCTAGGGTGAACTAGAGCGGTTCTTAAAATGTTTTTTGGAAAGACGTGTTTCTTGGAAGAATTCTCCTTCATATGTGTCTGGGTTAATGTGAGGTTCATAATCCTCTTCATTGGGGGGAGGTGGTCTAATACGTGGCGGCACTTCATAAACGACATCCAAACCATTAAGATTTGGATCACTTTGACAGGCCCACGGTAGATAGAAAACTTGGGTTGCTTGTTGAACCGTAATATAGACATCTTGAACATCCAAATGGGTGCTTTGTTTGATTTTGACTAGACCTATATGTTCATGAGTCCATCTAGTCTCCTTCGGCTGGAACCAATAACATTTGAAGACGACGACGTTTGGTGGGTTTGCACCATAGAATAGAAGTTCATAATTTTCTTCAACTCTTCCATAATACTCGGTATCTCCTTCGCCAATAGCAGAGACACAACAATTTGTAGACTTTCGGTCGGCCATAGATAGCTCTTTGCCATAGGTATGAAAGCGATACCCATTGATGTCGTATTTGTCAAATGAATGGACCTTAAAGTTAAAACCATTAGCAACTTGTCTCAATTCGGCGTCCATAAACACTGAATTAGCCTACAAGTTTAATACAAAAGGATTGTTGCATTAGCCACAAATTAAACGAAGAAATGAAATGGTCTAATGGAAATTACCGTCTGTTTGAACCAAGAGATGAAACCGGGATAGCCGCCTCCATGCTTTGCCAGAAGCTCATACTCTTCGACGTAATCCTTTTGGATCACTGCTCCATACGAGAATTTGGCGACGTATCCACTGCATCAAATATCCGAGAATAAGAGTAGTTCAAAGGAATTAGAAGTTGCGAAACAATGTACCGAGAACTTACTCGATGTACATCCACACTTCTGTTAGGTTGTTGAAGATATACAACGAAATGATCCACCATTCTTCGACATCCAACGATAAGGAATTAGAAGCACCGGCTGGTGCGAGCTTCCCTTTGAATAGGCTGAGGTTGGATCCACCCTTTTCAGGGTGGCCAGCATTGTACCGAGGCTTTGGATTATGCAAATGACGATTTTTGGCTTCGTAGTGTGCTGTCATGAAGTTTGCTGCCTCCTCGGTAATGAATGCCTCGGCCATCGATGCTTCAATTCTACGTTTATTTTTACATTTTTCTCGAAGCGTCTTCTACATCCTCTCTGTTGCGTAGCACCAACGATTTTGCATGCCCCCCCCCAATCTTGCCTCAGTCGGGAGATGCAAAATCAAGTGCTGCATTGGATTAAAGAAGCCCGGCGGAAAGATCTTCTCTAATTTGCAGATCAACTCCGGCGCCAACTCTTCCATTTCTTCTAGCAGGCCAGGCGGTAGTTCTTTCACAGAAAGAACACGGAAGAAATAGCTCAGCTCTGCCAGCACTAGCCATTCATACTCAGGGATGAAGCCACGCAACATCGGGGAACATCAACTAGCCAATCATGACTCTTGAGACCAAATATTTTCAATTTTTCAAGACTCGCTCCCCTCTTTAGATTCACTGCATACCCATTGGGGAACATCAACTGCATTTTCACCCACAAGAAAATTTCCCTCAAAGTTGGTCTTCCAAGATTATACCATGCCTTTGGCTTTGTCCAGTTCTGCTTTCCTTTTGGTTCTTGCATGTTTTATAACGGTCTATCACATAGCGCCTCCTGATCGACTCTAGCCTTAGTATTATCCTTTGCTTCCCCTCTATGCTAAACAATGTAAAAAAAAGTGCCTCGGCGATATTCTTTTCATTGTGCATCACGTCGATGTTGTGTGGGCAAAGGAGGTCTTTGAAGTAAGGCAGGTCCCACAAGCATGTCTTGTGAGTCCAGGCGTGTTCCGAATTATACCCCTTGAAATACCCTGGATGCTCTGGATCTGGCTCAAGAGCGTTTAACTGATCCAGGGTCTCTTGGCCTATCAACGTAGATGGTGCAGAGTTTTTGACAACTCTACCATTGATGAAGTTCTTCTTGTCTTTCCTGAACTTATGGCGAGGATCCAGGAACTGTCTATGCAAGTCGAAGCAAGAAAACTTGCGACCGGCCTGCAGCCAACGAAACTCAAGAGCTGCCTTGCATGTGGGGCACGGGAACCTTCCATGCACACACCAGCCAACGAATAGCGCATACGCTGACAAGTCATGCATCGAGTACATGTACCAGACACGCATTATAAAGTTCTGTTTGCTAAAGGCGTCATATGTCTTGAACCCATTATCCTAAGCTTCCTGCAATTCGTCCTTAAGCGGCTGCATGTACACATTCATATTCTTCCCTGGATAGTTGGGCCCTGGAATTATCAATGTTAGGAAAATGTTCCTTCTTTTCATAATCTGTTCAGGGGGGGGGAGATTGAGTGGAATGAGAAATACGGGCCAACAACTGTATTGGGCTGCCATCAGACCAAACACACTGAACCCATCCATGCTGATGGTGACTCGAGGATGCCTTGGATCTGCCACTTTTTCCACATGTAATGCATCGAAGCGCTTCCACGCTTCACCATCCGATGTGTGCACCATCATCAGATTCCCATCTGCATCTAGTTGGGTTCTTTTGCCCGTTTGGTGCCATGTCATCTGTCTGGCCGTCTCTCCGACCATGAAAAGACATTGAAGTCTTGGTACAATTGGCATATACCAAAGAATATTTATGGGGATTTTGGTCTGTGTCTTCTCACCCATACCGTTGTCTACCACAACATACCTGGATGACTTGCAAATGGGACAATAGTTCAAGTCCGCATACTCAAGCCCAAATAAGGCACATCCTTTCTCACAGGCATGTATCTTCTCATAGGGCATCTTAAGAGCATGGAGCATTTTTTCTGACTGGTACAGGTTTGCAGGTAGTACATGGCCTTTGGGTAGAAAGCAAACACTGTCATCATCACGTCGTAGCATTCTCTGCCCAAGTTGAATTGAGCCTTCAGAGCCATTATTTGTGAGATGGCATCCAGCTGACAAAGCTCAGTGTGCTTGTGGAGAGGACGTTTTGAAGACTCCAACATATCATTGAAGGCCTTTGCAGATTCCTCCATCTCATCGTCCGAATCCCGAGCATCATCAAAGGCTTCCACCACGTCTTTGATCCCGGTACCATGCTCGTCGGTGCGACGACAAACCACCTCGGCTCTGGCACGTTGGGCAGACTCACCATGAAATGTCCATACCATATAAGCAGGCGTAAAACCCCACTTCTGCAGGTGTTTACACATTTCAAGCTCGTTCCTCTTATGATAGTTGTCGCACCGGACACAGGGGCACCAGGTTTTTCTCTGGCCGTTTGCAAATGTGGCTCTCACAAACCTCTTTGTTTTTGTTAACCATTCATCGGTCATGTCTTCCTGACTAGTGTGACCGGTGTACATCCATGCACAATCACTCATCTTGCCTAGCTACTGGACACACAAGAAATATATACATAATTCAGCAAACCATATTCATCAGTTAATGGAGTTTGTCAGTTTTATTATGTCCATGCAACCTAGACGCTAACACGTAAAGATTGGTCCTAATCCCACCCGAGTATGTGTAGAATGGGTTCGTTTTCCCATGCTCTGCTCTGGATCCGACGCAAAATTTCGGCAGCACCTCCCCGCTGTTCTCCTGATACACGTCTCGGCAATAAGCAGAGAGGATGTGTACCTGGAGAACAACAGGGAGGCACTGACGAAATTCTACATCGGATCCGCAGCAGAGCATAAGGGAAAACGAACCCAATCTACACATACTCGGGTTGTCCATGGATAACATTGGAGAATTTGAAAGAATCACGGTTATAAATATGCAAATGCATGCAAATTTATAGATGTAACCCTTTCAAACGGGAGACGCATAGTGGTCATGCATACTGATGATTGAAGACACCTATAGCTAGCAAGTTTCATCGGCACGAAGCCTGGAATAGAGCAAATGAAGGGGGGAGGAGGAGATGTCATTTGTGCTCACCCACGAACGCAGGGGTGGAGCTCGTCGAACGCACGGGGAGGTCGTCGAACACCAGACCCTCGCAGCAACAAAACAACTGCACATTTAAATCCACCAGATCAACACAAATATGATGTTTTTTATAACAGAATCAAAAAATATATGACCTAACTCATAATTCACAAATATATGTCCCCGTCGGCCTCTAGATGGCCGAAGAGCACCTTTTCGGTTAACAGGAGGCCGAAGAGGTGTCGGGGGTGTCGTGTCTGGGTGTCGTGGTGTCGGGGTGTCGTGGTGTCGGGGTATCGGGGTGTCGTGTCGGGGTCGGGTGACGGGGGTGTCGTGTCTGGGCGGGGAGGCGGTAGGGGTCCTTGCGGGCTAGCAAGCGGAAGCGCGGGAGGTGGTCTGGAATGGGGAGGGGAGGGGGATAGTGGGGAGGGTGGAGGGGTGGGGTGAGCGGGAGGGGGAGGGGGGGGGGAGGGGGAGGGCGGACGATAGGGAGGAGGGGGGGGAAGAGGGGGCAGGGGAGGAGGCGGACGCGGAGAGGGTGATGCGAGGAGGCGGAAGAGGCGGAGGAGAAGAAGGAGAAGCGTGAGGCGGCGGAGGAGGAGAGGGGGGAGGAGACGCAGACGCCAGAAGACGAATGAGGAGGATGACGGAGGATGCCGTCGTCTGCGGGGATGGGAGGGAGGAAGGGGAGGCGTCGTCTTCCTGAGAGGAGGCGCCGGCGGAGTCGGACGGAGGGGACTTTTCCCGCTTCAATATTCTACGATTGTACGGTGAAGTATTAGGCGTCTTCTGATGAGGCTTCGTCTTCATGCGCTCTTCTTCGTTCGTCTTCTGTCTACGATTCTGTTTTTCATCTTTCTTTCTTCCTCTTGCTATTTATCTAAACCTAAACCTATATAACCTACACCTAGCACTAAACCTAAACTAATAGGAAAAAAATAGAAAAAAAAAAAGAACCTCACCTTGCTTTGGCTCCGGACGAGGGAAAGTGGGGAGGGATGGAGCTGGGGTCAGGGGGCACGGTGAGAAGGACGGAAGTGGGGAGCGATGGCCACGGGGGACAGGAAGGCGGGGAGTCGCAGGCCTCCTCGGCTGGCGCGAACACGGCTGTGCGCGCTGAGGAGCGACGCAGAGCAGCGTTGATCGGCGAGGGGCAGCCGTGGGGCGGGCCGCCGCGGCCTGGTCATGGGGGGGGTGGGCGGGCTGGCCGGTCGGTGGGTCTGGCTCCGGGGAGTCGGGGCTGGATGGCGGTGGGGCCGGCGTAGGGACCAAAGGAGATCGGGCGAGAGAGAGAGAGAGAGATGGGCCGGCCCCATTAGGCACCCTCTTGTCGTCTGCTAGCAGACGGCAAAGAGAGGGACCGTTAGGCTGGCCACGCCATTCTTGCCTCTGCTAGGAGACGTGCAAAGGAGGGCACATTGCAATCGTCCCCTCTTGCCATTGCCAGTGACGGCAAAGAAGCTTGACCTAGCCACGCCGCACATGGGGCCACATAGCTCGTGCATTGCCTTTGATCTGTTGCCGTCAGCTGGCAGACTGGAAAAGAGGGGGTGATGGCAAAGCGAAAGAAGTCTTTGCATCAGCTGTTCTTTGACGGTATTGCTTTTCCAAGCGGACGCAAAGAGCATCTTTGCCGTTGATGGCAGACGGCAAAGAGGGACAGATGGCAAAATTGCCAGATTCAGATTCAAAGTAGTGAGTTGTACAAAGTAGCACTATCTGACTTGGAAAGGTCTGTAAACACTTTACACATGTCTATTTCCAAATGTTAGAAAAAGACAAAACATTGGCGCCCCCTTTTAGTGTTAAAAGCCAGAGTCTCTAAGGCATATTACTTCAAAAGGATAATAGAAAATTGATTTATGACATCGTTGATCTTACAGGTAATATATGGTTAGATTACATCTTCTCGAAACATTCCACTCTCCGAGGAGTTCCGGGGCAAGCGGGAAGTGTAGTTATGAAACTGTTTCACATTATCAGACATTAGCCTAACTGTAACCAAATATTTCTTTACGCAATCTAATTGCCTCAAAAACATTTTTTTATACAATAATTTCTACTTCATTCTGGAAAACTTTGTACTCGTTTAAAAGATTCAGCTTATGTCAATTAAGCAAATATTTCAATATCTACTTGAAGTCATGCTGAGATTGACACACCCCCCCATGCTAGCAAAAACAATATGGACTACACACATTCAGTATGTTGTTAGCAATAAGTCCTTTGTCGTTCCTTATGGCATATGAAACGGTATTAGTGAATTTTTACTTTGGACGAAAGGTGCCAAGTGTCAGATACTTCTAATCAAATGACTTCCAAAATCCATACTATAGAATTTCTCCATGAGTGTTTCTCCAATGTGACCAAATGTAGTGCCACACAAATATGGTATTCTTTTAGTCTTGTGAAATTTCGCGTCAGTGTTATAGATGCATAATATTATCATTAATATTCATCACATACATCCAATTCATAATGGAAGCATGGCCCTCATGTTATTCGTAACACCGAACACTAATTGTTCTCTTATGAACAACCTTCTAGCAACAACTATTATGCAGTGGGATAGAGTGTATAAAACTCTAATATGAATTATGAAAATAAATACAATGGTAATACGCCGATGGAAGGTATAGTAACTTTTACTATGTTCCTAGTGCGTATCACAACCTCTTTATTGGCTAGTCGCTTAGGCCATAGTAGTTCTTGCATCGAATTGCATTAGAATGCTATCGAACGGGTACCCTTGTGATCAACTTTTAATCACAACACCCAAGAATCAACGATTAACAATTTATTCCTAATTATCAAGAATTACTTCTTTGACCAGCCTCATATACACTATAACTCATATGATATTCATACCTGAGCTGGAACTGCCAGTCTCCTTTCTTTTTGCCTTTATACTTGTAATAGTTTTACTTCCAATATTTCTCCTACTCACAGAAGAAGCCCCCAACTTTAGGAGTGGCATTTAGCCCCGGACTTCTTAGGCATGTAAGTCTCACTAATACCCTTCAGACTTGTCCTTTCTCTTTAAGTTGTTATTTTATTCACTATCATCACATGACTGGTGTTCGTTTGGATCCTACCTCTCATCAGTCTAATGCACAGTGAACACTTCACTAATACTTACAAACAAACATTGCTTTGGATATCTCATATCTTTTAGCCATTGTTTGCATCTGAAACTAATTTTCAGTTCCATGAATATCACGTAACTATCCGAACTTCTGATGTTTGGGTCTCATGGAAGTAGGCATATTGCACTTGCCGTGACGGAATTCTAGCAGTTCGATCGAAGG
>JAAAXO010000494.1:303383-352454 GCA_011799875.1 Thinopyrum elongatum
AGTGAGTCACATATCCATAGCAACAGTGGGAGATTACCGGCAAGCATGAAGAGGACAAAATCCTTCTCAGCACTCTTGAGGACAATCCTCACATACGTTACCAAACATAAAGTTTTAACAATAAATAAATAGATATTTAATTAAAACAGGGATAAGGTCACAAATGTGAGCCATTCTTCTACAACTTTATGCAAATGACAGTGAGGGACATGCCCATAATTAATTGCACTGAGAATAAAACAATTTTATCCAAAGGTGCTCCCACTCAAATTCAATATCTCTAATCGATTGTGAGTGATTCAAGACCAGTATCATTGTTCACCATGATGTAAACACCACTAATGTCGGAAACTCAACGGGCAGGCCAAATTTGCCAATACATCTTTAATTTGACACTGTTCGTCATGTCTGATGGGCGTGTTCAAGGTCAAGACTTCGCACTACGCTTCTTGAACATCAAGACACTCCAAAGTGATCTCGCTGTGAGAGCGTCTCACACCTCATCCATTTACACATCCTTGAATCTTTTGTACCCATGCTAAATGGCGCACTCCGAAAAGAGATACATGTATTGTAGAACGGTGCGCTGTACACATGGTGAGATCACTACTATTGATTTTTAAGATGAGAGATCACTCCTAGTAAAAGCGTAGTATCCCCCAATAGCAGGCCAGGTCAATGAAAGCAGTGAATTATAAGGGAGCGGCAAAATACATCAGCCAGGCTAAAACAATTCATTAATTAGCATGTATATGGTGATTAGTCCTCCTGTCGGAGAATGAGTATATCATGCAGTCTTCGCAAAAATCATTCAGCCGCTAAAAAACGTTCCTGTCGAAACATGCCGCTCGTGTGAATCCGACAAAACTTTCTGTCAAGGGCCTGTTTCTTGTAGCTACTTCCTCCTCCATCTTCGCTGTACGGCTTTTGCACGGTGTTCCCCTTTTGCAAAACTTGTCACCTCTTGTCGAGTGCCAATCCATACTTCTATCTCTATACCTAATAAAAAAATGCATTACAACAATGTGACACGGCAGGTCAATAAGGTGACATATATCGCTCTACTATCCATGCCGACTCATGACACGCATGTATGTTAATAGATTACATCATATAGATCTCATACCTAATCAAATAATGTGACGAAGAATATACCACATCTCATGCACATGCAACCTGCAAAAATGAGATTAGACACCTTAATCGGTTCTCCAAAGATTTTATTTTTTTTTACTGGCTTCTAAGGTTTCAAAACAAAACGTAGCTACCACGTTCAACATAAATATGGGTATTCAAGTCATAAGATTAATTGTGGGGTGTATGAAACCACGAGATAAAAATTCTTGAGCCCCATACAAACTTCATCATACGCAAGAGCCCCGTGCAGCATCATATCTGAATGCCCTTTTGTCTGCTAACATTTTATCTTTCTTAAAAATATGGTGAACACCAGAACTGAAGCATTCCTTGGTCATCAACCAGCATACTCAGGAGTAGATGAAGGATCGGGATTGCCAAAACTTATTGAAACCAAAATGCCCACCCATGCCATCAAGATCAGAAATACACAATTCAAAGGGAAGCCAACAAGAATATCAAGGTAATCGATTTCATTCTACTAGCCGCATAAATAATTTTTAGTAATAGATCTATTTACTACAAAAATTATATTGTGCAATTACCATATATCTCGGTATTCTTAGATGTAACCTGAATCTACGGATAGCCGAATCGTGGATGCTATATTAGGGTAACTAGCAGAACGGAAAACAAAAAAAGTCTGTCATACGCTGATTTATGTAGTCACGTGAACGTCACCTCGGGTCACCAGGAGTATCGGATACGATTTACCCAGGTTCGGCCCCCTGAGTCGCGCGTAATAGCCCTACTCCTGCCTTAATTGATATAAATGTGGAAAAGAGTAGAATCTAGGTTACAAAATATGGATACAACGAGTTGGTTGGCAACTTGGTGGGCTACAATAGATAGATCTAGGCAAGATGCGCCAGATCGCTAGGGTTCTGTTCGTTCTGGATTGCTTGGTCCCTCTTGAGGGGTCTTGGACGTCTTTATATAGTCGTTGTATGGAGGTGACCTTCTCCTCCGCATGGGCATCCTCATATTACATGGGTGGGAGTCTCGACCAGATATGAGTGGAACTCGTGGCCCTTTTACCAAGTAAAACCACAATACTTCCTTATTGGTAACCGGAGTTCATACCCTCTTGGTTGGCGGTGCTCCGTGATGGCCTTCAAGGCATGCGCATACCTAGTCCCGTATGGCCTATTATATGGTATTCAAAGCATAGGGATACTATAGTACAACTACCCATTGTCAACTCCCCCCATCAGTATGTGTAATGAGGTCCGTGGCAGTAGGCAAGTCGTGTGAACAAGTTGGGCGAAGACAGATTCCCCCAACTCACACTCCTTCTGCTAGTCTTCAGGTCGCGGAGGACACAACTTGTTCCTTGCTGTCCACGACTTCTGCGCAAGCCATGGTAGTATCCACGTGCCCATTGGTCGGAATCAGAAGGGAGGCCGTTCGGACTCCAAATAGCAAGTTTGACTCCATGCCACACGTCAAATTAGAAAGTAAAGCGAAGCAAATCAGTGAAAATTTTGGATGGTGGTGATACAAACCCTGTGCTGTGACCGCTCTGATATGACAACACGGCGGCTATCATCTTGGGTTGAGGTGCAGTAGTCTATCCGCAGCTCCTCAGTTTTCATGCAAACGCTACGGCATTAACTAGCCAGGAGCCTCGTAATATGAACCAGCTCCGTATGATGGGATAAAGGGAAGAAGTGAGGGTGGTTGCCCATCCCCTGTCGTTCTTCCAACCTTTGTTCCCACTTGCCCTCCAAGAGAGCTCTCGAATCCTCTACCGTAATCTTGCTGCTCCCTCCACCAGAGAGCGTTGAAAATGGAGGGCAAGGGAAGAAAAACTACGGCGAGAAGCTCAACCTAGGTGAGCTATGTGGCCGCCGCCGGCGGCATCTAGAGGAGCTGTACATTGGTCGGGCGAGGAACACCCGATGGCGACGGTGTGATAGTCCGTGACAATGTTACCACCGTATAGCACATGTATGACGTCGAAGACAACTGGTGGCCCACATCCATTTTCGATCAGGCTATGTGGGATGCTTACGTTATCAACGGTCACCGCCTAAGCAATTTGGCCTTCAAGACCATGATAGGAGTGAATGTGCCATTTACTGACATAGAAGAGATGGCGGCCATCTTGGACTTCTTTCGGTGTGGGTTCAATTTCTTGATGTCGTTGTTCCTACTCCAGGTCATCGAATTCAATGGGATTGAGGCATTCCACTTGACACCCAACTTGATTCTTTGCTTGCCAATCTTCGCCCATCCATGCAAGGCCTTCCGTGGAACAATATTAACCGAAGCACTCCATGACCATTATATTCGCTGTTTGACAGGGAAAGGCCCCATGTCCCGTGTATATGCACTTTGGCATCTTGGGTCAAGGCTCCCGACAAGTTCCTAGAGATTCCTATCATGTCATCATGGGGTCTCCCTACCTCCTGATGGGCGATCGTGATGGAAGGAGTTGCCGATGCCGTGGAGATGTCGCATTGGTCTGTGTGCCCTAGGCCAAGCGATCTAGTGAGGGCATCAATTGTAGCCATCTCTAGTTTGAAGGCGTGTGGCCTCATGGGTGTGCATGTCACCGAGTACTTCAAGTAGTGCCAACTCGTGCCCCTTAAGCTGAGGTTGACCCCAGCTTGGATGAACATCGTAGGCTTCGACCTTGACCAAGACAGCCACTGTAAGCTTCACTTTTTCATGAGTCCCTGATTTGAGCTTCTCTTGGCTCACTCCGCCATTAGATAACTTTCTTCCAGTGGAGGACGATAAAATGCAAGACAAACTAGCCAGGCTCTTCAGTGAAAACTCGTGGGAGTTGAGGCCACACGATGTTCCACCCTCGGTCACTGGCTTGGGCGAAGAGGAAAAAACAAGATTGAACCTACCACAAAGCACCTCTCCCACTGAAGATAAATCAATCTACTTCGCCAGACAAAACAGATAGATTGGAGAGAAATACAAAGCTCTAACAATCTCACATAATAAAGTTCAGAAAAGACTCAATTACTTTCAATGAATAATCTGATCATAAACCCACAATTCATCAGATCCCAACAAACACACCGCAAAAGAAGATTACATCGAATCGATCTCCGAAGAGAACATTGTATTGAATATAAAAGAGAGAGAGAGAGAGCCATCTAGCTAATAACTATGGACCCGTAGGTCCTGTGGGAACTACTCACAGATCATCAGAAGGGTAGCAAGGTTGATGAAGAACCCCTCTGTGATCGATTCCCCCTCCGGCATTGTATCGGCGGAGGCCTCCAGATGGGATCACGGAAGAACAGAGCTTTGCGGCGGTGGAAAAATTGTTTCGGGTCTCGCTCTGGGGTTTTCGGAATATTTGGGAATTTATAGCGCTGGAATTAGTTCAGAAGGAGCCACGTGGGGCCCACAAGGCATTAGGGTGCCTACCCCTCCGGGCATGCCCTGTTGCCTTGTCGTCTACACGTCTAGTTTCTGGTCCGCCCTCGAAGCTTCTAGGGTCCTTCCTGGTCCAGAAAAAATCATCAAAAAGTTTCATAGCGTTTGGACTCCGTTTGGTAGGGATTTTCTATAAAACCAAAAACAAGCAGAAGACAGTAACTCGCACTTGGCACTGGGTTAATAGTTTAGTTCCCAAAATTGATATAAAATGATGTTTAAAGCATATAAGATTTGTAATATGATAGCATGGAACAATCAAAAAATATAGATACGCCAGAGACGTATCAGCATCCCCAAGCTTAATTCCTGCTCGTCCTCAAGTAGGTGAATGATAAAAATAGAATTTTTAATGTTGAATGCTACCTAGCATGTTTATCATGTAATCTATTTACGGTATGAATATTTGAGAAACGATGAAGTAATCGATATCAACATAATAATATCCATGAATACTAGTAAACAATCATTACTCTTCAAAATATACGATGCTTAACGAATGTTATCCCTACTCATTGAATTATGTAAACATGGCATGACTCCGTCTTCCTAACATAAGTATAAATCATGAGCACCCCGATGTCAAATCAAGAAATTGTATCATACTTTTTCACGGGCTTCAGCATTTTCAACTTCACTCAATATATGAGCGTGAGACATGGACTTAGCACTACGGGTGGAATAGAATATGTTGGTAGAGGTGTATAAGGGAAGACAAAAGTGGAGAAAGTCATGCATCAACTCGGTGGATCATTAGGCAATGGAGGGGCCTTTCAATCGATATCAATGCGAGGAGTAGGGATTGCCATGCAATGGATGCACTAGAGCTATAAGCGTATGAAAGCTCACTACTGAAACTAAGTGGGTGTGCATCCAACTTGCTTGCTCATGAAGATCTCAGGCATTTGACGAAGCCCGTCATCAGAATATACAACCACTACAGGAATCAGAGAATTCGCCATCAGTCCATTCTTTGCCGTCTGCTAGCGGACGGCAAAGATCATCTTTGCCCTGGCCCATTGGATGTCTTCTGGTCCATAAAAATCCACAAAAAGGTTCGCTGCATTTGGACTCCGTTTGGTATTGATTTTCTGTGATGTAAAAACAAGCAAAAAACAGCAACTGGCACTGGGCACTATGTCAATAAGTTAGACCCAAAAAAATGATATAATGTTGCTATAAAATGATTGTAAAACATCCAAGAATGATAATATAGCAGCATGAATACTTCATAAATTTAGATACGTTGGAGATGTATCAGGCTGCCCAAAAATGGGGGGCCCCTTCCCAACATCACCCGCCCAAAATGGGAAGGATGCCCCCAGGGGCTCCCTCCAAACATGGCCGAACCAAGGGGCTACCCATGTCGGCCCGCCTCCTAACATGTTCCCACCATATATGGGGGATGTCCCCCACCATGGGGGCCGCCCCAACAATTTCCTCCCAAATGTGGATAGCCCCATAAAGGGGGCCCCACCAAAAAGGAGCATCCCATAATGTGGGACCTTGTCCCCCAACGGGGGATACTGTGTTTTTCGCGCGCGTTCTCTCCGAAAAAAATCCGAAACCTCTAATATAATTCTGGTCGCGTTCCAAAACATTTCTGGTATGATGGTTTTTCTCTCCTAATCTTTTTCATCGTCGCCAAAACTTTTCTGTTGACTTCGAAACACTGCCAGTTTTCTCTCTGAAACTTTTTCAGTGTGCTCCAAAACTTTTTGGTGACTTTCTCTCAAATTCATTTCCTAGTACTCAGCAGATAGATGACCCTTATGTGTGTGACCCTATAGGTTCGGTGAAATATAGACTTGACTGGACGAATGCCCGCACGAATGGATATTCGAGTGAACCTTTCGTTATCTTATGCTATTCCTGTTGCTTAGCAATCTGTTACAGAAACCTGAGTTGAGATTTATTGGCATCCCCATGAATCAACAACTTTGTCCACTATGCTATTTTCTCGTTACCGATTTTGTTCTCTTTTCTCTTTCCCATGTTCTGGTATCCCTGTGATCAAATCACACTGTGTCTGGCTAAACGATGATGGATACCATACACCGAGAGGGCTCATCATGCGAAGGAGCAAATCCCAATCTTGAGCTTTCTGATCCCTTGTCTCATACTTTTTCATGAACCCATATGCCGCTGAAATAGTAACCCTGTTACAGATGATGTTTAAACCACAACCAACAGTTCTGACCAAGTATGAGGAACTCGATATCCATGGTCTAATGAATTAGTTGCCAACTTTCTCTGTGTTATAAACCATTAACTTGTGATGAAAGGATCTCATGTCATAACAACAATTGGGTCAGTTGAACACAAGTGTTGTTCTAACATTGTGTCCTCAAAGTTGATGGCATGCTCATGCCCATGATCAGAAAAATAGAACCATGATGCAATACTTGAGCTAGTCTTAGAGGCTACACTAGGAATCTATATTACAGTTTATTATTCCACATGTGCATATGAGTTTTCCTCCAAGCCTCGTGGTTATTGCAGACTCAAGAACCATAACAGTTACAGCATGGAATATAAACATAATTATGAACATGGAAATAAATAATAACATTTATTATTGCCTCTAGGGCATATTTCCTATGGACTCACACTTGCACTAGAATCAATAATCTAGTCAATGCTAATGCACATTACACCTATGGCATACCAGTGTAAAATATGCTTCGCTTGTGGTGCACTCTTCGTCCAACAGATCTGACAACTTCAGGTCCATGTGTAGCTTTGCACATCCTCGCATTTTCATGCTTTCACAAAATTCATAATTTGTGTGGACTTGGCTTTGTATATATGTGAATCACTGGTCAAACCTTGATTCCTCAGATTGAGCTATGGAGCAACTATCTACAATAATGTTCGATTGACCAAAGCCATCTTGGAACCATACTAAGTTCATGAATGAACTATATGATCCAACACCCTCTTTTGTCGCTTCTGAAGCGGCAACATACTTATCCTTCATTATAGAATTCGCCACAGTAAAATGTTCGTAACAATTCCAACTTACTGTGCCAGCATTTCGTGTATAACACAAAACCCTTAATTTAAATCAAAAATTGCTTGGAGCATTGATGAAGACTGTATCGATGTAACTACTTACAACAAGCCTGTATTGATGTAACTTCTTACAATGAACTCTTCAAAATCTCCACTTGCATGAAAACATGTCATCAGTGCTACTTTAGTAGTCAACGACATTTTTCACTCTTGTCCTATGATCAACGCTTTGATCGTTGTTTTACATACCATGGAATACATAATTAATCCAAACACAAAAGTGTATGGAATCTCAGTCATGTACTTTATACATCGGTGTTTTAGGACACTGAGTCTTGCTAAGAACTCTTTCCATGTGACATCGGCAAGAAACTCTTCTTGGCGTTCTCATGCTAAACCATTTTAGCATTTCGTCAATATGTATGTTGGCTTAGCCCTATTAGGCAATTCTATTTCCATAGATCATTATGCCTAATACCGACGCTAATTAGCCCAAGTACTTCATAAAAAAATATTTTCAATGAAGTTCTAATTCATGTAAAGAAATTTATATTATTTCTAATCAACAATGTGTCATGCACACAAAGTTTTAGAAATATTATTATGCCCCCACTTAGTTTCTTGTAAACACAAGCATCTTCACTATCCTTTATGAAATCAAACTCTTTGACTATTTCATCAAAACAAAGATTCCAACTCGATTATGCTCTCTTCTGTCCATTGCTAGAACTCTGAAGTTTGCACACTCAATAGTATCCTCTGGATGACAAAATACTTTGGATTGTATCACATACAAGTCCTAGGTTGCATTTCCATATCATGGAAATCCTTCTCACATCCATATATCATATCTCATAGTTGAAATATGTATTAATTGCTAGCAAAACCCCAACCGACTTTAATCATCGCTACGGTGAGATAATCTCATTGTAGTCAACTCCTTGAATTTATTATTAGCAACAAGTGAAGCTTTGTGGATAAAATCATTTTTATCCATAATAGTTTATAGTTCCATTCATATTCGTTAGACTCTGATTCTTCCAGAGGGGTTTATCAAGATCTAATCTTGAACCATGTATATGGATACTATCTTGGATTATTTTGGCATTTAGGCAATTCTAGAGACAGGGCCTATCATCATTTCCTTCTGTATCTTAGGAATGCATTAGTTTTGCCTATGTGGTTCAGCTGCAAGTTCCACCGAAGCCTATACATCTCATGTAGAGGCCTCTGTATCAGTAGCAGTAGGAAACTCTGGAACTTCTTCCAACATTTCTTTCCTTTGATCTGATGATGAAGATTCTATTATCTCATTGAGCTGCACTGTCCTCCCAATCACCTTTTTGCAAAGAAACATTTTCTTCAAAATATACCACTCTATGTGGCAGACACTTTGCCTCGGCATAGTGATGGACCCTACAGGAATCAGGGAATTTGCCGTCTGCCTAGGACAGATAGCAAAGGAAGATAACCTGACGGCAAAGAGTTTGCCGGAAGCAGGCTCACGGCAAAGAGTGTCGTCAAAGAATAAATCGGCAAACTAATTATTTGCCGTCAGCTTTTTTTTGGGCTGACGGCAAATGCTTTGCCATCAGTGTTCTACATTTGCCATCAACCGTTGCAGGCCCAATGGCAAAGAAAAGCACTTGTGCCCTAACGGACGGCGTCAAGTACTTTGTCGTTAGCCTGTAGACAACAAAGATGTCAGTACTTTGCCGTTAACCTGCAGATGGCAAATATGTCAGTACTTTGCCGTCAGCCGACAGACGGCAAAGATGTCAGTACTTTGCCATCAGTCTGCAGACAGCAAAAACCTGACATCTTTGGCGTCTACAGGTTGACGGCAAAGAGCTAAGTAGGGGAGTACAAGTGGTTGCCACATGGTCTCCTTTGTCGTCAGCCCACAGACGGCAAAGGTCACGAAGCACAGGTGGCTGACACGTGGCCCTCTTTGCCATCAGCCTGTTGATGGCAAAGGTGTGTGCTGCACTTTGCCATCAGCCAGGTGATGGCAAACTTCTGTACTTTTTTTGTTTGTTTAAAAAACCTTATTTCAGCAGTGGAATAGACAATATATATCACAAATATAACATCAATGATGCATATAGACAGAAATGAAACATCACACATATTGGAGGGCATAGTGGGCATCACACATAGAGTACAAATGATCCATAGCAAATTTCCATATGTCATAGTGATCCATATCACACCATATATATCACAAATGTCTCCATATCACACATATATACATATATATATCACTACAAGATATTTTGGCATGACAAGAATTGTCTTCATGCATGTCCATATCGTAGTCCAAATATCACCCGTGTGGCATCCTACAATATGAAATCATGAAGATGTCAAATTTTATCACTTGTTTCTACTTATAAGAATCTAACACTTGTCACAACAAAATCCAAATGAATGTTCTTGTCAAAAAGTTTGATCTTCAAGACACATATAGCACTTGTCTCTACTTATAAGACTGCATATAGCAGTTGCCAAAAAGAAAGTACTTCAAGACACAATAAAATCCAAATGAAGACCCAAATAGAAGATATGAATTAATAAATACAAATTATTGACCTATTATTACTAGGAATATGATCAATCTTGGTTCAAATGGAAATGTGATATAGGTCAAGCCTAAAAGTTTAATCTTCAAGCTAAGATCATGCTTCATATGGAGTTTCTTTCCAAGATCAAGGGTTTGTGCAAGTGAAGTACGGTGGAATAAAATCCTAGGATCCGTCTTTAGAAGGAAATAATTTAGAATATTTGACTACTGGTTACCTGTTTGTGAATTTGGAAGTCATATGTAGTTTCTTTCCAAGATATAAGAGAATTTAGTTAGAATTTTCTAATTCGAAGTTTGGAACCTAAGAGCAAATGATCAGAGAGGCACTTGTCACTACTTATAAGAATCTAGCATTTGGTGAAGTGAAAAGTGCCAAATTTTGAAATCTTGATTGGTTCAACAAAAAGAATTTGACATCTGGCTAGATCTCAAACAACGACATACGTAAGCTAGCACATACATATAACTACTTACAAGAATCCATGATTGGTTCAACAAAAAGAATGTAGCAGTTGTGACAAACATATGCTGGGCTAGGTTCATGCATGCTAAGTTCCAGGAAAGGAATATAGCAAGATGTAAATGAGATATGCAGGGCACTAACTGGAGTCGATCTCAAGGAATCAGAGAACCACCAAGATCATTGCCGCTTCAGCCTGGTGCATGTTAAGATCCAACATTATTCGATGCATGGGCTAATGGACGCGGCACGAAATATTACATGGCTAGCACGACACTCGAAAGCTAAGAAATGCAATAATGGTGCTTGAAAGTTTTTCAGGTAACTAACCGGAGGGATCAAAATAAAGCTTCACATCTGTATAGTGGCATACCTTGCTGGGTGCAGCAAGCCTGAAAATTATGTTTGATGAGTGAAGGTTATGTATTGGTAGTAAAAGACTACATGTGCTTGGCTAATAAGGAACTAACCGTAAACATATCAAAGAAGTGACTAGTTTGTGCCGACAATGCCTACTATAACCACTCATCTGCCAGTAGCCTCTCCTCCACCAACCTCTCTCCAGCCTGTCACCTCTGCTCTGCCAGTCGGGCCTAGAGAATATGTCATCGCAATCTCATCTTCAAATCCAACACAAAGTAATAATTAAATAGAGCTTACCTCCATCTCAACCATTGCTAGCATCGAGGAAACTTGTATAGAAGCACTTGAGCTAGTTTACCGAGCCCTGATCTCAGTAAGAGTGCGACGGGAGGACCAAGGAAATATGACGTATCCAATCACTTCCATGCCATGTTTCCTGCCACCTCTAGAGATCATAACCAACTCCGATGTCACATCATACTCAAGCCCTTTCGTTTTTTCTGCCACCATTTTATATTTATGCAACCGGTCGTGGGTGGTCACGTCGGTGTACACAGATATTGTGTCATTCTCATCATAAGGCTTGGCAACTTCGTACTATGCCTTATGGGCCAAAGCGTATGATACAAAAAGGTTTGGCTCCTCCACATTATTGTGATCTGCCTACAACCAAAGCAACATGATTATGATGGGTCGCCCTCACATGAAAAACAAATCGATGGGAAGAAAGTCATAGCCAATTTTTTGCGTACTCCTTAAGGTTTGAGTTGCCTTGATGGTGTGGTGGATCCAACATGGCGGATCGCTGTTTTTTATAATCTAGGTGTTTCTCCATATATTGGTCGGAACACCAGTAGTCCACCATCCGCTCCCAGTACTCCCCCTTATCAACGCACCATCTCAGAGTAACCTAATTGATCAATTGAATCTCATATACGTCAAGAAGAAATTGAGTGCTAGCCAGTGGAGGAAATAACAAGAAAGGACATACTTTACCTGCATGTATTACTCCTTATGAAGAAATATTTTCGTAGCGGGTTTCTTACTCTTCAGCCTAAAGCCCTGGCTTGCCTTATAACTAGGGATGGCTATAAGGCGCGCCTCATAGTACAGATTACGCACAAGCTTCTTGCAATGTTCGTCGACGATCCCTGTTGCCGCCTCCATCTTTCCCTCCTCGCATCTATAGAAATACTGCAATTAGACGTGAGAGATCAATCGAGATTAGGCAATTAACTAGCTATTGATTATATATATGCAGAGTGTGAAAGAAACTTAATGATTACTGAAAGTTTGGCAAAGACCAGCTCGGCTTTGTTCTAAACCTCGATGTTGTTGAATACACCACTGTCCTCACAGGCTTTGTATTGGGCCCAAGTCCATTCTAGCTCCAAAACTTTGCCCTCCCCGGGCAAAGTAACCATGCCAGGGAAATTATCCTTGAGGAGGATCCCAAGGACGCCGTTCACGTGCCGGTACTAACCCTCAACTCCAACAAGTGTCCAACCCCTACATAATGAGAAGACAAAGTTATTTGCAATTGTTGCAAACACTGAAGGTAGAAAATGTGATATTTTGTGAGTACTCTCAAAATCCATTTACCATTCTCCATATGGAGCAATACACGGCCTCTGCTCAACAGGAAGCCCTTGTTTCGGGAGCTTTACCGCACCACGCAGGTACACCGACGAATGCTGTGATGTGTCAACGCGGATGAGATCATCATCCTCCTCATCAGCAGTCGGGCCCTGATACATCTCCAACGTATCTATAATTTTTATTGTTTCATGCTATTATATTATCAATCTTGGATACTTTTTATACAATTTTATATCATTTTGATGGACTAACCTATTAGTCTAGTGCCTAGTGCCAGCTGTTGTTTTCTGCTTGTTTTTGGTTTGCCAGGAAATCTATACCAAATGATGTCCAAATGCTATGAAACTTTTTGATGATTTTTTTCTGGACAAAAGAGACCCTAGAAGCTTTTGGAGGAGACCAGACAACAAACGAGGAGATGGCAAGGCAACAGAGCGCACACGGGTGGGCGGGTAGGTGCACCCTGAATCCTTATGGGCCCCATGTGGCTCCGTCTAACCTAATTTCGCTTATATAAATTCCCAAATATTTGAAAACCACCAAAGAGCCAGAAGAAACAATTTTTTTGCCGACGCAAGTACTTTGCCGGAGGGGAAATCGATCATGGAGGGCTTCTACATCAACCTTGCTTCCTTTCGATGATGTGTGAGTAGTTCACCACAGACCTATGGGTCAATAGCTAGTAGCTAGATGGCTTCTTCTCTCTCTTTGATCTTCGATACAATGTTCTTCATGATCTCCACGGAGTTCTATCTGATGTAATCTTCTTTTGCGGTGTGTTTGTTGGGATCCAATGAATTGTGGGTTTATGATCAGATTATTCATTAAAAGTACCTACGTCTCTTCTAAACTTTATTATGCAAGATTATTATAGCTTTGTATTTCTCTTCGATCTATCCATTTGGTTTGGCCAACTAGATTGATTTAACTTCAGTGGGAGAGGTGCTTTGTGATGGGTTCAATCTTGCGGTGTCCTCACCTCGTGACAGAAGGGGTAGCAAGGTACGTATTTGTATTGTTACCATTAAGGGTAAAATGACGGGGTTTAATCATATTGTTTGATTTTATTTTGTCTACATCATGTCATCTTGCTTAAAGCGTTATCTGTTTGTCATGAATTTAATACCATAGATGCATGCTGGATTGCGATCGATTGGTGGAGTAATAGTAGTATATGCAGGCAGGAGTCGGTCTACTTGTCACGGACGTGATGCCTATATATATGAACATTTCTATGAATAACATCATAACTATGTGCTTTTCTATTAATTGCCCAACAGTAATTTGTTCACCCACCGTAGGCTATGTTTAAAGAGAGAAGCCTCTAGTGAAAACTATGGCCCCCGGGTCTACTTTTATCATATTACTAAATCTAAAAATACCTTTCTGCAATTTTATTTCTTTTATTTTACTTTGCAATTTATATTTCTACCACTTCTAAATTTGATCCTTGCAACTAACAAGTTCAAGGGGATTTAGAACCCTCTTGCCAGCATTGGGTGCAAGTATTTGCTCTTGTGTGTGGAGGTGTTGTTTGACTAGGATTTGCGCGGTTCTCCTATTGGTTCGATAACCTTGGTTCTCACTGAGGGAAATACTTATCAGCTACTATATTGCTTCAACCTTCCTCTTCGGGGGAAATCCCAACACAGCTCACAAGTAGCAGAAAGAATTTCTAGCACCGTTGCCGGGGAGACATCATCAAATCTCTATAAGTACCTACACTCAAATTATCATTTACTTGCTCTACTTTTTATTTGCCTTATTTGCTTTTATTAGTCTCGTTAAAAAAATCAAAAACACAATTTTTTTTACTTTGTTTGCAATAATCATGTCATCACAGAAAAACAGACAATAAAGACATATGGATCCACTTAAAGTTTTCTACTTGGATGATCTTCTATCCATTTGTGCTCGTGCTCAAACCCCATCTAGCTTAGTTGCGGGAAAATCATTAGATGAGCATGCTTATTTTGTGGGTCGCTGTTTGTCTCAAAAAGGGAGACTCTTATGGAATCAAATAAATTGTTTGCTATGCTATGCTTGGAATCTACATGAAATATATGATTTAACTTGTTGCTCTGAGAAACCTAAAAAACACCTTCCCTACCTATGTGAGTTTAATGATAATGAAATCTTATCTTCTTATGCCAAGGGTGTTTATAGTTACTATGATATCGAACAAACTGAAGAATTTGTTGCTTTTAAGGGTGCTTATGAAGTTGCTTCTTTGATTGAAAAGTATGATGCTACTCTCTACAAATCTGAAATTTTTTCCATACTTAAATATTGCTATGAAAACTATGCTCCTAATGCCTATGTTAATGAATTATTGAGAGAACGTCTGCTGCATTGGAAGAAAATAATGATATGCAGAAATCTATATAAAATTCTGATCCCGTTGATTCGATTGAAATATCCAATCTTGATGAACGTGATGCTTGCTATTCTTATGGCCATGATGCCAATATTAATGATGCTTATGGAGATGTACTAGCTATAGTTCCTTATGTTAAAAATGAAATTATTGCTATTGCACCCACACTTGATAGCTCCTTGAATGAAAAGCATGATTGCAATTATGTTATTATACATTCTATTAATCACAATTGTGCTAATCATATGCAAAGCTACAGGCTTGGGGATGATAATTTTGTTATGTCCACTACTTATTGCAATGATCATGATTCGGGTGATAATGCTTCTTATGATCTTGAAATTTTATTTAAGCCTCATGATGAATATGTTATTGATAATAATGTTTGCAATAATATTGAAAGTGGGTTTGGAAGAGTGTCAACTTTAGGTAAAAATAATCCCACATATTTGGAGAGTGTTCAATCTTATGAATTTTTTGATAAAAGTGGGTTTGGAGAGGTCATGACTTTAGTTGTTGATTATCCCACTATCTTCGAAGATTGTAAAACTTTTATGCATATGGATCATGGAGAGAATATTTTATGTGATAGATATTTTGTTGAATTTGATTATGATCCCACATGTAATTATTATGAGAGAGGCAAATATGGTTATAAAAATCTTCATGTCACTAAATTACCTCTCTTTGTGTTGAAATTATTAATGTTCCATTCTTCCTATTTGCATATGCTAGATATTGCTTATTTTGATAATTTGTTTAATTATGAAATGCCTATCCATAGGAAATGTGTTAGACTTACATATGTTTTTCCCATGCAACATGATGCTCACTTTGAGTTTCTGTTATTATCTTTCATGTGAGCATCGATAAAATCTCAAGCCTATCTTAATGGCTATAAAGAACGAGCTTGTTGGGAGACAACCCAATAGTTATCATTTTGTTATTATTTGAAAACATTGCTACTGTAATTATTTTGTTTTTATATTTTAATTAGTGTTTCTGCCAAGTAAAGCCTTTGGGATGATTTTTATGATAGTTGATTTGATTCCGTGCAAAAACATTAAATTTTTTCGTCCAGTGCAGGAATTTATATAAATTACTGGAGCGTGGTTTTGATCTGAATTTTTGTCACATGATTTATATACAAATTTCCCACGTTTTACTAATTTTTCAGAAGTTTAGAGTTACACAAGTATGAGAATAATTTAGATCATTACAGACTGTTCTGTTTTAGACAGATTCTGTTTTTATTCCATAGTGTGCTTGTTTTAATGATGCTATGGATTATATCGGGAGGTATAAGTCATGGAGAAGTTAGAATACAATAGGTATTATGCAAGAACAATTATGAATGAGTTTACAATAGCACCTAAAGTTTATGATATCTTTATTATACTAACGGATCTCTTGAGGTTTCTGTTGAGTTTTGTGTACTGAAGTTTCAAGTTTTTGGTGCAATCATGTTAGATGAAGGAATAAGAAGTGGAAAGACCCTAAGCATGGGGATGCCCAAGGCACCCCAAGGTAATATTCAAGGAATACCCCAGCATCTAAGCTTGAGGATGCCCCGGATGGCATCCCCTCTTTCGTCCACAATTCATCGGTATGTTACTTGGATATATATTTTTATTGATCAAATGATATGAGTTTTACTTGGAGCGTGTTGTGCCATAGTTTTCTTTTGCTTGCTTTTTAGTTTGCCAGAATCATTGTTTGATGGACACACCTTTTGAGAGGGATGCACATTTATCATGTTTGTTAGAATACTCTATGTGCTTCACTTATATCTTTTGAGCTAGGCAGTTGCTCTCGTGCTTCACTTATATTTGTTAGAGCACAGCGGTGGTTATATTTTATAGAAATGATTGCACTCTCATGCTTCACTTAAATCTTTTTGAGAGTCTTTTAAATAGTAAGAGGTAATATGCACATGTTCTAAGACTAGTCCAAAAATGATAGGTATTAAAGGGGGATATAATAAAAACTTTCATGTACATCACTAAATATGAAGCGTATGGTTTAATTATATTGATGTAGTAATATGAAAGGGTATTGGTCTATAATCGTTGGTTAGTAGAAATAGCGGTATTAAAGCTTATTATTAACTACTCAACTAAGTGTCCGACATGGCATGATGGGAATGTCCGAGCATTCTTAGGTCTGATTGAAATCCTTTATGCTATTTGAATTGGGGGCGCGCGATGGTTAACTCCTAACAACCTCCTTCCTAGGGGCATGTGAGTAGTACTTTGTTTCGAGGGCTAATAAAACTTTCACAATAAGTATATGAATTCTTTATGACTAATGTGAGTCCATGGATTATACGCACTCTCACCCTTCCGCATATTGCTAGCATCTTCGGTACAGTGCATTGTCTTTTTCTCACCTCAAGAGTTAGTGCAATCTTAGCCGGTGCATCCAAACCCCGTGATATGATACGCTATATCACACATAAGTCTCCTTATATCTTCCTCAAAACAGCCACAATAACTACCTATCGTGACATTTCCATAGCCATTCTGAGATATATTGCCATGCAACTTCCACCGTTCCGTTTCAAGACATGTGTGTTCATTGTCATATTGCTTTGCATGATCATATAGAGCTGGCATGATATTTCAGGACCCCGATTCTAAGTCACACCGATCTAGCCTGTAACACCTCATATCACTTTGCGGCCTCACGCACGGTATTCCCACGGGTGTCGCCTTACCATGGCCCGGGACCGTTTGCGCCTTTTGGCTCACGTATATGATAGTGTTGCTAGCATCCATATGACAGAGAACCCGGGCCGACATGGCTAGTCATGAACCCAAAGCGGCGCTAACTTACGGGGACAGGCATACATGAATCAACATCGAGCATGTCGGTCAGCAGCGTGTGAATCCGGGCTGTAGCACTGGGCTAGCAGGACTCCGGGAAACCGGGCTGTAGCAGGCTAGGCAGGACTCCGGATATCACCGCGTGACATTTCCCCGAAGGGACAGACACAGGAACGAAGTGAAACACATGCCGGCCAGTCTAACTGTTCCGGAGCAGCAGTGCTGGGCTAGCAGGACTCCAGTAAACCGGGCTGTAGCGGACTACCAAGGCTCAGTGGAGACACCAGACTACATTTCCCCATAAGAGAGGCTGCCAAGGATAAACAACTAGATAGTCGGATCCCACACATACCAAGCATTTCAATCATACACACAATATGCTGGATATGTGTAAATACAACATGGCATCACAAAAAAACTCTACAACTCAAAGTACTTTATTTAAAAGGCTCTGGGGAGCCATACATAACATGTTCATACAGATAGGGGTCACACGACCCGACACTCAAGTCATACAAACATACAAGCACATGCGGAAGCAACTAGTCTGAGTACAGACACTAGAAAGAAAGAAGGCTTGACGAAGCCTGTCTATCTACATAGGCCCTTCACAAGCTCAGGTCACCACCTGGGTGGCAAGTCACTCGTCAACGTCGAGATCTACATAGAACCCATCGGAGGGGGCGATGTTCTCGTCTGCAACAATTATTAAAGCAACATGAGTACAAAGGTACTCAGCAAGTCTTACAACAAATCCTATTATACATGCACATCCTCAAGAAGGGTGGTGTAGTTATCGCAGCAAGCCAGCTTTGACTCTTGGCTAAGCTATCCTATGAGACACCACTTGCAAAAAAAATAGATTTCGCACACGAGTCCACTAATCACCATCACAATACTCCACCGTGGATCCTCCCTCATAATCCTACGAGAGGGCCACCGCGGTACTCACACTTATCTTGAGTCTTTTAGTAGTAACCATTAACTTGTCTATGAACTGCATAAGCGACCAAGTAGTCCTTTACCGCGGACGCGGCTATTCGAATAGTTTTATACCCTGCAGGGGTGTACTTCGTCACACATGTTTCCACCACTTAGCGTCTGCACACGACATGTGCTCGGCAGACTTCAAGCGAATGCCGACGTGGGTGTAGACCACGACCTAACTAACCACACAAGTCTCTAGTCCAGGTTTATCGCCTATTCGGGTTCCATCTGCAAGGAAATCCGGCCGGGGTGTCCTCAACGGCCCCAAACGATGTGTGCAGGGTTCCCGAGACACCAAACGGGCGACTCGGTACACCGGCCACGTGCCTACCGCATCACAGCCCACCCCTAAGGTCAGCGCTACGCACGGCCTCCAGCAACTACAAACACTAGAAACCACTTGCAACTCCTGGACAGAGGACGAGAGGGGTCAGTAAGTCGAGCGGGGTCATATTTCAGGGCCCAACGTGTGGTAGTAGCTGAATCTTAAATCACGCATACAGATCTCAGTTCTTAAGGACGGCCTCAATGAAACAACCCACCATGTACTCCTACATGGCCTTCCATCGATACCTTTACCAAATCATGTTCAACACTTCACTCTCATTACCGACACAACCATTCACTCTAGTTCATCACCCTGATGAGCCAGACCTGACACAACTCTAAGCATAGCAGGCATAGCATGGTAGGAAACAGAGACATGGCTCAATCAACTCCTACACATGCTAGTGGGTTTCATCTAGTTACTGTGGCAATGACAGGTCATGCAGAGGATATGGGTTCAACTACCGCAACACACAGCAGTTTGAAACGCGTTGTCTTAATGCAGTAAACGAGAGCAGAAGTGAGAAGATGGGTTGGTATCAAAATGATCAATGGGGTTGCTTGCCTGACAGAGTGGTAGTGGAATACTGCCCTTCAGTTGGATACTCGTGAATATCCTCGGAGGCAGAACCTACCACGAAGAACACATCGAAACACAATCATCACATGGCAATATGCAACAATATGATGCATGCTAGGACATGGCAAAATGAGTGTGTTTTGGCTAATGCATCTTAGAACAGGTTGGTTTGAGTTCATTTGAATCAAGGATTCAAACGCAAACCCAAAATAAGAGGTCATATTAGTGCATTAACTTGTTTCATCTAATCAGCAAGGTTAAATTGTTCTGACATGCATGAAACCAGTACAGATGGAAAGATTCATTTTTTCTGATCCAAATTCATATATAATTTGTTTGATTTGGAGCTACAGATTAATTTCTATGAATTTTTGAAGTTTGTAGTATTTTTTGGAATTTCCTGAATAAAAATAAATCCAGAGAAATACTTATTGCGTCAGCATTGCGTCAGGATGACGTCAGCGGTCAACGGGGCTGGTCCAGGTCAAACCTGGCCAGTGGGTCCCGCGTGTCAGTGTCATTAGTCTAACTAATTTTTAGTTACTCCTAATCCTAAGTTAATTAGCAGGCGGGTCCCACCTGTCATAGACCCAGGGGGGGTCAAACTGGGTCAGCGGGGTCAAACCCGCCGGCGTTTAGCCGCCGGCGAGGCCAGACGCGGCGGGGCAGTGCGGGATTCGTGCTCCGGCCACCAAAACGATGGCGGAGCACATCTACGTGATGCGGGGAGTGAGCCGCGTCGAGTGGTGGCAGTGGGTGGAGCTGGGGTGCCCGGAAACGACACCGGCGACAAGCTGTGCGGCTGCCGGAGTTTGGGCGAGCTCGGGCTCGTCGCTAGGGGGCACGGCGAGGTGCGTGGAGTGGTTCTGTGGACTCCTGCGAGTGCGGCGAAGACGATGGCGTGCTCGGAATCGAGCCAACGTGGCTGTGGCCACGACGGCGATGTGCTGAGGCGGCGGCGGGTGCGGCCGAGCTCGGTGCAGTCGATGCAGCGCTCGAGAGCGAGAACAGAAAAGATGGGGAGGTAGCTGACCTCACGGCGGTCACGACGGAGCAGACGGCGAGGTCGGGGACGAGCTGCTGCGGTGGTGATGGCGAAAGGGATCTCCGGCGACGGCGAGGTCGGGCGAGGCTGTTGCGGTGGTTCCGAGGCGAACGAGCGCTCGCGGCTCGGTCTGCTCGATGGAGAGGTCGACGACGGAGCTCGTGGACACGGCAGCGCGGCTCGGGGACGACGGTGAACGCGGGTTTCACGGTGGCGCGGCTGCGGCTGCGTCCGCCATGTTGGAGAGAGAGCGAGAGAGAGGCGCAGGGGGGGAGAATGAGGTCTCCAGGGGGTCGAGGCGATGACGTGGAGGACGTCCAGGCGTCCAGCAGCTCGAGCGGCAAGCAGCTGGCACCGTGGCGAGCTCGCGCACGCCGGCGTCACCTCCCTGCCTGCCTGGCGGGAACGAAGCAGCTGGCTGGCATGGGCCAGCACAGTGCTGGGCCGCCAGGTGGGCCGGCTGGTGACTTTGCCAGGTTAGTTTATTTTCCTTTTTTTTATTTTCTGTTTTCTAATTTCTGCAAGTTTGTGGCTTTTCTAAAAATACCTAGGCACTTTCAAAAATCACCAAACTGCTCATGCCCACTGTATAGAGTATAACCAACATGGAACATTTCAGTTTGGGATTATTTGGACATTTAAAATATTTACTAGCATTTAAATGCCCAAATGCAGGTTACATATCATTTAATTCAATGACCTTATGATGACCTAAAAAAATGTGAACCAATTTTGGCAGAGGTTCTAATCCAAGACAAAAATGATGGACATTTTAGAAGGGCATTTGTCGTTCATTGAAAAAGATTTTAGTAAACCCTAGTTGTTTCCAGGGGGTTGCTGGGGGTTCTGCCATCCCCATTTCAAGTTTCTGGATAATTTAAACATGATGCAACACTCTAATGCATGAACTAGCTAGGGTGTGACATGATATTTGTTGCAAAGCCACCATTCATCATTGTTATACATGTTATGCTACATCATTGCACATCCTGGCACACTACCAGAGGCATTCATATAGAGTCATATTGATTTAGTTATCGAGTTGTAAGTAAAGAAAAGTGCGATGACCATCATTATTAGAGCATTGTCCCAGTGAGGAAAGGATGATGGAGACTATGATTCCCCCGCAAGTAGGGATGAGACTCCGGACAAAAAATAAAAAGAAAAAGAAAGAGACCAAAAAGGGACCAACAAAAAAATGAGAGAAAAAGAGAGAAGGGGCAATGTTACTATCCTTTTACCGCACTTGCGCTTCAGAATAGCACCATGTTCTTCATATAGAAAGTCTCGTGAGTTTTCACCTTCATATACCAGTGGGAATTTTTCATTATAGAACTTGACTTGTATATTCCAATGATGGGCTTCCTCAAATGCTTGAGGTCTTCATGAGAAAGCAAGTTGGATGCACACCCACTTAGTTTCAGTTTGAGCTTTCATACACTTATAGCTCTAGTGCATCCGTTGCATGGCAATCCCAACTCTTCGCATTGATATCAATTGATGGGCCTCTCCATTGCCCATTGATCCACCGAGTTGATGCGAGCCTTTCTTCCTTTTTGATTTCCCTATTTGATCTCTACCACCGCACTCTATTCCAACAATATGCTATATCCATGGCTCACGCTCATGTATTGAGTGGAGTTGAAAATGCTGAAGCACATTAAAAAGTATGATCCAATTGATTGATTTGACACTTGGGTGCTCATGCTTTATATTTTTGCGGTGAAGGCGGAGTCATGCCATGCTTACATGATAAAATGAGTAGGGATAATATTTGATAAGCATCGTATATTTTGAAAAAGTAATGATTATGTTCTTATATTCATGGATATTATTATGTTGATATCAATTACTTCATCATTTCTCAATATTTATACTGTAAGATATTACATGATAAACATGCTAGGTAGCATTCAACATCAAAATTTATGTTTTTATCATTTAACTACTCGAGGATGACTAGGAATTAAGCTTGGGCATGCTGATACATCTCCAATGTATCTATAATTTTTTATTGTTTCTTGCTTTTATGTTATCAATCTTGGATACTTTTTATACAATTTTATGTCATTTTGATGGACTAACCTATTAACCTAGTGGCAGCTATTGTTTTCTGCTTGTTTTTGGTTTTCCAGGAAATCTGTACCAAACGAAGTCCAAACACTACGAAACTTTTTGATGATTTTTTTTCTGGACAAACCAGATGACACACAAGGAGACGATAAGGCAACAGGGCGTGCCCAGGGGGGTAGGCACACCCTGATGCCTTATGGGCCCCACATGGCTCCGTCTGACCTAATTCAGCTTCTATAAATTCACAAATATTGGAAAACCCCAGAGAGCCAGACGAAACAATTTTTTCGCTGCCGCAAGTTTCTGTTCTTCCGTGATCCATCTGGAGGCCTTTTTCGGTACTCTGCCGGAGGGCGAATCGATCACGGAGGGCTTCTACATCAACCTTGCTGCCTTCCGATGATGTGTGAGTAGTTCACCATAGACCTACGCGTCCATAGCTAGTAGCTAGATGGCTTCTTCTCTCTCTTTGATCTTCGATACAATCTCCTCCATGATCTCCCTAGAGTTCTATCCAATGTAATCTTCTTTTGCGGTGTGTTTGTTGGGATCCGATAAATTGTGGGTTTATGATCAGATTATTCATTGAAAGTAATTGAGTCTTTTCTAAACATTATTATGCATGATTGTTATAGCTTTGTATTTCTCTCCGATCTATCCGTTTGGGTTGGCCAACTAGGTTGATTTATCTTCAGTGGGAGAGGTGCTTTTGTGATGGGTTCAATCTTGTGGTGTCCTCACCTCATGATAGAAGGGGTAGCGAGGCACGTATTTGTATTGTTGCCATTAATAGTAAAACAAGGGGGTTTAATCATATTGCTTGATTTTATTTTCTCTACATCATGTCATCTTGCTTAAAGTGTTAGTCTGTTTGTCATGAACTTAATACCATGGATGCATGCTGGATAGCGGTCCATTGGTGGAGTAATAGTAGTAGATGCAGGCAGGAGTCGGTCTACTTGTCACGGACGTGATGCCTATATACGTGGTCATTGCCATGAATAACGTCATAACTATGCGCTTTTCTATCAATTGCCCAACAGTAATTTGTTCACCACCGTATGCTATGTTTCAAGAGAGAAGCCTTTAGTGAAAACTATGGCCCCCAGGTCTACTTTTATCATATTACTAAAACCAAAAATACCTTGCTGCAATTTTATTCCTTTTATTTTACTTTGCAATTTATATTTCTACAACTACTAGATTTGATCCTTGCAAGTAATGAGTTCAAGGGGATTGACAACCCTCTTGCCCATGTTGGGTGCAAGTATTTTCTCTTGTGTGTGCAGGTGTTGTTTGACTAGGATTTGTGTGGTTCTCCTATTGGTTCAATGACCTTGGTTCTCACTGAGAGAAATACTTATGAGCTACTATATTGCTTCACCCTACTCTTCGGGGAAAATCCCAATGCAACTCACAAGGAGCAGGCCCCCGACCGATCCTCGTCCTCCACCGACGACACCGGCTCCTTTTCAGTGCCTGGCTCGTGCCTCCCCTGAGACACCGGCTCCTCCACCCTGTCATCCTCAGCCACTGGCTCGTGCCTCCCCTGAGACACCGGCTCCTCCACCCTCTCCTCCTCAGGCGGTGTCTTAGCAGGTGGTGGAAAGGGAGGCCGAACCGGGCTTCTCTTAGCCTTTCCTTGACTTGCACCTCTTCCCCAGCCTCTTACTCGCTGAGCCCAAGAAGGAGAGGAAGCCTCAGGATCGGTGATAAAAGTGTCAACCAGCTTTCTCGCTAGGGCGAGTTGGGCTCTCTCTACTGGGTCACTCCTTTTTTGAGTCGGGCCCACCATGCTTCACTCACCTTCTATGAAAAATAGTAAAGCAATTAGTACAAATACAACATTATAGTTCAAATAAATAAGCTTACATCAAACCATATACGCAATGAGAATTACTAAGGCAATTATAGTAGAAATACAACATTATAGTTCAAATAAATAAGCATAAGTTCAAAAAATATACGCAATGAGAATTACTAAGGCAATTATTACAAATTCAACATTATAGCATGTTCGGGATCATCCGGGTCATGGTAAGGCAACTAGTACAAATTCAACATTATATTATAGGATGTTCGGGATCATCTGGGTCATGGTAAGGCAACTAGTACAAATTCAACGTTACACAACATTACAAGTAAAAATAGTCGGGATCATCCGGATCATACTCCGTCTCTTCTTCGGGATTAGTTCGAGCCTCGTCATCACTACCATGTGTGTTGTCAAGGATGTCGTCCTCGTGCTGACCGTCAGCGTTACCATCATCGGCAATGCCTCGAAGTAACCGTTCAAGCACTGACAGGTCGGCCATGTCCGTAACCTCTTCTTCTTCCTCTTCTTCTTCTTCTTCTTCTTCTTCTTTGTCATCATTGTCAATGTCTACTTCCATGTATCGGGTCCCTTGCGTCGAGTCGATGTTGAAATGGCCTCTAGGCCCATGTTCTTCTTTGGAAGAATTCTCCATCATATGTGTTGGGGCCCATGTGAGGTTGATAATCCTCTTCATTGGGGGTAGGATGTTTACCATGTGGCGACACCCCTTACACGACATCCCAACCCTTAAGGTATTTCTTTTGGTAGGGGTACGAGACATAAAAAAATTGTGTCGCCTGTTGAGGCACAATTTATACATCTCCGCATTCTAATTTGCTGTGTTGTCAAATTTCGACTTGCCCAGTATCATCTCTTTGCCTAACCTTCTCTGGATGGAACCAATGGCATTTGAAGAGAACGACTTTCGGAGAATTTGCCCCAAAGAAATGCAGTTCATAGATTACTTGAAGTCTTCCATAATAGTCAACTCCATTGGACATAGCAGACACTCCAGTGTTTCTTGTTTTTAGAACGGCCCGACGAGCCTCGTCATCACTATCATATGTGAGAAATGAGCGGAGTTGGACATAAACATATGAGTAGATGTTACATAATGTACCAAGAACTTACTCAATGTACGACCGCACTTCTTTTAGGTTGGTAAGGATATACAATGTAAGCGAGCTCCACTCTTTGGGATCCAGTGTCTTTAAACCAGAAGCAACCATAGGTCTGAGTTGCCCTTTGAAGAGGCTGAGCATGGATTCATGTTTGGGGTCTCCAGTATTGTGATGCGACTGTGCATTATGCAATCTAGGAATATTGGCCGCATAGCGTGATGTCGTGAAGTTTGACATCTCCTCGGCCAAGAATGCCTTGGCTATGGATGCTTCAATTCCACATTTATTTTTACATTTAGCTCGAGGAGTCTTTTGCATTCTCTCAAGTCCATAGCACCAACGTTTCTGCACAGCCCCCCCCCCCCAATTCTTGCCTCAGACGAGAGGTGTAAAATCATATGTTCCATTGGATTAGAAGGCCCTGTTTGTAAGATCTTCTCTAGCTTGCAGAGTAACTCGGGGAAGAGGTTCCGGAGGTAGCGGCGCGGTGGCTGTGGAGGGGGCGGTGGAGGCGGCAGTGCGGTGGCTGCGGAGGGGGTGGTACTAGGGGCTGAAGGGCCGGCGGCGGCAGCGCTAGAGCACGGCAGCGGCACTCGAGGTCCCGGCGGCAGCGCTTGAAATCCACCTGGTGGACAAGGCATGGGGGGGGGTTCTTTTTTTCTTTATTCAAATGGTTCGACCGGGTGGATAAGGCATAGGCGCTCTTTGCCGTTAGTGGACCGCATGAAGACGGCAAAGGACTAGGAAGCAGATGGCAAAGGCCGCACTTTGTCGATGGTGAGGGCAAAGTTGACGGCAAACGATCTCACCATTTCAGCCCCGTTTAAAGTGACACGTGGCCTCGCCTATGCCGGCAGGTCTTCTTTGCCGTCAGCATTTGTCTCTATGCCGATAGTGGCTCTTTGCCGTCAATGTTTTATATTCTTTGCTAACAGGTACAATTTGCCATTAGTTTTTCCACTATTTTGCTGTCAGCTATTCTTTATCGTTAGCAGCTGACCGCAAAAAATGGTCCTTGCTGTCAGCCCCTACGAAAAGCTAATGGCAAAGAGCTCAACAGACGGCAAATTTCCTGATTCCTGTAGTGGGAGGAATACCTAACAATTTGGGATAACCTACCAGTACAGGAATCAGGCACTTTGCCGTCAGCCAGCAGACGGCCCCACGTCCAGCTGAATGAATTACGGCAAAGGGCTGCTTTGCCATCTTCTTTAATAAAGCAGACGGCAAAGAAGTTTGCCGTCAGCCATCCTAAGCACGCAGACGGCAAAGGACCTGGACGACAGAGGGATAGGCTTAGGTCCGTTAGGTGGCTACCGGCGTGCTATGTTGTCTGCTGGCAGACGGCAAAGACGCAAAGGTCTTTGCCGTCTGCCAGCAGACGACAAAGTGTCAAAATAGGCCGGCCCAGGTGCCCCCCAGGTTGCACAAGTAGCTGCCATGTGGCAGCTTTGCCGTCTGCTTGCAGATGGCAAAGAGGTTTGCCGTCTGCTGGCAGACGGCAAAGTGCTTGTACTGCCCCTGTTAATTCTGTTTTTTCTTAAATTCAATCAATTTCACAGATATATATATATATATATATATATATTCATAAAGAAAAATTCTTCTTCTTCTTTTTCTTCTCCTTCTTCTAATCTTCTTCTTATTCTTCTTCTTCTAACTTTCTTCTTTCCTTGCATGATGGAGTCTACTTCTCCTTGCCCTTCCTTTTTGTTTTGATTTTGTAGGATGAACAATGTGAAACTTGCTACCTATATATATATGTATGGATGAAACCATTGTATATGGACTTTTTGCTTAATATATTGGATATGTTGGCTATATATATGTTGGATATGGACTTTTGATTTGGTATATATATCTGTTGGATGATCATATCCATAAGGCAGGGATATGTATGCTTGTTGAAAGTATTTTGAAATGAATATATATATATATTATATAATATATCTGTGAAATTGATTGAATTTAAGAAAAAACAGAATTAACGGGGCAGTACAAGCACTTTGCCGTCTGCCAGCAGACGGCAAACCTCTTTGCCATCTGCAAGCAGACGGCAAAGCTGCCACATGGCAGCTACTTGTGCAACCTGGGGGGCACCTGGGCCGGCGTATTTCGACACTTTGTCGTCTGCTGGCAGACGCAAAGACCTTTGCGTCTTTGCCGTCTGCCAGCAGACAACATAGCACGCCGGTAGCCACCTAACGGACCTAAGCCTATCCCTCTGTCGTCCAGGTCCTTTGCCGTCTGCGTGCTTAGGATGGCTGACGGCAAACTTCTTTGCCGTCTGCTTTATTAAAGAAGATGGCAAAGCAGCCCTTGCCGTAATTCATTCAGCTGGACGTGGGGCCGTCTGCTGGCTGACGGTAAAGTGCCTGATTCCTGTACTGGTAGGTTATCCCAAATTGTTAGGTATTCCTCCCACTACAGGAATCAGGAAATTTGCCGTCTGTTGAGCTCTTGCCATTAGCTTTTCGTAGGGGCTGACAGCAAGGACCATTTTTTGCGGTCAGCTGCTAACGATAAAGAATAGCTGACAGCAAATAGTGGAAAAACTAATGGCAAATTGTACCTGTTAGCAAAGAATATAAAACATTGACGGCAAAGAGCCACTATCGGCATAGAGACAAATGCTGACGGCAAAGAAGACCTGCCGGCATAGGCGAGGCCACGTGTCACTTTAAACGGGGCTGAAATGGTGAGATCGTTTGCCGTCAACTTTGCCCTCACCATCGACAAAGTGCGGCCTTTGCCATCTGCTTCCTAGTCCTTTGCCGTCTTCATGCGGTCCACTAACGCAAAGAGCGCCTATGCCTTATCCACCCGGTCGAACCATTTGAATAAAGAAAAAAAGAACCCCTCCCCATGCCTTGTCCACCAGGTGGATTTCAAGCGCTGCCGCCGGGACCTCGAGTGCCGCTGCGTGCTCTAGCGCTGCCGCCGCGCCCTTCAGCCCCTAGTACCACCCCCTCCGCACCACCCGCTCCCTCCGCCACCCCCCCTCCACAGCCACCGCGCCGCTACCTCCGGACCTCTTCCCCGAGTTACTCTGCAAGCTAGAGAAGATCTTACCACCGGGCTTCTTAATCCAATGGAACATATGATTTTACACCTCTCGTCTGAGGCAAGAATTGGGGGGGGGGGGCTGTGCAGAAAACGTTGGTGCTATGGACTTGAGAGAATGCAAAAGACTCCTCGAGCTAAATGTAAAAATAAATGTGGAATTGAAGCATCCATAGCCAAGGCATTCTTGGCCGAGGAGATGTCAAACTTCACGACATCACGCTATGCGGCCAATATTCCTAGATTGCATAATGCACAGTCGCATCACAATACTGGAGACCCCAAACATGAATCCATGCTCACTCTTCAAAGGGCAACTCAGACCTATGGTTGCTTCTGGTTTAAAGACACTGGATCCCAAGAGTGGAGCTCGCTTACATTGTATATCCTTACCAACCTAAAAGAAGTGCGGTCGTACATTGAGTAAGTTCTTGGTACATTATGTAACATCTACTCATATGTTTATGTCCAACTCGCTCATTTCTCACATATGATAGTGATGACGAGGCTCGTCGGGCCGTTCTAAAAACAAGAAACACTGGAGTGTCTGCTATGTCCAATGGAGTTGACTATTATGAAGACTTCAAGTAATCTATGAACTGCATTTCTTTGGGGCAAATTCTCCGAAAGTCGTTCTCTTCAAATGCCATTGGTTCCATCCAGAGAAGGTTAGGCAAAGAGATGATACTGGGCAAGTCGAATTTGACAACACAGCAAATGAATGCGGAGATGTATAAATTGTGCTCAACAGGCGACACAATTTTTTATGTCTCGTAACCCCTACCAAAAGAAACCTTAAGGGTTGGGATGTCGTGTAAGGGGTGTCGCCACATGGTAAACATCCTACCCCCAAGGAAGATATTACAACCTCAACATGGGCCCCAACACATATGATGGAGAATTCTTCCAAAGAAGAACATGGGCCTAGAGGCCATTTCAACATCGACTCGACGCAAGGGACCCGATACATGGAAGTAGACATTGACAATGATGACAAAGAAGAAGAAGAAGAAGAAGAAGAAGAAGAGGAAGAAGAAGAGGTTACGGACATGGCCGACCTGTCAGTGCTTGAACGGTTACTTCGAGGCATTGCCGATGATGGTAACGCTGACGGTCAGCACGAGGACGACATCCTTGACAACACACATGGTAGTGATGACGAGGCTCGAACTAATCCCGAAGAAGAGACGGAGTTGATCCGGATGATCCCGACTATTTTACTTGTAATTTGTGTAACGTTGAATTTGTACTAGTTGCCTTACCATGACCCAGATGATCCGAACATCCTATAATATAATGTTGAATTTGTACTAGTTGCCTTACCATGACCCGGATGATCCCGAACATGCTATAATGTTGAATTTGTAATAATTGCCTTAGTAATTCTCATTGCGTATATTTTTGAACTTATGCTTATTTATTGAACTATAATGTTGTATTTCTACTATAATTGCCTTAGTAATTCTCATTGCGTATGGTTTATGTAAGCTTATTTATTTGAACTATAATGTTGTATTTGTACTAATTGCTTTACTATTTTTCATAGAAGGTGAGTGAAGCATGGTGGGCCCGACTCAAAAAAGGAGTGACCCAGTAGAGAGAGCCCAACTCGCCCTAGCGAGAAAGCTGGTTGACACTTTTATCACCGATCCTGAGGCTTCCTCTCCTTCTTGGGCTCAGCGAGTAAGAGGCTGGGGAAGAGGTGCAAGTCAAGGAAAGGCTAAGAGAAGCCCGGTTCGGCCTCCCTTTCCACACCTGCTAAGACACCGCCTGAGGAGGAGAGGGTGGAGGAGCCGGTGTCTCAGGGGAGGCACGAGCCAGTGGCTGAGGATGACAGGGTGGAGGAGCCGGTGTCTCAGGGGAGGCACGAGCCAGGCACTGAAAAGGAGCCGGTGTCGTCGGTGGAGGACGAGGATCGGTCGGGGGCCTGCTCCTTGTGAGTTGCATTGGGATTTTCCCCGAAGAGTAGAGGGTGAAGCAATATAGTAGCTCATAAGTATTTCTCTCAGTGAGAACCAAGGTCATTGAACCAATAGGAGAACCACACAAATCCTAGTCAAACAACACCTGCACACACAAGAGAAATACTTGCACCCAACATGGGCAAGAGGGTTGTCAATCCCCTTGAACTCATTACTTGCAAGGATCAAATCTAGTAGTTGTAGAAATATAAATTGCAAAGTAAAATAAAAGGAATAAAATTGCAGCAAGGTATTTTTGGTTTTAGTAATATGATAAAAGTAGACCTGGGGGCCATAGTTTTCACTAAAGGCTTCTCTCTTGAAACATAGCATACGGTGGTGAACAAATTACTGTTGGGCAATTGATAGAAAAGCGCATAGTTATGACGTTATTCATGGCAATGACACGTATATAGGCATCACGTCTTGACAAGTAGACCGACTCCTGCCTGCATCTACTACTATTACTCCACCAATGGACCGCTATCCAGCATGCATCTATGGTATTAAGTTCTGACAAACAGACTAACACTTTAAGCAAGATGACATGATGTAGAGAAAATAAAATCAAGCAATATGATTAAACCCCCTTGTTTTACTATTAATGGCAACAATACAAATACGTGCCTCGCTACCCCTTCTATCATGAGGTGAGGACACCACAAGATTGAACCCATCACAAAAGCACCTCTCCCACTGAAGATAAATCAACCTAGTTGGCCAACCCAAACGGATAGATCGGAGAGAAATACAAAGCTATAACAATCATGCATAATAATGTTTAGAAAAGACTCAATTACTTTCAATGAATAATCTGATCATAAACCCACAATTTATCGGATCCCAACAAACACACCGCAAAAGAAGATTACATTGGATAGAACTCTAGGGAGATCATGGAGGAGATTGTATCGAAGATCAAAGAGAGAGAAGAAGCCATCTAGCTACTAGCTATGGACGCGTAGGTCTATGGTGAACTACTCACACACATCATCGGAAGGCAGCAAGGTTGATGTAGAAGCCTCCGTGATCGATTCGCCCTCCGCAGAGTACCGAAAAAGGCCTCCAGATGGATCACGGAAGAACAGAAACTTGCGGCAGCGAAAAAAATTGTTTCGTCTGGCTCTCTGGGGTTTTCCAATATTTGTGAATTTATAGAAGCGGAATTAGGTCAGACGGAGCCATGTGGGGCCCATAAGGCATCAGGGTGTGCCTACCCCCCTGGGCACGCCCTGTTGCCTTATCGTCTCCTTGTGTGTCATCTGGTTTGTCCAGAAAAAAAATCATCAAAAAGTTTCGTAGTGTTGGACTTGTTTGGTACAGATTTCCTGGAAAACCAAAAACAAGCAGAAAACAATAGCTGCCACTAGGTTAATAGGTTAGTCCATCAAAATGACATAAAATTGTATAAAAAGTATCCAAGATTGATAACATAAAAGCAAGACACAATAAAAAATTATAGATACATTGGAGATGTATCAGCATGCCCAAGCTTAATCCTATCAGTCATCCTCGAGTAGTTAATGATAAAAACATAAATTTTGATGTTGAATGCTACCTAGCATGTTTATCATGTAATATCTTACAGTATAAATATTGAGAAATGATGAAGTAATTGATATCAACATAATAATATCCATGAATATAAGAACATAATCATACTTTTTCAAAATACGATGCTTATCAAATATTATCCCTACTCATTTTATCATGTAAGCATGGCATGACTCCGCCTTCACCGCAAAAATATAAAGCATGAGCACCCAAGTGTCAAATCAATCAATTGGATCATACTTTTTAATGTGCTTCAGCATTTTCAACTCCACTCAATACATGAGCGTGAGCCATGGATATAGCATATTGTTGGAATAGAGTGCGGTGGTAGAGATCAAATAGGGAAATCAAAAAGGAAGAAAGGCTCACATCAACTCGGTGGATCAATGGGCAATGGAGAGGCCCATCAATTGATATCAATGCGAAGAGTTGGGATTGCCATGCAACGGATGCACTAGAGCTATAAGTGTATGAAAGCTCAAACTGAAACTAGTGGGTGTGCATCCAACTTGCTTTCTCTGAAGACCTCAAGCATTTGAGGAAGCCCATCATTGGAATATACAAGTCAAGTTCTATAATGAAAAATTCCCACTGGTATATGAAGGTGAAAACTCACGAGACTTTCTATATGAAGAACATGGTGCTATTCTGAAGCGCAAGTGCGGTAAAAGGATAGTAACATTGCCCCTTCTCTCTTTTTCTCTCATTTTTTTGTTGGTCCCTTTTGGTCTCTTTCTTTTTCTTTTTATTTTTTGTCCGGAGTCTCATCCCTACTTGCGGGGGAATCTAGTCTCCATCATCCTTTCCTCACTGGGACAATGCTCTAATAAGATGGTCATCGCACTTTTCTTTACTTACAACTCGATAACTAAATCAATATGACTCTATATGAATGCCTCTGGTAGTGTGCCAGGATGTGCAATGATTAGCATAACATGTATAACAATGATGAATGGTGGCTTTGCAACAAATATCATGTCACACCCTAGCTAGTTCATGCATTAGAGTGTTGCATCATGTTTAAATTATCCAGAAACTTGAAATGGGGATGGCAGAACCCCCACAACAACAACCCCTGGAAAACAACTAGGGTTTACTAAAATCTTTTTCAATGAACGACAATGCCCTTCTAAAATGTCCATCATTTTTGTCTTGGATTAGAACCCTCCAAAATTGGTTCACATTTTTTAGGTCATCATAGGTCATTGAATTAAATGATATGTAACCTGCATTTGGGCATTTAAATGCTAGTAAATATTTTAAATGTCCAAATAATCCCAAACTGAAATGTTCCATGTTGGTTATAACTCTATACAGTGGGCATGAGCAGTTTGGTGATTTTTGAAAGTGCCTAGGTATTTTTAGAAAAGCCACAAACTTGCAGAAATTAGAAAACAGAAAATAAAAAAAGGAAAATAAATTCCTGGCAAAGTCACCAGCCGGCCCACCTGGCGGCCCAGCACTGTGCTGGCCCATGCCAGCCAGCTGCTTCGTTCCCGCCAGGGCAGGCAGAGTGACGCCGGCGTGGCGAGCTCGCCACGGCGCCAGCTGCTTGCCGCCGAGCTGCTGGACGCCTGGACGTCCTCCACGTCATCGCCTCACCCCTGGAGACCTCATTCTCCCCCCTGCGCCTCTCTCTCTCTCGCTCTCTCTCCAACATGGCCGACGCAGCCGCAGCCGCGCCACCTGAAACCCGTCATCACCGCGTCCCGAGCCGCGCTGCCGTTTCCACGAGCTCCGTCGTCGACTCTCTCCATCGAGCAGACCAGCCCCGAGCGCTCGTTCCCTCGGAACCACCGCAACAGCCTCGCCCGACCTCGCCGTCGCCGGAGATCCCTTTCGCCGTCACCACCGCAGCAGCTCGTCCCGACCTCGCCGTCTGCTCCGTCGTGACCGCCGTGAGGTCAGCTACCTCCCATCTTTTCTGTTCTCGCTCTCGAGGCTGCATCGACTGCACCGAGCTCGGCCGCACCCCGCCGCCGCCTCAGCACATCGCCGTCGTGGCCACAGCCACGTTGGCTCTTCGAGCACCCATCTCCCCGCACTCCGATCTTCCCCAAGACCACCCAACCACACCCTCGCCTCCCCTAGCGACGACCCAGCCCAACTCCCCCCCCCACACTTTCCCCGTTCGTTTCCCCCCCACTCCACCCACTCCACCCTCACCGCGGGCTCACTCCCCGCATCACGTAGATGTGCTCCGCCATCGTTTTGGTGGCCGGAGCACGAATCCCCACTGCCCCCCCCGCCGCTCTGGCCTCGCCGGCGCTAAACGCCGGCGGTTTGACCCCGCTACCCATTTGACCCCCCCTGGGTCTATGACAGGTGGGACCCGCCTGCTAATTAACTTAGGATTAGGAGTAACTAAAATTAGTTAGACTAATGACACTGACACGCGGGACCCACTGGCCAGGTTTACCTGGACCAGCCCCGTTGACCGCTGACGTCATCCTGACGCAATGCTGACGCAATAAGTATTTTTCTCTGGATTTATTTTATTCAGGAAATTCCAAAAAATACTACAAACTTCAAAAATTCATAGAAATTAATCTGTAGCTCCAAATCAAACAAATTATATATGAATTTGGATCAGAAAAAATGAATCTTTCCATCTGTACTGTTTCATGCATTCAGAACACATTTAACCTTGCTGATTAGATGAAACAAGTTAATGCACTAATATGACCTCTTATTTTGGGTTTGCGTTTGAATCCTTGATTCAAATGAACTCAAACCAACCTGTTCTAAGATGCATTAGCCAAAACACACTCATTTTGCCATATCCTAGCATGCATCATATTGTTGCATATTGCCATGTGATGATGTGTTTCGATGTGTTCTTCGTGGTAGGTTCTGCCTCCGAGGATATTCACGAGTATCCAACTGAAGGGCAGTATTCCACTACCACTCTATCAGGCAAGCAACCCCTTGATCATTTTGATACCAACCCATCTTCTCACTTCTGCCTCTTTTCTGCATTAAGACAACGCGTTTCAAACTACTGTGTGTTGCGGTAGTTGAACCCATATCTCTGCATGACCTGTCATTGCCACAGTAACTAGATGAAACCCACTAGCATGTGTAGGAGTTGATTGAGCCATGTCTCTGTTTCCTACCATGCTATGCCTGCTATGCTTAGAGTTGTGTCAGGTCTGGCTCATCAGGGTGATGAACTAGAGTGAATGGTTGTGTCGGTAATGAGAGTGAAGTGTTGAACTGATTTGGTAAAGGTATCGATGGAAGGCCATGTAGGAGTACATGGTGGGTTGTTTCATTGAGGCCGTCCTTAAGAACTGAGATCTGTATGCGTGATTTAAGATTCAGCTACTACCACACGTTGGGCCCGAAATATAACCCGCTCGACTTACTGACCCCTCTCGTCCTCTTCCAGAGTTGCAAGTGGTTTCAGTGTTTGTAGTTGCTGGAGGCCGTGCGTAGCGCTGACCTTAGGGGTGGGCTTGATCGTAGGCAGTGGCCGTGTACCGTACCCCCGTTTGGTGTCTCGGGAACCTGCACCATCGTTTGGGGCCGTTGAGGACACCCCGGCCGGATTTCCTTGCAGATGGAACCCGAATAGGCGATAAACCTGGACTAGAGACTTGTGTGGTTAGTAGGTCGTGGTCTACACCCACGTCGGCATTCGCTTGAAGTCTGCCGAGCACATGTCGTGTGCAGACGCTAAGTGGTGGAAACATGTGTGACGAAGTACACCCCTGCAGGGTATAAAAACTATTCGAATAGCCGCGTCCGCGGTAAAGGACTACTTGGTCCTTATGCAGTTCATAACAAGTTAATGGTTACTACTAAAAGACTCAAGATAAGTGTGAGTACCGCGGTGGCCCTCTCGTAGGATTATGAGGGAGGATCCACGGTGGAGTATTGTGATGGTGATTAGTGGACTCGTGTGCGAAATCTATTTTTTTTGCAAGTGGTGTCTCTAGGATAGCTTAGCAAGAGTCAAAGCTGGCTTGCTGATAACTACACCACCCTTCTGAGGATGTGCATGTATAATAGGATTTGTTGTAAGACTTGCTGAGTACCTTTGTACTCATGTTGCTTTAATAATTGTTCAGACAGAACATCGCCCCCTCCGATGGGTTCTATGTAGATCTCGACTTGACGAGTGACTTGCCACCCAGGTGGTGACCTGAGCTTGTGAAGGGCCTATGTAGATAGACAGGCTTCATCAAGCCTTCTTTCTTTCTAGTGTCTGTACTCAGACTAGTTGCTTCCGCATGTGCTTGTATGTTGTATGACTTGAGTGCGGGTCGTGTGACCCTATCTGTATGAACATGTTATGTATGGCTCCCCAGAGCCTTTTAAATAAAGTACTTTGAGTTGTAGAGTTTTTTGTGATGCCATGTTGTATTTACACATATCCAGCATATTGTGTGTATGATTGAAATGCTTGGTATGTGTGGGATCCGACTATCTAGTTGTTTATCCTTGGCAGCCTCTCTTATGGGGAAATGTAGTCTGGTGTCTCCACTGAGCCTTGGTAGTCCGCTACAGCCCGGTTTACTGGAGTCCTGCTAGCCCAGCACTGCTGCTCCGGAACAGTTAGACTGGCCGGCATGTGTTTCACTTCGTTCCTGTGTCTGTCCCTTCGGGGAAATGTCACGCGGTGATATCCGGAGTCCTGCCAGCCTGCTACAGCCCGGTTTCCCGGAGTCCTGCTAGCCCAGTGCTACAGCCCGGATTCACACGCTGCTGACCGACATGCTCGATGTTGATTCATGTATGCCTGTCCCCGTAAGTTAGCGCCGCTTTGGGTTCATGACTAGCCATGTCGGCCCGGGTTCTCTGTCATATGGATGCTAGCAACACTATCATATACGTGAGCCAAAAGGCGCAAACGGTCCCGGGCCATGGTAAGGCGACACCCGTGGGAATACCGTGCGTGAGGCCGCAAAGTGATATGAGGTGTTACAGGCTAGATCGGTGTGACTTAGAATCGGGGTCCTGAAATATCATGCCAGCTCTATATGATCATGCAAAGCAATATGACAATGAACACACATGTCTTGAAAGGAACGGTGGAAGTTGCATGGCAATATATCTCAGAATGGCTATGGAAATGTCACGATAGGTAGTTATTGTGGCTGTTTTGAGGAAGATATAAGGAGACTTTGTGTGATATAGCGTATCATATCACGGGGTTTGGATGCACCGGCTAAGATTGCACTAACTCTTGAGGTGAGAAAAAGACAATGACTGTACGAAGATGCTAGCAATATGGCGGAAGGGTGAGAGTGCGTATAATCCATGGACTCACATTAGTCATAAAGAATTCATATACTTATGTGAAAGTTTTATTAGCCCTCGAAACAAAGTACTACTCACATGCCCCTAGGAAGGAGGTTGTTAGGAGTTAACCATCGCGCGCCCCCAATTCAAATAGCATAAAGGATTTCAATCAGACCTAAGAATGCTCGGACATTCCCTCATGCCATGTCGGACACTTAGTTGAGTAGTTAATAATAAGCTTTAATACCGCTATTTCTACTAACCAACGATTATAGACCAATACCCTTTCATATTACTACATCAATATAATTAAACCATACGCTTCATATTTAGTGATGTACATGAAAGTTTTATTATATCCCCCTTTAATACCTATCATTTTTGGACTAGTCTTAGAACATGTGCATATTACCTCTTACTATTTAAAAGACTCTCAAAAAGATTTAAGTGAAGCATGAGAGTGCAATCATTTCTATAAAATATAACCACCGCTGTGCTCTAACAAATATAGTGAAGCACGAGGCAACTGCCTAGCTCAAAAGATTAAGTGAAGCACATAGAGTATTCTAAACAACATGATAAATGTGCATCCCTCTCAAAAGGTGTTTCCATCAAACAATGATTCTGGCAAACTAAAAAGCAAGCAAAAGAAAACTATGGCACAACACCGCTCCAAGTAAAACTCATATCATTTGATCAATAAAAATATATATCCAAGTAACATACCGATGAATTGTGGACGAAAGAGGGGATGCCATCCGGGGCATCCTCAAGCTTAGATGCTGGGGTATTCCTTGAATATTACCTTGGGTGCCTTGGGCATCCCCATGCTTAGGGTCTTTCCACTTCTTATTCCTCATCTAACATATTGCACCAAAAACTTGAAACTTCAGTACAACAAAACTCAACAGAAACCTCAAGAGATCCGTTAGTATAATAAAGATATCATAAACTTTAGGTGCTATTGTAAACTCATTCATAATGTTCTTGCATAATACCTATTGTATTCTAACTTCCTCATGACTTATACCTCCCGATATAATACATAGCATCATTAAAACAAGCACCATGGAATAAAACAGAATCTGTCTAAAACAGAACAGTCTGTAATGATCTAAATTATTCATACTTGTGTAACTCTAAACTTCTGAAAAATTAGTAAAAACGTGGGAAATTTGTATATAAATCATGTGACAAAAATTCAGATCAAACCACGCTCCAGTAATTTATATAAATTCCTGCACTGGACGAAAAAATTAATGTTTTTGCACGGAATCAAATCAACTATCATAAAAATCATCCCAAAGGCTTTACTTGGAGAAACACTAATTAAAATATAAAAACAAATAATTACAGTAGCAATGTTTTCAAATAATAACAAAATGATAACTATTGGTTGTCTCCCAACAAGCTCGTTCTTTATAGCCATTAAGATAGGCTTGAGATTTTATCGATGCTCACATGAAAGATAATAACAGAAACTCAAAGTGAGCATCATGTTGCATGGGAAAAACATATGTAAGTCTAACACATTTCCTATGGATAGGCATTTCATAATTAAACAAATTATCAAAATAAGCAATATCTAGCATATGCAAATAGGAAGAATGGAACATTAATAATTTCAACACAAAGAGAGGTAATTTAGTGACATGAAGATTTTTATAACCATATTGCCTCTCTCATAATAATTACATGTGGGATCATAATCAAATTCAACAAAATATCTATCACATAAAATATTCTCTCCATGATCCATATGCATAAAAGTTTTACAATCTTCGAAGATAGTGGGATAATCAACAACTAAAGTCATGACCTCTCCAAACCCACTTTTAATCAAAAATTCATAAGATTGAACACTCTCCAAATATGTGGGATTATTTTTACCTAAAGTTGACACTCTTCCAAACCCACTTTCAATATTATTGCAAACATTATATCAATAACATATTCATCATGAGGCTTAAATAAAATTTCAAGATCATAAGAAGCATTATCACCGAATCATGATCATTGCAATAAGTAGTGGACATAACAAATTACATCCCCAAGCCGTAGCTTGCATATGATTAGCACAATTGTGATTAATAGAATGTATAATAACATAATTGCAATCATGCTTTCATTCAAGGAGCTATCAAGTGTGGGTGCAATAGCAATAATTTCATTTTTAACATAAGGAACTATAGCTAGTACATCTCCATAAGCATCATTAATATTGGCATCATGGCCATAATAGCAAGCATCACGTTCATCAAGATTGGATATTTCAATCGAATCAACGGGATCAGAATTTTAATAGATTTCTGCATATCATTATTTTTTCCAATGCGCAGACGTTCTCTCAATAATTCATTAACATAGGCATTAGGAGCATAGTTTTCATAGCAATATTTAAGTATGGAAAAAATTTCAGATTTTGAGAGAGTAGCATCATACTTTTCAATCAAAGAAGCAACTTCATAAGCACCCTTAAAAGCAACAAATTCTTCAGTTTGTTCGATATCATAGTAACTTAAACACCCTTGGCATAAGAAATAAGATTTCATTATCATTAAACTCACATAGGTAGGAAGGTTGTTTTTTAGGTTTCTCAGAGCAACAAGTTAAATCATATATTTCATGTAGATTCCAAGCATAGCATAGCAAACAAATTTATTTGATTCCATAAGAGTCTCCCTTTTTGAGACAAACGCGACCCACAAAATAAGCATGCTCATCTAATGATTTTCCCGAACTAAGCTAGATGGGGTTTGAGCAGAGCACAAATGGATAGAAGATCATCCAAGTAGAAAACTTTAGTGGATCCATATGTCTTTATGTGCTGTTTTCTGTGATGACATGATTATTGCAAACAAAGTAAAAAAAATTGTGTTTTTTGATTTTTTTAACGAGACTAATAAAAGCAAATAAGGCAAATAAAAAGTAGAGCAGTAAATGATAATTTGAGTGTAGGTACTTATAGAGATTTGATGATGTCTCCCCGGCAACGGTGCTAGAAATTCTTTCTGCTACTTGTGAGCTGTGTTGGGATTTCCCCGAAGAGGAAGGTTGAAGCAATATAGTAGCTGATAAGTATTTCCCTCAGTGAGAACCAAGGTTATCGAACCAATAGGAGAACCGCGCAAATCCTAGTCAAACAACACCTCCACACACAAGCAATACTTGCACCCAATGCTGGCAAGAGGGTTCTAAATCCCCTTGAACTTGTTAGTTGCAAGGATCAAATTTAGAAGTGGTAGAATATAAATTGCAAGTAAAATAAAAGAAATAAAATTGCAGAAAGGTATTTTTGATTTATATATGATAAAAGTAGACCCGGGGGCCATAGTTTTCACTAGAGGCTTCTCTCTTTAAACATAGCCTACGGGGTGAACAAATTACTGTTGGGCAATTAATAGAAAAGCACATAGTTATGATGTTATTCATAGAAATGTTCATATATATAGGCATCACGTCCGTGACAAGTAGACCGACTCCTGCCTGCATATACTACTATTACTCCACCAATCGATCGCAATCCAGCATGCATCTATGGTATTAATTCATGACAAACAGTAACGCTTTAAGCAAGATGACATGATGTAGACAAAAATAAAATCAACACATATGATTAAACCCCGTCATTTTACCCTTAATGGTAACAATACAAATACGTACCTTGCTACCCCTTCTGTCACGAGGTGAGGACACCGCAAGATTGAACCCATCACAAGCACCTCTCCCACTGAAGTTAAATCAATCTAGTTGGCCAAACCAAATGGATAGATCGAAGAGAAATACAAAGCTATAATAATCTTGCATAATAGTTTAGAAGAGACGTAGGTACTTTTAATGAATAATCTGATCATAAACCCACAATTCATTGGATCCCAACAAACACACCACCGCAAAGAAGATTACATCAGATAGAACTCCGTGGAGATCATGAAGAACATTGTATCGAAGATCAAAGAGAGAGAAGAAGCCATCTAGCTACTAGCTATTGACCCATAGGTCTGTGGTAACTACTCACATCCTCGAAAGGAAGCAAGGTTGATGTAGAAGCCCTCCATGATCGATTTCCCCTCCGGCAAAGTACTTGCGTCGGCAAAAAAATTTGTTCTTCTGGCTCTTTGGTGGTTTTCAAATATTTGGGAATTATATAAGCGAAATTAGGTTAGACGGAGCCACATGGGGCCCATAAGGATTCAGGGTGCACCTACCCCGCCCACCCGTGTGCGCTCTGTTGCCTTGCCATCTCCTCGTTTGTGTCTGGTCCTCCTCAAAAGCTTCTAGGGTCTCTTTGTCCAGAAAAAAATCATCAAAAAGTTCATAGCATTTGGACATCATTTGGTATAGATTTCCTGGCAAACCAAAAACAAGCAGAAAACAACAGCTGGCACTAGGCACTAGACTAATAGGTTAGTCCATCAAAATGATATAAAATTGTATAAAAAGTATCCAAGATTGATAATATAATAGCATGAAACAATAAAAATTATAGATACGTTGGAGATGTATCAGGGCCTGACTGCTGATGAGGAGGATGATGACTCATCCGCGTTGACACTCACAGCATTCGTCGGTGTACCTGCGTGGTGCGGTAAAGCTCCCGAAACAAGGGCTTCCGTTGAGCAGAGGCCGTGTATTGCTCCATATGGAGAATGGTAAATGGATTTTGAGAGTACTCACAAAATATCACATTTTCTACCTTCAGTGTTTGCAACAATTGCAAATAACTTTGTCTTTCTCTTATGTAGGGGTTGGACACTTGTTGGAGTTGAGGGTTAGTACCGGCACGTGAACGGCGTCCTTGGGATCCTCCTCAAGGATAATTTCCCTGGCATGGTTACTTTGCCCGGGGAGGGCAAAGTTTGAGCTAGAATGGACTTGGGCCCAATACAAAGCCTGTGAGGACAGTGGTGTATTCAACAACATCGAGGTTTAGAACAAAGCCGAGCTGGTCTTTGCCAAACTTTCAGTAATCATTAAGTTTCTTTCACACTCTGCATATATATAATCAATAGCTAGTTAATTGCCTAATCTCGATTGATCTCTCACGTCTAATTGCAGTATTTCTAAGATGCGAGGAGGGAAAGATGGAGGGCGGCAACAGGGATCGTCGACGAACATTGCAAGAAGCTTGTGCGTAATCTGTACTATGAGGCGCGCCTTATAGCCATCCCTAGTTATAAGGCAAGCCAGGGCTTTAGGCTGAAGAGTAAGAAACCCGCTACGAAAATATTTCTTCATAAGGAGTAATACATGCAGGTAAAGTATGTCCTTTCTTGTTATTTCTCCACTGGCTAGCACTCAATTTCTCTTGACGTATATGAGATTCAATTGATCAATTAGGTTACTCTGAGATGGTGCGTTGATAAGGGGGAGTACTGGGAGCGGATGGTGGACTACTGGTGTTCCACCAATATATGGGAGAAACACCTAGATTATAAAAAACAGCGATCCGCCATGTTGGATCCACCACACCATCAAGGCAACTCAAACCTTAAGGAGTACGCAAAAAATTGGCTATGACTTTCTTCCCATCGATTTGTTTTTCATGTGAGGGCGACCCATCATAATCATGTTGCTTTGGTTTAGGCAGATCACAATAATGTGGAGGAGCAAACCTTTTTGTATCATACGCTTTGGCCCTAAGGCATAGTACGAAGTTGCCAAGCCTTATGATGAGAATGACACAATATCTGTGTACACCGACGTGACCACCCACGACCGGTTGCATAAATATAAAATGGTGGCAGAAAAAAACGAAAGGGCTTGAGTATGATGTGACATCGGAGTTGGTTATGATCTCTAGAGGTGGCAGGAAACATGGCATGGAAGTGATTGGATACGTCATATTTCCTTGGTCCTCCCGTCGCACTCTTACTGAGATCAGGGCTCGGTAAACTAGCTCAAGTGCTTCTATACAAGTTTCCTCGATGCTAGCAATGGTTGAGATGGAGGTAAGCTCTATTTAATTATCTTTGTGTGGATTTGAAGATGAGATTGCGATGACATATTCTTAGGCCCGACTGGCAGAGCAGAGGTGACAGGCTGGAGAGAGGTTGGTGGAGGAGAGGCTACTGGCAGATGAGTGGTTATGTAGGCATTGTCGGCACAAACTAGTCACTTCTTTGATATGTTTACGGTTAGTTCCTTATTAGCCAAGCACATGTAGTCTTTTACTACCAATACATAACCTTCACTCATCAAACATAATTTTCAGGCTTGCTGCACCCAGCAAGTATGCCACTATACAGATGTGAAGCTTATTTTGATCCCTCCGGTTAGTTACCTGAAAAACTTTCAAGCACCATTATTGCATTTCTTAGCTTTCGAGTGTCGTGCTAGCCATGTAATATTTCGTGCCGCTCCATTAGCCCATGCATCGAATAATGTTGGATCTTAACATGCACCAGCTGAAGCGGCAATGATCTTGGTGGTTCTCTGATTCCTTGAGATCGACTCCAGTTAGTGCCCTGCATATCTCATTTACATCTTGCTATATTCCTTTCCTGGAACTTAGCATCATGAACCTAGCCCAGCATATGTTTGTCACAACTGCTACATTCTTTTGTTGTGAACCAATCATGGATTCTTGTAAGTAGTTATATGTATGTGCTAGCTTACGTATGTCGTTGTTTGAGATCTAGCCAGATGTCAAATTCTTTTTGTTGAACCCATCAAGATTTCAAAATTTGGCACTTTTCACTTCACCAAATGCTAGATTCTTATAAGTAGTGACAAGTGCCTCTCTGATCATTTCTCTTAGGTTCCAAACTTCGAATTAGAAAATTCTAACTAAATTCTCTTATATCTGGAAAGAAACTACATATGACTTCCAAATTCACAAACAGGTAACCAGTAGTCAAATATTCTAAATTATTTCCTTCTAAAGACGGATCCTAGGATTTTATTCCACCGTACTTCACTTGCACAAACCCTTGATCTTGGAAAGAAACTCCATATGAAGCATGATCTTAGCTTGAAGATTAAATTTTAGGCTTGACCTATATCACATTTCCATTTGAACCAAGATTGATCATATTCCTAGTAATATGGTCAATAATTTGTATTTATTAATTCATATCTTCTATTTGGGTCTTCATTTGGATTTTATTGTGTCTTGAAGTACTTTCTTTTTGGCAACTGCTATATGCAGTCTTATAAGTAGAGACAAGTGCTATATGTGTCTTGAAGATCAAACTTTTTGACAAGAACATTCATTTGGATTTTGTTGTGACAAGTGTTAGATTCTTATAAGTAGAAACAAGTGATAAAATTTGACATCTTCATGATTTCATATTGTAGGATGCCACACGGGTGATATTTGGACTACGATATGGACATGCATGAAGACAATTCTTGTCATGCCAAAATATCTGTAGTGTATATATATGTATATATGTGTGATATGGAGACATTTGTGATATATATGGTGTGATATGGATCACTATGACATATGGAAATTTGCTATGGATCATTTGTACTCTTGTGTGATGCCCACTATGCCCTCCAATATGTGTGATGTTTCATTTCTGTCTATATGCATCATTGATGTTATATTTGTGATATATATGTCTATTCCACTGCGAAATAAGGTTTTTTAAACAAACAAAAAAAAGTACAGAAGTTTGCCATCACCTGGCTGATGGCAAAGTGCAGCACACACCTTTGCCATCAACAGGCTGATGGCAAAGAGGGCACGTGTCAGCCACCTGTGTTCGTGACCTTTGCCTCTGTGGGCTGACGACAAAGGAGACCATGTGGCAACCACTTGTACTCCCCTACTTAGCTCTTTGCCGTCAACCTGTAGACGCCAAAGATGTCAGGTTTTTGCTGTCTGCAGACTGATGGCAAAGTACTGACATCTTTGCCGTCTGTCGGCTGACGGCAAAGTACTGACATATTTGCCATCTGCAGGTTAACGGCCAAAGTACTGACATCTTTGTTTTCTACAGGCTAACGACAAAGTACTTGACGCCGTCCGTTAGGGCACAAGTGCTTTTCTTTGCCATTGGGCCTGCAACGGTTGATGGCAAATGTAGAACACTGATGGCAAAGCATTTGCCGTCAGCCCAAAAAAAGCTGACGGCAAATAATTAGTTTGCCGATTTATTCTTTGACGACACTCTTTGCCGTGAGCCTGCTTCCGGCAAACTCTTTGCCGTCAGGTTATCTTCCTTTGCTATCTGTCCTAGGCAGACGGCAAATTCCCTGATTCCTGTAGGGTCCATCACTATGCCGAGGCAAAGTGTCTGCCACATAGAGTGGTATATTTTGAAGAAAATGTTTCTTTGCAAAAAGGTGATTGGGAGGACAGTGCAGCTCAATGAGATAATAGAATCTTATCATCAGATCAAAGGAAAGAAATGTGGAAGAAGTTCCAGGTTTCCTACTGCTTACTGATACAGAGGCCTCTACATGAGATGTATAGGCTTCGGTGGAACTTGCAGCTGAACCACATAGGCAAAACTATGCATTCCTAAGATACAGAAGGAAATGATGATAGGCCCTGTCTCTAGAATGCCTAAATGCCAAAATAATCCAAGATAGTATCCATATACATGGTTCAAGATTAGATCTTGATAAACCCCTCTGGAAGAATCAGAGTCTAACGAATATGAATGGAACTATAAACTATTATGGATAAAAATGATTTTATCCACAAAGCTTCACTTGTTGCTAATATAAATTCAAGGAGTTGACTACAATGAGATTATCTCACCGTAGCGATGATTAAAGTCGGTTGGGGTTTGCTAGCAATTAATACATATTTCAACTATGAGTATATGATATTGGATGTGAGAAGGATTTCCATGATATGGAAATGCAACCTAGGACTTGTATGTGATACAATCCAAAGTATTTGTCATCCAGAGGATACTATTGAGTGTGCAAACTTCAGAGTCTAGCAATGGACAGAAGAGAGCATAATCGAGTTGGAATCTTTGTTTTGATGAAATAGTCAAAGAGTTTGATTTCATAAAGGATAGTGAAGATGCTTGTGTTTACAAGAAATAAGTGGGGGGCATAATAATATTTCTAAAACTTTGTGTGCATGACACATTGTTGATTAGAAATAATATAAATTTCTTTACATGAATTAGAACTCATTGAAATATTTTTTTATGAAGTACTTGGGCTAATTAGCGTCGGTATTAGGCATAATGATCTATGGAAATAGAATTGCTAATGGCTAAGCCAACATACATATTGACGAAATGCTAAAATGGTTTAGCATGAGAACGCCAAGAAGATTTCTTGCCGATGTCACATGGAAAAGAGTTCTTAGCAAGACTCAGTGTCCTAAAACACCGATGTATAAAGTACATGACTGAGATTCCATACACTTTTGTGTTTGGATTAATTATTATTCCATGGTATGTAAAACACGATCAAAGCGTTTGATCATAGACAAGAGTGAAAAATGTCGTTACTATAAAGTAGCATGATGACATTTTCATGCAAGTGGAGATTTTGAAGAGTTCATTGTAAGAAGTTACATCAATACAGGCTTGTTGTAAGTAGTTTACATCGATACAGTCTCATCAATGCTCCAAGCAATTTTTGATGTAAATTAAGGGTTTTTTGTGTTATACACGAAATGCTGGCACAGTAAGTTGGAATTGTTAGCGAACATTTTACTGTGGCGAATTCTATATGAAGGATAATATGTTGCCGCTTCAGAAGCGACAAAAGAGGGTGTTTGATCATATAGTTCATTCATGAACTAGTATGGTTCCAAGATGGCTTTGGTCAATCGAACATTATTGTAGATAGTTGCTCTAGCTCAATCTGAGGAATCAAGGTTTGACGCAGTGATTCACATATATACAAAGCCATCCACACAAATTATGAATTTTGTGAAAGCATGAAAATGCGAGGATGTGGCAAAGCTACACATGGACCTGAAGTTGTCAGATCTGTTGGACGAAGAGTGCACCACAAGCGAAGCATATTTTACACTGGTATGCCATAGGTGTAATGTGCATTAGCATTGACTAGATTATGATTCTAGTGCAAGTGTGAGTCCATAGGAAATATGCCCTAGAGGCAATAATAAATGTTATTATTTATTTCCATGTTCATAATTATGTTTATATCCATGCTGTAACTGTTAGGTTCTTGAGTCTGCAATAACCACGAGGCTTGGAGGAAAACTCATATGCACATGTGGAATAAAACTGTAATATAGATTCCTAGTGTAGCCTCTAAGACTAGCTCAAGTATTGCATCATGTTCTATTTTCTGATCATGGGCATGAGCATGCCATCAACTTTGAGGACACAATGTTAGAACAACACTTGTGTTCAACTGACCCAATTGTTGTTATGACATGAGATCCTTCATCACAAGTTAATGGTTTATAACACAGAAAGTTAAATGTTGGCACAATTCCTTAGACCATGAGAGTATCGAGTTCCTTCATACTTGGTTCATGAACTTTGTGTTTGTTAAACATCATCTGTAACAGGGTTTACTATTTCAGCGGCCTATGGGTTCATGAAAAAGTATGACAAGGGACTAGAAAGCTCAAGATTGGGATTTGCTCCTTCGATGATGAAGAGATATTCTTTGCGCCCTCTCGGTTGTTATGGTATCCATCATCGTTTAGCCAGACACAGTGTGATTTGATCACAGGGATACCAGAACATGGGAAAGAGAAAAGAGAACAAAATCGGTAACGAGAAAATAGCATAGTGGACAAAGTTGTTGATTCATGGGGATGCCAATAAATCTCAACTCAGGTTTCTGTAACAGATTGCTAAGCAACAGGAATAGCATAAGATAACGAAAGGTTCACTCGAATATCCATTCGTGCGGGCATTCTCCAGCAAATCTATATTTCACCGAACCTATAGGGTCCACACACATAAGGGTCATCTATCTGCTGAGTACTAGGAAATGAATTTGAGAGAAAGTCAACCAAAAAGTTTTGGAGCACTATGAAAAAGTTTCAGAGAGAAAACTGGCAGTGGTTTCGAAGTCAACAGAAAAGTTTTGGCGACGATGAAAAAGATTAGGAGAGAAAAACCCATCATACCAGAAATGTTTTGGAACGCGACCAGAATTATATTAGAGGTTTCGGATTTTTTCGGACGAGAACGCGCGCGAAAAAAACAAGTATCCCCCGTTGGGGGACAAGGTCCCACATTATGGGATGCTCCTTTTTGGTGGGGCCCCCTTTATGGGGCTATCCACATTTGGGAGGAAAATTGTTGGGGCGGCCCCCATGGTGGGGGACATCCCCCATATATGGTGGGAACATGTTAGGAGGCGGGCCGACATGGGTAGCCCCTTGGTTCGGCCATGTTTGGAGGGGAAGCCCCTGGGGGCATCTTCCCATTTTGGGGGGTGGATGTTGGGAAGGGGCCCCCCATTTTGGGCAGCCTGATACATCTCCAACGTATCTAAATTTTATGAAGTATTCATGCTGCTATATTATCATTCTTGGATGTTTTAACAATCATTTTATAGCAACATTATATCATTTTTTTGGGGTCTAACTTATTGACATAGTGCCCAGTGCCAGTTGCTGTTTTT
>JAAAXO010000494.1:352679-411130 GCA_011799875.1 Thinopyrum elongatum
TTTTGGAGGAAAAAATGCTAAGTGTAGGTCATTTTAGATCTAACCTAGGTAAATAGTTCATATTGGAGCTAAGTAAGGTTATTATGTCATTCTCCAGGAAAATAAGTTAGGTATATGACATTTTGGAGGTAACCAAGATTATTATGCCATTTTTGACCTAAGTATGCTAAGTATGTCATAAATGAACTAAATAAGCTAAGTATAGGTCATTATTGAGCTAACCTAGGTAGTTTTGCCATTTTCGAGCTAACTAAGCATATTACGTCATTTTCGAGGAAAAATGGTAAGTGTAGGTCATTTTAGAGCTATCCTAGTTAAAATCGGTCATTTTGGAGCTAAGTAAGGTTATTATGTCATTTTCGAGGAAAATAAGCGAAGTATATGACAGTTTGGAGCTAAACCAAGGTTATTATGCCATTTTTTACCTAATTAAGCTAATTATGTCATAAATGAACTAGCTAAGCTAAGTATAGGTCATTATTGAGCTATCCTAGGTAGTTTTGCCATTTTTAGCTCGCTAAGCATATTGAGTCATTTTGGAGGAAAAATGCTAAGTACAGGTCATTTTATAGCTATCCTAGGTAAGATAGGTGATTTTGGAGCTAAGTAAGATTATTATGTCATTTTCGAGGAAAATAAGCTAAGTACAGGTCATTTCTTAAGCTAAGTATGCATTTGTTAAGCAAAACACTTGGGAAAACTTACCATCATCACGTAGATGAATGACCGGTCGCGCCAGTGGCAGACGGAGAAGGATCGGTCGATGCTTGTCGGGAGGCACGCTGCACCAAAGATCATTTGCAATTTCTCGTTAGCATGATGCAACTGAAATTTCAGTACTAGTAACTAATGACCATTCAAATGAAACTCACCGTGGTCGCCGGAGCAATCTGGGGCATCGGCGGAGGGGTCCGACCGTTGGCCTGGCACACGGACTGCACATTTGGTTTTCACGAGTCAGTCATATTAGTTAGTAATGAAGCGAACATTACGTGCATGATTTGGCTAATATGCAAGAGAAACTTACCACGAGGAGATCGTATAGGGCCCGGTGAGACGCGTCGTTCCAGTTCCTCTCCTCCTCTAACAGGCTAGCCATCCTCTTCTCCAGGTCCCTCTCCCTCTCGGTCGCTTGCCTGTTTGCCTCCGCCAGAAGTGCCTGGGTATTCAATCTCTCTTTCTCAAGAACAGCCTGCAACACCACTCCTCGTTAGCATTGTAATCATCGACGACCGCACACACAATGTAATGGAGGAAAGGTATCTGAGTCCGTATAACTAACCTCGATGGCGAGCTCCATTGGCCGTGGACGTGGCCTTATCTCAGGATCGGAGCTCGTCTGGCACTTCTTGATCTCTGGGAGAGTGCTAGGACAATGTATCAGTCCATCCCCAATGGCTATCGAGCTATGGGACGTCCCGCCACCAGATATCATCACCAGCTCTGGATCAAAAGGACGCTGGCTCTGGTTAAAGTCCTCCCCTTTCCTCGTCATCCCCTCGTCTCTGTACCTCATGAGCTTGTGGAGGGAGGAGATGTTGGTGAAGCTCTCTGGATGATCGAGGTCAGACTCAGAGAATGCCTTGGCCTTGTTGTACGGGGTAGTATGGACCATGGCATAGAGGTCAAACACCCCTGGCACCTCCTTCTTCTTGTGTCGCGCCTAAAAGAGAGGAACAAAATATTGGTTAAGGGCTCAAGCTAGCATGAAGAATGAAATTGCATGAATCATGAAGCAAACGACATACCCAGTTATCCCCGTACTCATATTAGTTAAGGGCTCCCTTGATGGTGTAGCACACCAACCATTTGGGCATGCTTATCCTTGGCCTTGTTGTGGATGGCTAGCCATTGGGGAGAGTACCACACATCCACCAACACCTCCCAACAGTCCATCCTATCCGCACACCATCTCGGGGGCACCTAAGTTAGTCAAGAGAAAATTCAGCGCTACACCAATGAATCAAATCAAGGAAACTAAGTACAAGGCCTTAAGAATAGGTAATTACCTTCATGTACTTCTCCTTACTCAGAAACTTGCCGTGGCACTTTGTCTTGGACCTCTTAATACCAGTCGAGGCGTAGTAGTGTTGAACAGCCTGCACCCGAGCCTCGTGTCGTAAGTTCTGAAGTAGGCGCTTGCACTCGGTTTCGATAACCATAGCCGCGGCCTCCTCCTCTCCCTCAAGACACCTGTAGAAGGTCTGTAATCAAACAAGACAACACTGATTAGTACAATCACTAGGTACTGTTGATTTTTAATTCTGTAAAGGAGAAATTACCCAAAACGTCTGGATCACAATGTCGGCCACCGTGTGGCACAAGACACCGTCGACCCTCTCCTCCGGCGGGGCCGGGGCAGCCAAGTACAGCTCCCAGCTTAGTGCTAGCTATGGAACCCGATCCTCACGGGGCAACGTGACCCACCCCGGGAAGTTCTGCCGGCAAAGCACACCAAGGACCTAGTTGGTCTTGCGGACACCAGGGCTGTGTTTCCAGCCTCTGCACTATGACAAGGCCAACGAATTAGATATTAATTTGAAGAAACGTGAAGGCAAAAGGTTAAAAAAGAGTAAATGCACTTACTTCTCCCCATTAGGCGCAATCAACCACCTCTGCTCGCGGGTTGCCGGCACGGGCGGGAGCTTTGTACCACCACGCTGGTAGACCTTGCCCCCCTCAACCAGCTCGCCCTCGCTATAGCTATCATCAGAAAAGCGGTCCTCGCCACCATCAACATGGCCACTAGCCTCCGGAGTCTCGTGGGACGAAGACTCTGGGACCGAAGTCTCGTGGGACGAAGACTCTGGGACCGGAGTCTCGTGGGGCGAAGGCTCGGCGACCCGAGGCTCGTCGGCCCGAGGCTCGTGGAACGGAGTCTGAGACGGGTCCACATCAGACGGGTCCACCTTAGACGGAGCAGTCCTGTGATCGGGTGAATTAGCTGGGGGTGGCGGCGAGGAAGGCGTAGCAGCCTTCCTACCTCTCCCACCGCCACGTCCACCTCTAGCACCCCTCTTCTTCCCCCGACCTCTCCCGACCAAAGAAGAAGCGCTCGCCGGTGGTGTCTGCATACTGTCTATCAGCGCTCTCCGAAGGTGCTGGGGTGGAATGGAAGCACCCCTCCCAGCACGCGCAAAGGAAGGAGGCTCGGAGCACTCTCGACCCGCGCCCACCATCTGTCAACACCTGCAATGACAAAGAGTAAACGAAATTAGTACAACGTAAAAAAATTTAATACCTGACATGAATAATATATATATAATTTAAGTGTATCATCATCATGAACATAATAAAAAAATTGAATACCTAATAACATGAACTAATTAATAATATATATGTACATAATAATAATTGAATACCTGACATTACTAATATTAATCTTCATCGTCTATATATGCTTTGGGATCAATAAATGCATCATCATCATCACTATCAGTAATGACTTGCTCATCATCATCATCAATAAATGCATCAACATGTGGAAGGCCTCCTTTACGTAATCGGTCAAGCATTGACAGGTCATCCGCAGCAGTAACCTATTCTTGTTCCGGCTCTTCTTGTTCCGGCTCAGGGGTGAAATCAAATTCACTGTCGCTGTTTACTTCAATGTTCTAGGGTGAACTAGAGCGGTTCTTAAAATGTTTTTTGGAAAGACGTGTTTCTTGGAAGAATTCTCCTTCATATGTGTCTGGGTTAATGTGAGGTTCATAATCCTCTTCATTGGGGGGAGGTGGTCTAATACGTGGCGGCACTTCATAAACGACATCCAAACCATTAAGATTTGGATCACTTTGACAGGCCCACGGTAGATAGAAAACTTGGGTTGCTTGTTGAACCGTAATATAGACATCTTGAACATCCAAATGGGTGCTTTGTTTGATTTTGACTAGACCTATATGTTCATGAGTCCATCTAGTCTCCTTCGGCTGGAACCAATAACATTTGAAGACGACGACGTTTGGTGGGTTTGCACCATAGAATAGAAGTTCATAATTTTCTTCAACTCTTCCATAATACTCGGTATCTCCTTCGCCAATAGCAGAGACACAACAATTTGTAGACTTTCGGTCGGCCATAGATAGCTCTTTGCCATAGGTATGAAAGCGATACCCATTGATGTCGTATTTGTCAAATGAATGGACCTTAAAGTTAAAACCATTAGCAACTTGTCTCAATTCGGCGTCCATAAACACTGAATTAGCCTACAAGTTTAATACAAAAGGATTGTTGCATTAGCCACAAATTAAACGAAGAAATGAAATGGTCTAATGGAAATTACCGTCTGTTTGAACCAAGAGATGAAACCGGGATAGCCGCCTCCTTGCTTTGCCAGAAGCTCATACACTTCGACGTAATCCTTTTGGATCACTGCTCCATACGAGAATTTGGCGACGTATCCACTGCATCAAATATCCGAGAATAAGAGTAGTTCAAAGGAATTAGAAGTTGCGAAACAATGTACCGAGAACTTACTCGATGTACATCCACACTTCTGTTAGGTTGTTGAAGATATACAATGAAATGATCCACCATTCTTCGACATCCAACGATAAGGAATTAGAAGCACCGGCTGGTGCGAGCTTCCCTTTGAATAGGCTGAGGTTGGATCCACCCTTTTCAGGGTGGCCAGCATTGTACCGAGGCTTTGGATTATGCAAATGACGATTTTTGGCTTCGTAGTGTGCTGTCATGAAGTTTGCTGCCTCCTCGGTAATGAATGCCTCGGCCATCGATGCTTCAATTCTACGTTTATTTTTACATTTTTCTCGAAGCGTCTTCTACATCCTCTCTGTTGCGTAGCACCAACGATTTTGCATGCCCCCCCCCCAATCTTGCCTCAGTCGGGAGATGCAAAATCAAGTGCTGCATTGGATTAAAGAAGCCCGGCGGAAAGATCTTCTCTAATTTGCAGATCAACTCCGGCGCCAACTCTTCCATTTCTTCTAGCAGGCCAGGCGGTAGTTCTTTCGCAGAAAGAACACGGAAGAAATAGCTCAGCTCTGCCAGCACTAGCCATTCATACTCAGGGATGAAGCCACGCAACATCGGGGAACATCAACTAGCCAATCATGACTCTTGAGACCAAATATTTTCAATTTTTCAAGACTCGCTCCCCTCTTTAGATTCACTGCATACCCATTGGGGAACATCAACTGCATTTTCACCCACAAGAAAATTTCCCTCAAAGTTGGTCTTCCAAGATTATACCATGCCTTTGGCTTTGTCCAGTTCTGCTTTCCTTTTGGTTCTTGCATGTTTTATAACGGTCTATCACATAGCGCCTCCTGATCGACTCTAGCCTTAGTATTATCCTTTGCTTCCCCTCTATGCTAAACAATGTAAAAAAAAGTGCCTCGGCGATATTCTTTTCATTGTGCATCACGTCGATGTTGTGTGGGCAAAGGAGGTCTTTGAAGTAAGGCAGGTCCCACAAGCATGTCTTGTGAGTCCAGGCGTGTTCCGAATTATACCCCTTGAAATACCCTGGATGCTCTGGATCTGGCTCAAGAGCGTTTAACTGATCCAGGGTCTCTTGGCCTATCAACGTAGATGGTGCAGAGTTTTTGACAACTCTACCATTGATGAAGTTCTTCTTGTCTTTCCTGAACTTATGGCGAGGATCCAGGAACTGTCTATGCAAGTCGAAGCAAGAAAACTTGCGACCAGCCTGCAGCCAACGAAACTCAAGAGCTGCCTTGCATGTGGGGCACGGGAACCTTCCATGCACACACCAGCCAACGAATAGCGCATACGCTGACAAGTCATGCATCGAGTACATGTACCAGACACGCATTATAAAGTTCTGTTTGCTAAAGGCGTCATATGTCTTGAACCCATTATCCTAAGCTTCCTGCAATTCGTCCTTAAGCGGCTGCATGTACACATTCATATTCTTCCCTGGATAGTTGGGCCCTGGAATTATCAATGTTAGGAAAATGTTCCTTCTTTTCATAATCTGTTCAGGGGGGGGGGGAGATTGAGTGGAATGAGAAATACGGGCCAACAACTGTATTGGGCTGCCATCAGACCAAACACACTGAACCCATCCGTGCTGATGGTGACTCGAGGATGCCTTGGATCTGCCACTTTTTCCACATGTAATGCATCGAAGCGCTTCCACGCTTCACCATCCGATGTGTGCACCATCATCAGATTCCCATCTGCATCTAGTTGGGTTCTTTTGCCCGTTTGGTGCCATGTCATCTGTCTGGCCGTCTCTCCGACCATGAAAAGACATTGAAGTCTTGGTACAATTGGCATATACCAAAGAATATTTATGGGGATTTTGGTCTGTGTCTTCTCACCCATACCGTTGTCTACCACAACATACCTGGATGACTTGCAAATGGGACAATAGTTCAAGTCCGCATACTCAAGCCCAAATAAGGCACATCCTTTCTCACAGGCATGTATCTTCTCATAGGGCATCTTAAGAGCATGGAGCATTTTTTCTGACTGGTACAGGTTTGCAGGTAGTACATGGCCTTTGGGTAGAAAGCAAACACTGTCATCATCACGTCGTAGCATTCTCTGCCCAAGTTGAATTGAGCCTTCAGAGCCATTATTTGTGAGATGGCATCCAGCTGACAAAGCTCAGTGTGCTTGTGGAGAGGACGTTTTGAAGACTCCAACATATCATTGAAGGCCTTTGCAGATTCCTCCATCTCATCGTCCGAATCCCGAGCATCATCAAAGGCTTCCACCACGTCTTTGATCCCGGTACCATGCTCGTCGGTGCGACGACAAACCACCTCGGCTCTGGCACGTTGGGCAGACTCACCATGAAATGTCCATACCATATAAGCAGGCGTAAAACCCCACTTCTGCAGGTGTTTACACATTTCAAGCTCGTTCCTCTTATGATAGTTGTCGCACCGGACACAGGGGCACCAGGTTTTTCTCTGGCCGTTTGCAAATGTGGCTCTCACAAACCTCTTTGTTTTTGTTAACCATTCATCGGTCATGTCTTCCTGACTAGTGTGACCGGTGTACATCCATGCACAATCACTCATCTTGCCTAGCTACTGGACACACAAGAAATATATACATAATTCAGCAAACCATATTCATCAGTTAATGGAGTTTGTCAGTTTTATTATGTCCATGCAACCTAGACGCTAACACGTAAAGATTGGTCCTAATCCCACCCGAGTATGTGTAGAATGGGTTCGTTTTCCCATGCTCTGCTCTGGATCCGACGCAAAATTTCGGCAGCACCTCCCCGCTGTTCTCCTGATACACGTCTCGATCGACAATAAGCAGAGAGGATGTGTACCTGGAGACAACAGGAGGCACTGACGAAATTCTACATCGGATCCGCAGCAGAGCATAAGGGAAAACGAACCCAATCTACACATACTCGGGTTTGTCCATGGATAACATTGGAGAATTTGAAAGAATCACGGTATAAATATGCAAATGCATGCAAATTTATAGATGTAACCCTTTCAAACGGGAGACCATAGTGGTCATGCATACTGATGATTGAAGACCACCTATAGCTAGCAAGTTTCATCGCACGAAGCCTGGAATAGAGCAAATGAAGGGGGAGGAGGAGATGTCATTTGTGCTCACCCACGAACGCAGGGGTGGAGTCGTCGAACGCACGGGGAGGTCGTCGAACACCAGACCCTCGCACGACAAAACAACTGCACATTTAAATCCACCAGATCACCACAATAATGAATGTTTTTATAACAGAATCAAAAAATATAAGACTAACTCATAATTCACAAATATATGCCCCGTCGGCCTCTAGATGGCCGAAGAGCACCTTTTCGGTTAACCGGAGGCCGAGAGGTGTCAGGGGTGTCGTGTTCTGGGTGTCGTGGTGTCGGGTGTCGTGGTGTCGGGGTATCGGGGTGTCGTGTCGGGGTCGGGGTGCCGGGGGTGTCGGGTCTGGGTGTCGGGGTGTCGTGTCGGGGTCGGGTGCCGTGTCGGTGTCGTGTGTCGTGTGGGGTACGTTTTCTTCTTCTCCTCTTCTGTCTTTTTTTCCTCTTTTTTCCTTTTCTTCTTCTTGCCTCTTCTTCCGTTTCTTCTTCTTCTTCCTCTTCTTCTCTCCCTCCTCTCCCTTTCTTTCTGCTTCTTCTTCTTCTTGTTTCTTCTCCTCTCCTCCTCCCGCCTCTCCTCCTCCTCTTCCTTTCTTCTTTCTTTCTTCTTCTATCTTCTTCTTTCTCTTTCTTTCTTTTCCTTTTTCTTCTTCTTCTTTTCTTCTCTTCTTCCCCCTCCTTCTTCTTCTTCCTTTTTTGCCTTCTTTTCCTTTTCTCACCCTCTTTCTTCATTTTTTCACTTTTCTCTTTATTTTCCACCCCCCTTTTCTCCTTCTTTTCCCTTTTTCCCTCTTCCCAGACTTCCCCATTGTATTTCTCCTCTCCTCTTCCTCCTTCTTCTGTCTTCCTTCTTTCTCTTCTCTTGCTTTCGTCTCTCCCCCTTTTCGTTTCCTTCGTCGTAGTCCAATTCTCTTTCCTTCTCCTCTTCTAGTGCCTTCTTTTGGCTGTTTTCTCTTACCTCGCTTCTTAGTCTGGCCCTTTTCTTTTTTTCTTTCTTCTATCTTTCGTTAGGTTTCTTCTTTGATTTCTCCCTTCTTCGTCTTTCTTCTTTCTGCTTCTTCTCTGTTCTTTTCTATGTTCTTTCACTTCTTCTTCTCTCTTCTTTTCCTTTTCGTCGTCTTCTTCTTTCTTTCTTATTCTTCTTCTTCTTCTACTTATTCTTTTTTTTCATCTTTCTTCTTCCTCTTCTATTTATCTAAACCTAAACCTATTACTAACCTACACCTAGCACTAAACCTAAACCTAAATAGGAAAAAATAGAAAAAAAAAGAACCTCACCTTGCTTTGGCTCCGGCGAGGTAAGCCGGTGGAGGATGGCCGTGGGGAGGGGGCCGGTTGAGGAAGGCCGGCCGGTGGAGGATGGCCACGGGGAGGCGGCGGGTCGAGGTGGCGCGGCACCGGCTGTGCGGTGAGGCAGCGCAGGGCAGCGTGATCCGGCGATGGGGCGCCGTGGGGCGGCCGCCGCGGCCTGGGTCCAGTGGGCGGGGTGGGCGGGCTGGCCGGCGGTGGGTCTGGCTCCAGGGGGCGGGGCTGGATGGCGGTGGTGACCGGCGTCGGCGACAAAAGGAGGATAGGGCGAGAGAGAGAGAGAGAGATGGGCCGCCCCATTAAGGCACCCTCTTTGTCGTCTGCTAGCAGACGGCAAAGAGAGGGACCGTTAGGGCTGGCCCACGCCACTTCTTTGCCGTCTGCTAGCAGACGGCAAAGGAGGCACATTGCCATCTGTCCCCTCTTTGCCATCTGCCAGTTGACGGCAAAGAAGTTGACCTAGCCACGCCATGCACCATGGGGCCCACTAGCTCTTTGCCATCTGCCTTTGATCTTGTTGCCGTCAGCTGGCAGACGGCAAAGAGGGGGCTGATGGCAAAGCGAGTCTTTGCCATCAGCTGTTTCTTTGCGGTCTGCTTTTCCTAAGCGGACGGCAAAGAGCCTCTTTGCCGTTAGCTGGCAGACGGCAAAGAGGGGACAGATGGCAAATTGCCAGATTCAAGTAGTGTACAAAGTAGCACTTATCTGACTTGGAATAGGTCTGTAAACACTTTACACATGTCTCATATTCCAAATGTTAGGAAAAGACAAAACATGGCGCCCCCTTTTAGTGTAAAAGCCATAGTCTCTAAGGCATTACTTCAAAAGGATAATAGAAAATTGATTTATGACATCTTTGATCTTACCATGTCATATATGGTTCGATTACATCTTCTCGAACATTCCACTCTCCGAGGAGTTCCGGGAAGTGTAAGTTATGAAACTGTTTTCACAACTTATCAGACATTAGCTAAACTGTAACTCAAATATTTCTTTCCGCAATCTAATTGCAAAAACATTTTTTTATTACAATAATTTCTACTTCATTCTGGAAACCTTTTGTACTAGTTTAAAAGATTCAGACTTATGTCACATTAAGCAAATATTCACATATCTACTTGAGTCATTGCTGAAGATTGACAAACCCACTGCTAGCAACAACACTTATTGGACTACACACATCAGTATGTATGATTAGCAATAAGTTCCTTGCTCGTTCCTTATGGCCTATGAACGGTATTTTAGTGAATTTTACTTTTGGACGAAAGGTGCAAGTGTCAGATAATTCATAATCAAATGACTTCAAAATCCATCACTATAGAATTTCTCCATGCGTGTTTCTCCAATGTGACCAAATGTAGTGCCACACAAATATGGTATTCTTTTAGTCTTGTGAAATTTCGCGTCAGTGTTATAGATGCATAATATTATCATTAATATTCATCACATACATCCAATTCATAATGGAAGCATGGCCCTCATGTTATTCGTAACACCGAACACTAATTGTTCTCTTATGAACAACCTTCTAGCAACAACTATTATGCAGTGGGATAGAGTGTATAAACTCTAATATGAATTATGAAAATAATACAATGTGTAATACGCCGATGGAGGTATAGTAACTTTTACTATGTTTCCTAGTGCGTATCACAACCTCTTTATTGGCTAGTCCGCTTAGGCCATAGTATGTTCTTGCATCGAATTGCATTAGAATGCTATCGAACGGGTACCCTTGTGATCAACTTTTAATCACAACACCCAAGAATCAACGATTACAATTTATTCCTAATTATCAAGAATTACTTCTTTGACCAGCCTCATATACACTATAACTCATATGATATTCATACCTGAGCTGGAACTGCCAGTCTCCTTCCTTTTTGCCTTTATACTTGTAATAGTTTTACTTCCAATATTTCTCCTACTCACAGAAGAAGCCCCCAACTTTAGGAGTGGCATTTAGCCCCGGACTTCTTAGGCATGTAAGTCTCACTAATACCCTTCAGACTTGTCCTTTCTCTTTAAGTTGTTATTTTATTCACTATCATCACATGACTGGTGTTCGTTTGGATCCTACCTCTCATCAGTCTAATGCACAGTGAACACTTCACTAATACTTACAAACAAACATTGCTTTGGATATCTCATATCTTTTAGCCATTGTTTGCATCTGAAACTAATTTTCAGTTCCATGAATATCACGTAACTATCCGAACTTCTGATGTTTGGGTCTCATGGAAGTAGGCATATTGCACTTGCCGTGACGGAATTCTAGCAGTTCGATCGAAGGTCGTGAGTCACATCATCCATAGCACCAGTGGGAGAATACCGCAAGCATGCAATAGGACAAAATCCTTCTCAGCACTCTTGAGGACAATCCTCACATTACGTTACCAAACATAAAGTTTTAACCATATAAATAATAGCTATTCAATTTAAACAGGGAAGGTGAAAATGTGAGCCATTATTCTACAACTATTATGCAAATGACACTTAGACTATGCCCATAATTAATTGCACTGAGAATTAAACAATTTTAATTCCAAAGTGTGCTCCCACTCAAATCAATATCTCTCATAATCGATTGTGAGTGATTCAAGACCCATGTATCAATTGTTCACCATTGATGTAACACCACTAATGTCGAAAATCTCAACCGGCAGGCCAACTTGCCAATCACATCTTTATGTGACACTTGTTCATCATTTGATGGGCGTGTTCCAAGGTCAAGACTTGCCTGCCTGAACATCAAGACAACCAAGTGATCTCGCTGTGAGGTCTCACCCTCATCCACTTACACATCTCTAATCTTTTGTACCCATGTAACATGGCGCATCCCGAAAAGATACATGTTGTAGACGGTGCTACACATGGGAGATCACTAACTACTTGATATTTTAAGTGAGAGATCACCCTAGTAAAAGCGAGTATCATGCAATCAGAAAGGTGCAATTATAAGGGATAAACATCTCAGGCAATTCATAATAGCATGATATGGTATAGTCCCTCCTGTCGGAGAAGTATTCATCGTCTTCGCAAAATTTCAGCCAAAAACGTTGAAAACTGCCGCCGTGGGACAACTTTTCTGTCAAGGCCTGTTTCTTTAGCTCTTCCTCCTCCATCTTCGTGTACGGCTTTTGCATCGGTGTCCACCTTTGCAAAACTTGTCACCTCCTTGTCGATGCATCAAATAATATTGCTATCTCTATACCTAATAAAATAAATGCATTACAACAATGTTGACACGCAGGTCAATAAGGTGACAATCATATCGCTCTAGCTATCATGCCGAATCATGACACGCATGTCATGTTAATAGATTACATCATATAGTCATCTCATACATAATCAAATTAAATGTGACGAAGAATATACCACATCTCATGCACATGCAACCTGCAAAACTGAATTAGACACCTCTAATCGGTTCATACAAGATTTTATTTTTTACGTGGCTTCTAAGGTTTCAAAACAAACCGTAGCTACCAACGTTCAACATCAAATATGGTTATTCAAGTCACTAGATTAACTTTGTGGGGTGTATGAAACACGAGATAAAAATTCTTGAGCCCCATACTAAACTTCATCATACGCAAGAGCCCCGTGCAGATCATATCTGCATGCCCTTTTGTCTGCTAAATTTTATCTTTCTTAACTATGGTGGAACACAAAGAACTGAAGCACTTCCTTGGTCTATCAACCAGCATACTCAGGAGTAGCATAGAAGGATCGTGGATTGCCAAAACTTTGTAACAAAATTCCACCATGCCATCAAGATCAGAAATACACAAATTCAAGGGAAGCAACAAGAATATCAGGTAATAGATTTCATCTACTAGCCGCACAAATAATTTTTAGTAATAGATCTCATTTACTACAAAATTATATTGTGCAATACCCATATATCTCATGTATTCTAGATCGTAACCTGTATCTACGTATAGCACGAATCGTGATGCTACTATAGGGTAACATAGCAGAAAACAAAAAAATTCTGTCATACGCACCAGCCCAGGACCACTATGAAGATGCATACAAGGTTTGATATGATCGTTACTCACTCGTAGTGCAACAGAAGTAGAGTTGGTGAAGATCATTGGTGCAGATCCCCGCAGCTAGGAATTTACAACCTCCTAACCGCGAGGATTTTCTCCCTCGAACAGTCCCTCGATCAGTCCCTCGGATAAAACCTCGGACAGAACCTCAGATAGTCCCTCGAACAGAAAATCGAACATATGATCTCTCCACCGGGTTGCACACAAACGTTGTGACCAATCCAGCGGGGCTTCGCCGCCCAAAACTAATCCCTGCCGGAGACTAGCAGCATTTCAGCACTATGAAACCATTTCGTGGAGGGAGAGAGAGAATGGCAGATTGTTGCATGCCTTTGTATGTGAGATGAGTTGTGTTGGAGAGCTCCTCTCTTCCTCTATTTATAGGAGAAGGAGGGGGTGAGAAGGGCAAGAGATGGCTGCCCAAAAATGCCCCCCCCCCTTCCCAACATCACCCCACCAAAAGGGGAAGGATGCCCCTAGGGCCCCTCCTCCACCCATGGCCGAACTAAGGGGGCTGCCCCAAGTGCCCCGCCCCCCCTCCCAACATGTCCCTTCCCACATAGATGGGCACTGCATCCCACACCCTTCCCCCCCCCCCCCCCCGCCCCCCGCCCGAACAACCCTCCCAGCAAATGTGGCAGCCCACAAAGGGGGGCCGCCACCCAACAATAGCACCCCGAATCATGGGAACCATTGTCCCCCAGCCGGGCTACTGTGTTTTTCACGTGAGTTCTCTCCGGAAATTTCAAAGGTCCCAGAACTTTCCTCCCCTGCTAAACTTATTTGGGCGCGTTCCCGAAACATTTTCGGTATTACAATATATAACATCAACCACAGAAAATGGTATTGAAATACATAATCAACATGAGAGCTTCATGACTGATACCCTGGAAATAGTGGCGGAGCAAAAAATTTGCCCCCTTACAACGGCCATCTGGGCTTTCATTTTTCCACAAACAACATGCAAAAATAGATCAACTGGGATCCTGCCTGCTTATTCCAATTTTGTGACATTAAATAAAATTATATCCCATCACCAAGTTCTTTCGGTGTGCTTGAAATTCTTGATAAAAAATTAGAACAAAATATAAGGAGGAAAGAGAAAGTTCTGCACTGAAAATTTGTGATAGAATCACACTCCCGAATTCTTTGGAACTTCCTGTCCACGAACCCGTCTTTGCCTCCTGCTCTTGTCCACCCCCTTCGATCGCTAAACCATAAGAAATTAAAGCGGGTATGCGCCATGTACTTCAACATGCTCATACGACATACAATGTGTTCATGCAGTGAAAATTACTACTTTTTGTATTGCACACTCATTACTGAAAACCATAGCATTCCGGCCACCCAATTCTTCTTAAGAATAGTGCCAACTTTTTAAGCTTGTCACGGAGTTGTTCATCTTGAACCTTCAGTCTTTCCCTTGAGGCACACCTATCCAATCTTGGGTGATCAAACACTTAAGAGAAAGAAAAATATGGATGAGAAGTAGAAAAATGATGCAAATAAATATTCCCCATATTGATAATAGTAAAAACGAATGCATGAGTTTTTTAAGTGCTTTATGTTCAGTAAACTGGGAGCAAGACACTTCCGATGCTTAATCAGTTTTACTAATGACCTCCAATATTGGTGCTGTTATATCCGAAAATCACGTTTGCACGACTACTTAAATTACGCATATTGTAGCCTATATTTGGAAATAACGTATTGTTGAAATCAACCTGGGTTGGGATGGTTTTGTATAAGCGTTGCAAATAAACAATATCATATAAGCTTCTCCTATAGATGCAATCTGAATTGCAATCATTTTCCCAGTGGTATATTTCTTGTGATAATTCTTTGGGCTTTCTCTCCCCAGATATGATAATTAACTTAGGTAATAACACGTCAATTGAGCGCACAGTAAGCGGGGTTAAATGGAGAACATACAAAAATATAGAACTCATACACTTTTGTATCTTTGATAGTATTTTTTTTTAGATTAATAAGCATCAGCCGAGAACAGATTTGTTTTGCTGTCAAGGTAATTTTTTAAAAGTGCCACGTGCACGGTACGGAGGCTACACAGATTTATGTAGTACACGTGAACTTCCACCATCGGGTCACCAGGAAGTATCCGGAGATACGTATTACCCGTTCGGCCACCCTGAGTCCGGCGCTTAATAGCCCTACTCCTGCCTAAGTGTTGATATAAATGTGGAAAAGAGAGTAGAATCTAGGTTTACAACTATGGTAACAACGATTTGGTTGGCACTTGGTGGGCTACACCTAGATAGATCTAGGCAAGATGCGCCAGATCCGCTAGGGGTTTGTTCGTTTCTGGATTGCTTGTGCCCTGCTGTTGAGGGGGTCTTGGGGACGTCTTTGTCTCTAGTCGTTGTATGCGGTTACCTTCTCCTCCGCATGGGCATCCTCATATTACATGGGTGGGAGTCTCGACCAGATATGAGTGGAACTCGTGGCCCTTTTACCAAGTAAAACCACAATACTTCCTTATTGGTAACCGGAGTTCATACCCTCTTGGTTGGGCGTGCTCCGTGATGGCCTTCAAGGCATGCGCATACCTAGTCCCGTATGGCCTATTATTGGTATTCAAAGCATAGGGATACTATAGTACAACTACCCATTGTCACTCCCCCCCCATCAGTATGTGTAATGAGGTCCGTGGCAGTAGGCAAGTCGTGTTGAACAAGTTGGGCGAAGACAGATTCCCCAACTCACACTCCTTCTGCTAGTCTTCAGGTCGCGGAGGACACAACTTTTCCTTGCTGTCCACGACTTCTGCGCAAGCCATGGTAGTATCCACGTGCCCATTGGTCGGAATCAGAAGGGAGGCCGTTCGGACTCCCAAATAGCAAGTTTGACTCCATGCCACACGTCAAATTAGAAAGTAAAGCGAAGCAAATCAGTGAAATTTTGGATGGTGGTGATACAAACCCTGTGCTGTGACCGCTCTGATATGACAACACGGCGGCTATCATCTTGGGTTGAGGTGCAGTAGTCTATCCGCAGCTACTCTCATTTTTCATGCAAACGCTACGGCATTAACTAGCCAGGAGCCTCGTAATATGAACCAGCTCCGTATGATGGGATAAAGGGAGAAGAGAGGGTGGTTGCCCATCCCCTGTCGTTCTTCCAACCTTTGTTCCCACTTGCCCTCCAAGAGAGCTCTCGAATCCTCTACCGTAATCTTGCTGCTCCCTCCACCACCAGAGAGCGTTGAAAATGGAGGGCAAGGGAAGAAAAACTACGGCAGAAGCTCAACCTAGGTGAGCTATGTGGCCGCGCGCCGGCGGCATCTAGAGGAGCTGTACATTGGTCGGGCGGGAACACCCGATGGCGACGGTGTGATAGTCCGTGACAATGTTACCACCGTATAGCACATGTATGACGTCGGAGACACTGGTGGCCCACATCCATTTTCGATCAGGCTATGTGGGATGCTTACGTTATCAACGGTCACCGCCTAAGCAATTTGGCCTTCAAGACCATGATAGGAGTGAATGTGCCATTTACTGACATAGAAGAGATGGCGGCCATCTTGGACTTCTTTCGGTGTGGGTTCAATTTCTTGATGTCGTTGTTCCTACTCCAGGTCATCGAATTCAATGGGATTGAGGCATTCCACTTGACACCCAACTTGATTCTTTGCTTGCCAATCTTCGCCCATCCATGCAAGGCCTTCCGTGGAACAATATTAACCGAAGCACTCCATGACCATTATATTCGCTGTTTGACAGGGAAAGGCCCCATGTCCCGTGTATATGCACTTTGGCATCTTGGGTCAAGGCTCCCGACAAGTTCCTAGAGATTCCTATCATGTCATCATGGGGTCTCCCTACCTCCTGATGGGCGATCGTGATGGAAGGAGTTGCCGATGCCGTGGAGATGTCGCATTGGTCTGTGTGCCCTAGGCCAAGCGATCTAGTGAGGGCATCAATTGTAGCCATCTCTAGTTTGAAGGCGTGTGGCCTCATGGGTGTGCATGTCACCGAGTACTTCAAGTAGTGCCAACTCGTGCCCCTTAAGCTGAGGTTGACCCCAGCTTGGATGAACATCGTAGGCTTCGACCTTGACCAAGACAGCCACTGTAAGCTTCACTTTTTCATGAGTCCCTGATTTGAGCTTCTCTTGGCTCACTCCGCCATTAGATAACTTTCTTCCAGTGGAGGACGATAAAATGCAAGACAAACTAGCCAGGCTCTTCAGTGAAAACTCGTGGGAGTTGAGGCCACACGATGTTCCACCCTCGGTCACTGGCTTGGGCGAAGAGGAAAAAACAAGATTGAACCTACCACAAAGCACCTCTCCCACTGAAGATAAATCAATCTACTTCGCCAGACAAAACAGATAGATTGGAGAGAAATACAAAGCTCTAACAATCTCACATAATAAAGTTCAGAAAAGACTCAATTACTTTCAATGAATAATCTGATCATAAACCCACAATTCATCAGATCCCAACAAACACACCGCAAAAGAAGATTACATCGAATCGATCTCCGAAGAGAACATTGTATTGAATATAAAAGAGAGAGAGAGAGAGCCATCTAGCTAATAACTATGGACCCGTAGGTCCTGTGGGAACTACTCACAGATCATCAGAAGGGTAGCAAGGTTGATGAAGAACCCCTCTGTGATCGATTCCCCCTCCGGCATTGTATCGGCGGAGGCCTCCAGATGGGATCACGGAAGAACAGAGCTTTGCGGCGGTGGAAAAATTGTTTCGGGTCTCGCTCTGGGGTTTTCGGAATATTTGGGAATTTATAGCGCTGGAATTAGTTCAGAAGGAGCCACGTGGGGCCCACAAGGCATTAGGGTGCCTACCCCTCCGGGCATGCCCTGTTGCCTTGTCGTCTACACGTCTAGTTTCTGGTCCGCCCTCGAAGCTTCTAGGGTCCTTCCTGGTCCAGAAAAAATCATCAAAAAGTTTCATAGCGTTTGGACTCCGTTTGGTAGGGATTTTCTATAAAACCAAAAACAAGCAGAAGACAGTAACTCGCACTTGGCACTGGGTTAATAGTTTAGTTCCCAAAATTGATATAAAATGATGTTTAAAGCATATAAGATTTGTAATATGATAGCATGGAACAATCAAAAAATATAGATACGCCAGAGACGTATCAGCATCCCCAAGCTTAATTCCTGCTCGTCCTCAAGTAGGTGAATGATAAAAATAGAATTTTTAATGTTGAATGCTACCTAGCATGTTTATCATGTAATCTATTTACGGTATGAATATTTGAGAAACGATGAAGTAATCGATATCAACATAATAATATCCATGAATACTAGTAAACAATCATTACTCTTCAAAATATACGATGCTTAACGAATGTTATCCCTACTCATTGAATTATGTAAACATGGCATGACTCCGTCTTCCTAACATAAGTATAAATCATGAGCACCCCGATGTCAAATCAAGAAATTGTATCATACTTTTTCACGGGCTTCAGCATTTTCAACTTCACTCAATATATGAGCGTGAGACATGGACTTAGCACTACGGGTGGAATAGAATATGTTGGTAGAGGTGTATAAGGGAAGACAAAAGTGGAGAAAGTCATGCATCAACTCGGTGGATCATTAGGCAATGGAGGGGCCTTTCAATCGATATCAATGCGAGGAGTAGGGATTGCCATGCAATGGATGCACTAGAGCTATAAGCGTATGAAAGCTCACTACTGAAACTAAGTGGGTGTGCATCCAACTTGCTTGCTCATGAAGATCTCAGGCATTTGACGAAGCCCGTCATCAGAATATACAACCACTACAGGAATCAGAGAATTCGCCATCAGTCCATTCTTTGCCGTCTGCTAGCGGACGGCAAAGATCATCTTGCATCACAACTTCCCACAAGCTGACGCAATGAACGACTCAGGCAAAGAATATTGGTTTCGCCGTCATCCTAACAAATCTTTTGCGTCGCTAGCGGACGGCAAAGAGCCCACTGGGCCCCACCTGGACCATGGAGCTGGTTAGGTCAAATGATGGCCTAGATGCCGTCAGCTAGCAGACGGCAAAAGATAAGCACACGACAAAGACGTAAAAGCTGACGGCAAAAAAAAAAACCCTAACCTATCTAACGGCCGTGCCACACCCCACCTCTCTCTCTCTCTCTCTCCCCGACGACCCACCCCCCTACCTCCGCCCCACGGCCCCACCACCCTGACACCACTCCCGCCGCTCCCCCAACACCGACGCCCCTCGGGCGGCCATACCCTCCGCATCCCGCTCCTCCCTCGCCCGCCCCCCTCTGGTATTTTTTTCTTCTCTTCTCTGTTTTTTTTCATTTATTGCTACTGTTAATTAGGTTAGTGCTAGGTTAGGTTAGAAATAAACTAGTTATATATATTTTAGGTTAGTGCTAGGTTGGTTAGAGAAAGAAGACAAGATAAAAAAAGAACAAACGGATAATCAAGAGAAGAAGAGAAAAGGAAGGAAAGAAGCGCACGAAGAAGAAGAAGAAGAGGAGGAGAACCGCTAGATCAGGACCGAGCACGCGACAGCCGGAGAATCGCCAGACGGGCAACGACGGAACACCCAGCAGAGAGCATGCCGCTCCAGCACTCGGCGAGCCAGTGGCGAGAGCAGGCCCGCCGAGTCAAGCTACGCCGCGCCGAGACGACAGCGCAAGCGCCCTCCGCTCTTCGCGACCGCCATCCTCCGCCCCCTCGGCCCTGCCTGCAGGTGCGCCGCCGCACCCTCGCGCCCTCCTCCCCTGCCTGACCGTCTTTCTATCCTCGCGATTTTTATCGGGATGAATTTGTGTGTTGATCAGGTGGATTTAAATGTGCAATTGTTTCATCGCTGCAAGGGTCTGGTGTTCGATGACCTCCCGTGCGTTCGACGAGCTCCCCTGTGTTCGTGGGTGAGCACAAATGACATCTCCTCCTCCCCCCTTCATTTGCTCTATTCCGGTCTTTGTGCTGATGATACTTGCTAGCTATAGGTAGATTCAATCATCAGTATGTGTGACCAGTATGCGTCTCCCATTCGAAAGGGTTACAGTTATAAATATGCATGCATTTGCATATTTATAACTGTGATTCTTTTGAATTGTCCAACATTATCCATGGACAGCCCGAGTATGTGTAGATTGGGTTCGTTTTCCCATGCTCTGCTCCGGATCTGATGCAGGATTTCGTCAGTGCCTCCCTGTTGTTCTCCGGGTACACATCCTCTCTGTTTATTGCCGAGACGTGTATCAGGAGAACAGCGGGGAGGTGCTGCCAAAATTTTGTGTCGGATCCGGAGCAGAGCATGGGAAAATGAACCCAATCTACACATACTCGGGTGGGATTATGACCTATCTTTACCTATTAGCGTGTAGGTTGCATGGACATAATAAAATTGACAAACTAGATGACATGGAAAAGTTGGCGTCGGAGTTGCTCTGCAAGTTAGAGAAGATCTTTCCACCGGGCTTCTTTAATCCAATGCAGCATTTGATTTTACATCTCTGGACCGAGGCAAGATTGGGGGGGGGGGCCAGTGCAAAATCATTGGTGCTATGCAACTGAGAGGATGCCGAAGACGCTTTGAACAAAATGTAAAAATAAACGTAGAAATGAAGCATCGATGGCCGCGGCATTCATTACTGAGGAGGCGGCAAACTTCGTGACAGCACACTACGAAGCCAAAAATCGTCATTTGCATAATACGAAGCCTTGGTAAAATGCTGGCGACCCTAAAAAAGGTGGATCCAATCTCAGCCTATTCAAAGGAAAGCTCACACCAGCCGGTGGTTCGAAACCAATAATGTTGGATGTTGAAGAATGGCAGACCATTGAGTTGTATATCTTCAACAACCTAACAGAAGTGCGACCGTACATCGAGTAAGTTCTCGGTACATTGTTTCGCAACTTCTAATTCCTTTGAACTGCTCTTATTCCCGGATATTTGATACATTTGATATGTCGCCAAATTCTCGGATGGACCGGTGATCCAAAAGGATTCCATCGAAGAGTATGAGCTCCTGGCAAAGCATGGAGGTGGCTATCCTGGTTTCATCTCTTGGTTCAAACAAACGGTAATTACCATTAATAGACCATTTTATTTCTTGGTCTAATTTGTGGCTAATGCAACAATCCTTTCATATTAAACTTGTAGGCTAATTCAGAGTCTATGGACGCCGAATTGAGACAAGCCACTAATGGTTTTGACTATAAGGTCCGTTCATTTGAGAAATACGACATCATCGGGTATCGCTTCCGTACCTTTGGCAAATAGCTATCTATGGCCGACCAAAAATCTATAAATTGTGGTGTCTCTACTATCGGCAAAGGGGGTACCGAGTATTATGGAAGAGTTGAAGCAATTTATGAACTTCTATTCTATGGTGAAAACCCACCGAATGTCGTAGTCTTCAAATGTTATTGGTTCCAGCCGAAGGAGACTAGAAGGACTCATGAACATATAGGGCTAGTCGAAATCAAACAAAGCACAAATTTAGATGTTCCCAATGTCTATATTACGGCTCAACAGGCAACCCAAGTTTTCTATCTACCGTGGACCTGCCAAACTAATACAAATCTGAATGGTTGGGATGTCGTTTATGAAGTGCCGCCACGTGTTAGACCCCCTCCCCCCAATGAAGAGGATTATGAACCTCACATTAACCCAAACACATATGAAGGAGAATTCTTCCAAGAAACACGTCTTTCTAAAAAACATTTCAAGAACTGCTCTACTTCACCCCAGAACATGGAAGTAGACAGCGACAGTCAATCCGACAACACCCCTGAGCCGGAACAAGAAGAGTTGGAATAAGAAGAGGTTACCGCTGCGGATGACCTGTCAATGCTTGACCTATTATAGAAAGGTCTTTCACATGTTGATGCCACTGAACCTGATGAGCACATCATTCATGACGACACGCGTGATAGTGATCATGATGATGATGATCCCGGAGCATATATAGACGATCCAGACTATTATTAGTTTGTATGCATCCCAACTTAAATTATATACATATTATTATTCATGTCAGGTATTCAATTTTTTTATGTTGTACTAATTTTGTTTACTCTTTGTCATGGTAGGTCTTGAAAAATGGTGGGCGCGGGTCCAGAGCGCTCCGCGGGTACTTCTTCGGCAGCGGCCCACGGGAGGTCTACCATTCCACCCCTACCTCTCTGAGAGCATTGATAGAGAGAATGGGGACACCGGCGGGCGCTTCTTCGTCGGCGTCGTTGCCCACCGGGAGAGCCCGAGGTCGGGGAGGGAAGAAGAGAGGTGGAGGACGTGGCCGCAGGAGAGGTAGGCAGATTGGTACACCTTCCTCGCCGCCACCCCCAACTCATTCTAGGGTGGACCCATCTGAGGTGGAGGCTACGGGGACTCCAGACAACGAGGCTCAGGTCGACGGGCCTTCGGCCCACAAGACTCCGGTCCCAGAGGCTTTGGCCCACAAGACTCCGGACCAGGACGGGGCTACGTCCCAGGAGACGTCCGGATGGGGTACTTGGCCGGATCCGTCTCATGGACGGAGTGGCCATGCTGATGGTGGCGGGGATCAGTTTACTCATAGTGAGGGCGTGGTGGTTGAGGGGGTCACCGTGTACCAGTGTGGTAGTACACGGCTCCCGCCACTGTCTGCGACCCGCGAGCAGAGGCCGGTGATTAGGCCTGATGGGGAGAAGTAAGTGCATTTACTCTTTTTGTACCTTCAGCCTTCATGTTTCTTCAAATATCTAATGCGTTGGCCTTGTCATACTGCAGGGGTTGGGAACACGCCAGTGGAGTCCGCAGGACCAACACCGTCCTTGGTGTGCTTTGCCGGCAAAATTTCCTGGGGTTTGTCATGTTGCCCGGTGAGAGTCAGCTTCCACAGCTAGGATTGAGCTGGGAGCACTACTTGGCTGCCCAGGACCTGCTGGAGGAGATGATCGATGGTGTCTTGTGCCACATGAGGGCCGAGATGGTTATCAGAAGCTTTTGGGTAATTTCTCCTTTACAAAGTTAGAAATTAACAATAGCTAGTTATTGTACTAATCAGTTTTGTCTCGTTTGATTGCAGACCTTCTACAGGTGTGAGGAGGGATACCAGGAGGACACGGCAAAGGTTATCGATACCGAGTGCAAGCGCCTATTACAAAACTTACGGCACGAGGCTCGGCCGCAGGCTGTTCGATACTACTACGCCACGCGTGGTATTAAGAAGGACAAGCCGTCGTGCCGCAAAAAATTTCTGATGAAGCATCAGTACATGAAGGTAATTACCTATTCTTAAGACCTTGTACTTAGTTTCCTTGATTTGATTCGTAGGTGTAGCGCTCAAATTTCTCTTTACTAACTTAGGTGCCCCCGAGATGGTGTGCGGATAAGATGGATTCTTGGGAGGCATTGGTGGATGAGTGGTGCACAGACCATTACCTTTACTTTGTGCAAGCTATTTTTGTTTCAGATCTGATGGAGAAAAGGAGGAAATGGACACAATTATTCCATAATCTACTCTCAATTTGGGCATTTCTATGTGTGGTGCATCGATAGCAACTTCTCCAGAATGCTAGTCGAGCATTGGTACGACCACACCTGGTCGTACCGGTGGCCATACAAGGTGGAACGCCTCCCTGAAGTCAAACCCTAGTCGAGAAGATTGAAGAACTGTTTAAAGTGGAGAGGAGACACCGGGAAAGGAGTTAGCCATTGTCACAATTCCCAGCCACTTAGTCCACTCCAGAACTGCCACTCCATCGAAAGTCTCCATTGCCAATATTGTTGCCATGACCACTTTCATTTAGATCAAGTCCTTGTACTCCACGAATTCGATTGCTATAGGCAAGATTGGAAGACGGTTTTTACTAATTCAACTTAAAGATTATTTTCCAATGTCTCTTGTGTTCATGGTGATTGCGACGATGCGTGAGTAGTCCCCACAGGCTCAGGGTGAAGGAATACATGGTATGATTCATTTATATTATCTATGTGCTGCAATTTATTCTTTTGTCTCCCCTCAATCTAGGACTCAATGGTACCCGTTGCACCGATGATCGATGCAAGGTGGAGGTAGTTGACAAGGAGGAGTGGGAGGAAATTACCTAAAGCTGGTGACAGTAAGGTAAAGTAGGGTGCCTGATGCAAATCATTGGGGAATCACGGCATAGTCAGGAAATGCTAAGGCGTTGGTTCAGTTTTTACCTTAATAACCTAGGCTACCTCAGGCATCGTAGGATCCTCCGAAAGATTGCTATGAGGGATACACACAAAGCCTAAGCAAGCGTTCAACCCGAAATTGATCTTCTTCTTTCTTCAACAGAATTTTTTTTATTTGCAAAAGAATTGGTAAAAAATGCCCCGATCTTCCTTTTCGCAGTACCCGCCCCCAGGGGTCATTACTTGATGAAGAGTGCTTCCCACTTCACGTATGGTTACCGGATGCTATGGAAGGGCCCACTCCTATTAGCAATTTTTAGTCTTCATCTATCAGGTATTTCATCAATTTTAGGTTCGGAGCCGTTCTTGTGAGAAGCAAGGGATGTCGTAGAAAACCTTCAACAGATTTACAGTCTGTCACTTTTGACCGCTCGGCCACTCTCCCCTTCCCGGGAATACGCCCTCCTCAAACAAAGGGTTCCTGAATATGAAGGCTTACACAACCTTACCTTTTCTTACTGTGGGCCAAATTGGGGAGGAAAGTAGAATCACTCTCGTTCCCGAGCAAGAGAGGGGGCGGCTAGCAAGGGAAAGGAAAGCCATATCTTTAGCTAAAGTATGTGCGCAGTTAATATTACTAGTCGTCAACCCGTGCATCTGCACGGGCTAGTTTTTTCTAAAACATTACATATACATACAAATACAAAAATCATTTATTAGATAGACAATATTTGGGGATATAAATATAGAAAATATGATATTGATGTTTTATCACATTTCTATTGGAAACATGCAAAATTATGTTTTCTAATCATAGGGAAATAAAATTCTATATTTTGTCATGGTAAATGATAAGTAAAAGGTCCAAATCCGGAGGAACAAAACATAGATTTTAGTGGTGCAAGAATATGCATGACTACAAATGCAGTTTTATCTCTTTGTAGTCCCAAAATTGTAGTAGTAAAATATTAATGAGCAATTAGACAACTCCTTGGGTCCAATGTGAATACATTGTAGTGCAAAGTGCCTTAAAGTCTGTACCGTGTTACTTGTTCCTTAACTTCTTTGGATAGCAAATAAGCCAAGTTTGTTCAAAAGAATGTATATCATGGTAAATATGTAAAATGGCATGTTTAACATGAATCTGCGAGAAGCCAAACAGAGATACAAATATGCTTGTGTCCACTGGATCATAAAACTAAATGAAGGCATGGTAAACTTCTATCATAAAAAGTGATGCAGTAATAACTTGACGGCATTTGATGACATCTCCCTTTGGGCGCATTCACCTCAATTATCACCTTATGCTTTTTTTCTTGAAAAATAAGGTATGTCTATAATCAGATAGTGGAATTGTCCAACAACATATATCATATTTGTCAGCTTATACGACAAAAAATCTGGAAGAGACTACGAACATGGAAAATCGTAGAAACTACATGTAGTTTTTATTTATTTTTTCACAAATATCATCTTCCATTTATCCCACTACTAAGACCTGAGCTTGAAAGTAGCTTTCAGATCAAATTAATCATTACTCGGTGGCCTGCATACTTTGTCAAAAGGTAGTCAAACTCCTCTTAGCTGACGGATTAAATGTCCAACAAAAATACAATTTATTTGACGAAGTTTTCAATTTTATATCTAGTAGTAAAATAAGTGGTCAATATTATTTATTTCATATAAGTTTAATACATGTGCCATTAAGTAAATGGTCCAAAAAAGAAAACCTAAGTGGCTCTACAATGGACCAGCATCGCCAGTTTCCTTGTAGTTTACAAATCACCTAAGATTTTACTGCTGAACAGTTGTATCGCCTTTCTACGAAAATTACCAGGTATGTGAGTTTCTCATTCCAGCACATGGACATTGCACGTACATGTTTGTATATCTCATTTGAATGAGAATCTGAATCTTGTGAAGTTATTTCTCATTGCAATTATGATGATGTCATAACAAAGCTCATGACTTGTTTGATTTTTCTAACCACAGATGACTAACCTGCAAAAAAAATATCTATAAGTTACACAGCCCCGTTAGATTCATTTCAGTGTTTTTTAATTAGACGGATGTCATAACATATAGCATCTACAAACATAAGTTGTATATCGCCAGTTTCTTCGTAATTTACAAATCACCTAAGATTTCACTTCAGAACAGGAGTATCGCCTTTCTAAGGGAATTACCATGTGATTCCACACGCATAAGAATCCTTCTTCATTAATTTCTTAATCATCCGAAATAGTATTGAAGCAGAGTTCTACAGAACAAAGCATACGTCTATTTATGCAAGAAATACTAAGACAACTATATCACACATCATTACCTGTTGTATATCTACAGTTTGATCACTTGGAAAAGTTCATACGATTTTTTAAAAGAAATTAGGGAAGTGTACCAGTGAGACCGCTGATCATGAACAAAAATATTTAGTGAAAATCTTCACAAAAGAAAATTATTATCGGAGTTGATTTCTAAAAACAATTTATTTACTGATAGAATAGTACCACACTATTCGAAATAGGCAATGGGTTAGAAACTTGCATAAGCTAATATACCTACAATAAAATCACCTAACAGAGCCACCCTTTGCGTTAATATATTAATCTTTGAGTACACCCAAGACACAGTAGATAAGCTAAAAGGACAATTAATTAGGAGCTCCCAGCTCAAGAACAACTAATTGCCCAGCATCATATCAAATATCTGAAAAGGGAAACCTTATTAAAGAGACCATAAAAAAGCATGATATATGTCCGCAAATACACACTACAATGAGCTGGTTAGTAATACACCACACCATAACTTGAGCAAACTCGGTCATAGCAGGTCTGAACACATGCAAGCATACCATCAAAGGCCATAGCTTTAATTTCGCAAAAAAAAAAAGACCATAGCTTTGCTAGTACGTGAGTTTCTCATTCCAGCACATGGACATTGCACATACCTGTTTGTATAGCTCATTTGAATGAGAATCTGAATCTTGTGGAGTTATTTCTCATTGCAATTACGATGATGTCATAATGAAGTTGATGACTTGTTTGAGTTTTTCCAAAGATGACTTGTTGGATTTAACCTACAAACAGAAAAATTATATTATAAAAGTTACACAGCCCCGTCAGATTTATTCCAGTAAATTTTTAATTAGACGGAGGTCATAACATAGAGCAGCCACACACATAAGTTGTATTTCATTGCATATGGACTTGCTATTAACTTTTAGATTGTACCTACGTTTGCATCAAAGCAAAATCAAATGGAAGCATTGTACACCGTTGTTCCAAGAAAATAATAAGCGCACATTTTCAACCATGGAGTTCTGTTCAGGCTCGGCGCATATCGTAATTTAGAGCTACATCAACATCCCATCTCTCCAATCCTCAAAATCCTGAAAAAAAAAAAGACATCCCATCTCTTCTTAGGAGCCGTGAAATTCTTTGCAAACCAATTTCCGTTTCAGCAAATTGTTGCATGTAAAGGTATTGCATTACTGAACAGATTGGTCGAGTTCATCTGCATATGTTATGGCAACTATATTTGACTGCAAAGGAAGTAGAAAGTAAGGGGAAACGAAAGGCAGACAAATATATAACAATGGCAAGATACTCTGATAATGAATATGTAATGCACATAAAAATAAGAAGAAAGCAAACCTCCTTAACAGCTACTGCTCTTATCAAATAGGTTCATTGGAGCCTAAGAGAAATGAAAGTTGAGACGAAGCCACCATGGAGCAGGGAGGAAGAAAAACTGCTGCGTTGATTCCCAATCTGTCAGGCCCACTCGTTAATCTTGCTGTTATGGAGAGCCTTATTGCTGGCATGGCAAATAGAGTAGGGCTCGAACCCGAGGTGGTGCACAGGAGACAAAAGAGAAGAGCGGCGGCTGCTAGATTGGATAGGCAATGGAACAGAAGCTGAGTAGGGCTCGAGGAAAGGACCGTACGCACCAATGGTAAAAAAAAAGCTGGCCAATATTGTAGGGCTCGAACCCTAGGTGGTGCGCCCGTAGGAGACAAAAGAGAAGAATGGCGTCTGCTCTATTGGATAGGCAATGAAGCAGAAGTTGAGAAGGGCTCGAGGAAAGGAGGAGATATGGCGCGTCAAGGCTGGATGTCGTTCGAGGCACAGCAGAATAAATCACAGATCTAACAACATCTATTTTCTCCTGAGCTAACATCTGATGGCTCTCTATTTTCCAAGCTAGAGAGATACGTGAGAGAGAAAGAGAGACGTGACATATTGGGAGAAAGAATAGAGATGATTATCCAAAGAGAGATGGATCTAATGGTGGACAAACACTAATAAAACATACGCATTAGAGGGAGACCAGAGAGTTTGGGAGAGATACGTGAGAGAAGAGTTTGAGAGAGATATGTGGGAGAAGAACCATATATGAAATAGACTCTTTCGTTATTTTATTTTTTTGAGTTGGAACCCTCGAATTACATTACGCAACGGGTCCAGCAAGATCTCCGGCCACTAGACCGTTTACATCGTTTGGCATAGTATCCGTCCACAGGCGGCACTCTTTCATTAATGTTTTTTTGTGTGGAAAGTCTGTTGCCATAATCTCAACCGTTATAATCATGTCCCACCAGATCAATGACTTGTACTTTTAGTTTTTCTCTAAATATCGTGGGATTTTTTTTGTGAAAATTGTCTAGCTTTAATCTCAACCATTATAATCTTGTCCCACCAGATCAATGGCTTGCATATTTTAGTTTTTCTCTAAATAACGTGACAATTTTTTTGCGGAAATTTTGTTGCTTTAGTCTCATCCATTATAATCTGGTCCCACCAGTTCAATGGCTTGCATTTTTTTTTTCTCTAATTAACGTGGGAATTTCTAGGGAGTCCATGATTAGTATAGTAATATTTTAGTTTTTCTCTAAATAACGTGGGATTTTTTTTTGTGAAAATTGTCTTGCTTTAATCTCAACCATTATAATCTTGTCCCACCAGATCAATGGCTTGCATTTTTTAGTTTTTCTCTCATTAAGTGTTTCTCTAAATAACGTGACAATTTTTTTGCGGAAATTTTGTTGCTTTAATCTAATCCATTATAATCTGGTCCCACCAGTTCAATGGCTTGCATTTTTTTGTTTTTCTCTAATTAACGTGGGAATTTCTAGGGAGTCCATGATTAGTATAGTAATAGATGTTATATTCAAAGAAAAAAGTCAAAGAGTAAAGGCTTCTCCCGCGCCAGACTAAACAGCAGAGTTAGAACCCAACCAAATACGATTCTTGCAGCACATCCTATGAAAGGCTCTCGCCTAGCAGGCCTCTTTGACCCAGTGCTGGGTAAATTTCAAAATTAAGCGAAGGAAATCCACCAATAAGAGAGTAATAGAAAATCCTCCTATCACCAGTTCAAATCTGGTTCCTGGCACAGAAAAAAGCATATACCGAATATGTATTGATACAAATTACTCGAGATGGATTGGGATACATATTCGTTGGGGTTAATCGGACATTCCAGAGTGCGAGAGGTCCATCTTTTTTTCTCAGCACGCGTACCTGTCCTTAGCAGGATGGTACTGACTTTCATACAAGTGCTGCTTGGCTGTCGTCAGCTCGTGTCGTAGGGTGGTCCCCCGTCATGGTAAAGTAGTAAAGGTCCTCGCGAAACTTTCGGGAAAGGGGGGGGGGGGGGGGGGGGGGGGGGGGGTGGACAGTGTATCCTATGGTGCAACGGTTGTTGGCCAAGGTGTCCTTCAGACATGCCACCCATGTATTCATACATAGTACCTTTTTTATTTATTATTCATACCATTCTCATTGATTATTTATATGATCCCTCACGCATGTCCAAGGTTGCAAGTGAACCTCCACCCTAGGTCTCTCTCATAATATTGTAGCATTATTTATGGTTCTAACCATTTTGTACGAAATTAAGTTTCATCACAATGCAAAGTCAACAAGATGGTTGGCGTTCGCTATCATCACCCAATTCGAGCACCTTCACCTCCTGGTTCGATAAACCTAGGTCTTCTTGGGAAGAAGGAATACTACAGGATCCAGTGCATTTTATGGTACAGGTGAAAGACCTTTTTTTCCGGTGCCATTGCCACGGTGGTAAGCGCAGCCCGGAGGGTAACTAGAAATCCCTACTTCAAGTTTAAATTTTGTTTTTGTTAAGTTTTAGCTCAAAGACGGGAGACGCGGAAACGAAGAAGCTTCTGGAGTTTGGTTTTTCTGCATTTTTGTTGTGCAGATGAAAATGTAGGTAAAAAAATATATTGCGTCTTGTGGTTTCTTTTTAGGTCATTTTCATGAAGCCGTGATTTTTGGTGCAGGGATAACTCAAAAGCACAATTTTAAAAAAAACTACATTTATTTGGGGCAAACTGACAAAAATAAAACAATTTCTTTCAACCATCTTCAATTTCTGCTATGTCAAACAAAGACAGATTCTAGTAGTTCGGCATAAGATGATTTACCATAACACAAGGGATAATTTTTTAGAACAGGAAATAACTTAATTTATAGCTATATCTTGTCCAAGGCAAAGCAGGTAAACTGTGCAAGATACATGAGCAAAACACATTCATGGAAAAAATTGGCAATATCAGTAAACAGAAAAACACTATGGTTTAGTAGCTAAGCTCACATCAGTGATATGCACACACCGTCCTCCCGCTGGGCTTATGTAGGAATGGTAACTCTGGAGGAACAATGTCTATTCCACGATAGATCTGTGATAAACATAAGGTTCGGCACATCACACCTGCAATTATTGGAAATAAATATCCGCATGGACACAATGAAGAAACATTAAATGGTAAGAAAATACATGTATTGCGTATCTCAGTTTGGATTTGGCTCCCAACTCACCCAATCTTTGCTGACAATAATCTACCAAGTGTAAACAGTGCTAAATCATACAGAATAGTACTACTGCCGCCAAAAAAAAATTGATTTAGAACTTGAAAATTATATATTCATCACGGGGCTGCAGTGAAGAAAGAGTGGGAAATAATAGCTAGCAAGGCCGATGTGTAGGAGAGCGGAGGCCTGGCAATTCCTGGGAGCTGGAGCAATGGACATGATGATGGCCCTTGTAGGCAAATCGGAACAACCCCATCCCAAGATAAGAGCGAGAAGGCTACAGAGGAATTAATTTAGCTTCAAAATGTGTAATTTTATGCACATACAAATTAGTCAAAACATTGTTTTAGAAAATATAGTTGCACCAAAGTAAACTGCAAAAAGTTTATGTAACACCCCAAAATTTTAATCCAAGTTTTTACAAAATAAAATTTTGTAGAAATAAAAATTTCCATTATATTGGGTCCTTTAATTAATTTCAGAGTCATTTTTGCTTCTGGTTCTCTAGGTTCTTTTCCTCCGTGCAGAAACTTTTTGAAAATATTAAAGGTACTGATAATATTCATTCATTACTTGTGAAATTCAGTAGCAAGTATTTTCATAATAAAATTTTGCCCAAAAATAATCCTTTAATGGCATTTTTCAAACCCTAAATAGCCTCTGTTGCACTAAAACTAATTCAAATAAATTTTATAAAAATAACACAAAATTCTTTGAGACCCTCTGATGCCTATAGATCATTCTTGTGCAAAAACCCATCCAAGTCTTTTGACGATTTTGATCACAACCTTCTCTTTTCAATTATGGTCCAGATCTAGCATATAAATACAACCCTACTTTTCCTTGCTCAACCAATTCTGAAATTTTTCCACCTAATAGCCCTTGCAAAGAAACCCTTAAGTCCACAAGGTCAGCTCCCTTTGCATCTTGGAAGTTCACCAAATAATTCCCTGAAGTTTTGGGTCAGAACTGAATCTCTGCAAAACTTGCACTTGGAAGTTATTTGTTTTGACAAAAAACTTGACCATCGTCTCTAGCATCCAATGACGCTCTATCCTGCCAAGTTTCAAGCTCAAGAAAATCTCCTAGGACACCCAGTCATTTTATCAAACAACTTACGTGCATGACAGAAACTTGCATCCTCCAAAACTTCCACTTGGCACTTGCCTCTTTTGCCAAATCACCACTAGCGTCCTTCCTAAAATCCAGAAGAGTATCCTCCTACAGATATGCAACTCGTTTGGATCAGCAGATTGCCAGAACATGAATGGCATGATCACCGCTGGCATTTTGCGTGGTCACCCCGTGCAGAGCGTGTTTATGGCATGCAAACGCACCGTGAGCCCCTGCACGTCCCAGCGCAGCGCCAACTGCTTGCCCCGCACTCCCCTACACATCACCTGAAGCAGCCGCAAACTCCCCCACACCCGAACTATCTCCTGGCGCCGTCCATCGCAGACGCCCTCTCGGTCACGTTTCTCTCGGGACACCTGGCTCGTGCTCGAGGTAGCCAGCACGCCCCTCATCCAGATTGCCGCCTTCCTAAGTCATCGCTCGTCAAACCGACAAAGCCAACCACCTCAACCATGCCATTAATGCTTTCCGCCGCTGTGGCAAACTCGGGTTGGATGGGCGCCTCGAAACAGACCTCTCCCGTCCATATATCTCCCTCCCTGACCTCATCTAGACGTGCCTAACTCCTCCTCAACCTCTCATAAGCCTCCTTCTGGAAGAATTCGAGCTCTCGTGCTCGTTCCCTTCACCAATGACCGCCATTGCCCCCACTGACTATCTCCAAAACTTGAGCTCTCCCTCTCCACATTCACCGCACCAGAGAACTCACTCCACATCAGATAAGGCCACCATAACCCCAGTAATGCCTCAGTATGTTCGCAGCCAGGGGTTCAACGGCGGCCGTCGTCTTCGTCCGCCACGGTAGACGCTGCACTCACCTCGGCCTTTCCCTGCATCTGTGGCCTAGCTTCCCCGCTTCACCACTCCTCGGTGAGCATCGCAGTGGCCGGAGCACCTCCAACGGGCCAGTGCCGCCGGGGATTGTCATCGGTCTCACTGGGCACGCCATTTCCTCTGTGCAAGCGCAAGCTGGGAGAAGAACCTGCATGCGGGCCCCGCCGCCCCTCTCGCCCACTTGTAAGTGAGCAGTGAAGGCACATGAGCCACTGACTGCTGGGCCAGTTTTTTTTATGTGGAAACGTATTCACCAGTAACTGTTTTTCTGCGATGAAACCGTATCTCTAGAAAGCCGCCTCTGACGTCGCCCTCTGCACCGTGGATTGGGCCGGCCCACTAACACCAGCTCCCCGTCACTTTCGGCCTAGTGCGGGACACAAACATAATTATTTTAATTACAGAAAGGCCCCTGGTTTTAAAACCTTAATAACTTTTTAACCACAATCCAAATGAATTGATTCTTTTTCTGAAATTCTTCATTTTTCATCTAGTTTATTTTTGTATTTATTTCGAAAATTTATGAAATACTTTTTCATACTGTTTTAAATTTATGTGGTAATTGCATTATTTTAAAAATAGGAAAATGGAGGGAAGTTAATTCTTCCAAAATTTGTGAGTGGACCCAACCTTTCTACATACCCCAAGGCAAGCATCTTGAACTCTTGATATGGTGATCGCTGATAGGTTGATTGTTAGAATTGTCTGGGCATGCCTAGGTTGCAGTGAGTGAATATGCAAAGTGATGTTCGGACATGTTGGTTGCTTGCTGCTTGATCTCAAATATACATATGACATATGTTATGATGTTTGTTGGTTCATACTACACGTACCTATGCTCATTATGGCTAACCTGCAGGATGAAATATTGACACGGGCAAAAGTGACCATGAAACAGGGATCTTGCTGTGACGAGAATGATCGGTGTTGGCATCTTGGAACATGCTAGGGCTGTGACCCTATTTCGGTACTGCTGATAAGAAATATATATTGTGCTAACCCTTGCAGGTAACATAAGCCTCCTGAGTCGACCATAGATTGTCTTGTACCATTAACCCAAATTTGATTCGTGCTACCACATGTACCTCCATACGGGGGGTACGGTTCAGTAAGTTGTTGACCCCTTTCTTGCACACACCACACAGAGGGGCCAACGTGGAGGTGCCAACTGATCAATGGGTAATGCCTGCCACATGGTCGGACGGGGCATGAGTGTTTCCAGTTGTGACCGAAGAGGGGGGCACCCCTAGTTGCGCGCATTATAAATACGGTCGTCTGCTCTTGCTAATCGAGGTTGTGACCTCCCTGCTTAAAGTTTTATTTGCCCGAAGCTTTGGGTGATACCTAGCCCGGGGAAATAACACTGGTGTGTGCTGGTCAGGGTATTTGCATCCCAAAGGCCATAATTGAAAATCTCTCGTTAACACTCCGGTGTTGACAAAAGAAATCCTTTACCTGTGGGTAAAGAGTACAACCTCTGCTGAGTTTAATCTATTCGAATAGTTGTGTCCGCGGTTAAGGACATCAGTTGGGAAGGGTCAAGTGTCGGTCTTCGGAGGAAATAACTAAACGAAGAATTGATCATGAGCCACTGGACGATTATTCTTATTATTGATGCTATCATTACTGATGTTCTCATGGATTAACCCCTTTCTTTTATATGTATTGTTGAGTGTCGGGGCCGGATTTCCAGGACACAAAATCCCAGAAAATAACCCCTCGTGTCATCACCAGCCCCAAGATAATTGCTACTGGTGGACACATCCTTGATACAGATTACCAAGCAATTACAAGAATTGAATACAAGAACATAAAGGTCTAATGGGAACAACAATGGGGCCAAGTAGCGGATGGCGGAAGCGGCTTGCGGATCTCCAGCCCTGAAGGGACTCCATCCCCACTGGAACGACTGACCGGGATAACTTCTATCTCGCGTGGCCACTATCTCCGATTCCTATGCTGCGGGGTTGCCTTCGTAGCACTCTTCTTCAAATCACGATCTGGCCAAGACAATAGCCAGGGACAAGCCAATGAGTACCTTTGAATGTACTCGCAAACATCATGAACAAAAGATATAATAAAGCAAGCAGGATGCATGCATTTAAACTTAAAGCATATTCTATAGTGCTATGATAAGAATTTAATGTAAACATGTGTAGGATTATATTAGGACAGAAATTAAAGGTCAGTCAACCATTATCAGCAAGGTCTAAGTAAATCATATTGTCGCACAAAAATTTAAAGTCGGGTTTCCGGAGGTAGAACCGTCCTGAAGGAACCCAAGAGAAAAATATAAAAGTATGCCACAGTTGGAAATCTTCGTGATGCCACGCAAAGGGCTTTGATCCAAATAAAACCAAAAGCAAGATGGGTTCTAGGAGGTAGGACCACCTAAGAATCCCAAAGGAATATTGCATAAATGCCAGTCAGGTGTCTGAAGCGACGCCTCGAAAGGTCTTGAAAAGAAATGCCAATCGGGTGTTTGAAGCGACGCCTCGAAAGGTCTTGAAAATAAATGCCACAGCCGGGTGTCTGAAGTGACGCCTCATCAAGGGCTTGTAAAGAAAATAAAAGCACATAATATTAACAGCGTGTAACGAGTATCCAGGACGTAGAACCTTCCCAGGAGATACTCAACAATTCATAGAAGAGGAAACGTTAGTCCGTAACAGCATCAATGATATTTATGATAATACCGAACGAAATGTTCAATTCTTTATTTAGTTATTTCCTTCGGAGACCGACACTAAGACTCACACTTGACCCTTCCCAGACTGTAGCCCTTAATCGCGGACACGGCTATGCGATTAGATTTTTAAACTCTATAGAGGTTGTACTATTTATCCACAAGTAAAGGATTTCTTTAGTCAACCCCGAAATGTTAACTAATTCCTATAATGATCTTTGGGTTGAAAACACACCTGACCAACACACACCAGATTAACTTTCTTGATGCCAGGAATCACCCAAGGCATCGTTCAAGAAAAACTCTAAGGTGGGGAGTCTACAACCTTGAGTAGCATGGGAAGACAAAAATATTTATAACGCGCGCAAAAAGGGGTACTACCCCTCTCGCCTACAACCGGAAACACCCATGCCCCCTGACCAAGTGACATGCCTACCAGGGGCCACTGGTATCTGTCACTATGGCCTCTCTATGCGGTGTGTCTGTGCAGGAAAGGGGTTAACAACTTACTGAACCATACCGTACTTGTGGCAGGGACATGTGGTAGCACGGATCAAGTTTGGGGGTTCCCGGAACAAGACTCGATCTACAGTCGACTCTGGAGGTTTATATTTCCTGTAGTGGTTAGCACAATATAGTTTTCTCTTAACAGCAACACCAAACAGGGCCACAACCCTAGCATGTTCCCAACATGCATAACAAACGAGGCATCAACATGCTCCGACGTGTTCACCCTTCTGTCGGTCACGTGACAACGTGACTTCTTTTGTTCCTGTTCCTGTAAGTTAGTCTTGACAAGCACAGATATGCATGGCACATGGCAATAAATAACCCTATGTATGTTTCATGCTTATATGAGATCTGATGATCGACAAGAAATCACACGGACAAGCCCTGATCATCACTTTGCAGAATCATTCGATATAACATAGGCATGCCCGGAATTCTAGCTAAGCAATCAACCATGCAATCATGATATCAGTGGTTCAAGATGTTTGCCTTTGGTGTGTGGAAAGGTTGTGTTTACCTCACAAATTTTGAAAAGAATCGTTTCCCTCCTTTTCCTATTTTCAAAAATATGCAAAGCTCACATAAATTCAAAATAATACCCAAAAGTGTTTCAAATATTTTTCAAATAAATACTAAAATAAATTAGATGAAAAATAAAGATTGTAGGAAAAAGAATCAGTTCATTTGGAGTTAGGGTTAAAAAGTTAGACGCAGTCAAAGTTTAGGTCAAATTCTATTTTTATTAAATTATAAAAAGAAAACGGTTCAAATGAAAATACGCTTCCGAGCATAGAAGGTGTACTACCGAAAAATGCACTAACGCTCATACCGCTTCGGTAATGACCTATGAGTCACTGACGGTGGGTCCCGCCTGGCTCACCGGTCAGGTTTGACTGGTCGTCATCGTCTTCCTCCCGTCGCGGGCGCCAGCTTGCTGTCGATGACGATCCTCGGCGATAGAGGCCATCCCTAGCGAAGCTGGCTGCAATGGCATGTTCCTGAGGACGAGCCGCGCCCATGGAAGGTGGAGATGGTCGTTGGGGAGCTCGGATTCGAGTAAGGCATCATCCATGGCGAAGGAGTGCTATGGTTGAAAGGGGCTTTTTCTCATAGTCGATTTCAGTTGAAATTGAGTGGTGGAAGGGAACCGTGGGATCGAGGGGGAGCTACTGGAGAAGAGAATAAGGCGAGGGAGGCTCTTGTTAGCTCGGGATCGATCGAACTAAGGCGGCGGTGGGTTTCACCGGAGACAGAGAAGGTGACCACCTACGGTCATTTTGGTCATTCTAGGAGGTCTCTGTAGGATGGTGGAGTGGATATGAGGATCGGGGAGATCTTGGGATGCCTATATATAACATGGTGGAGTCGGTTCTGTGGCTTCCTAAAGCGCGCACGGTGGTGATGGCTATTAATGGCGCCGTTGAGGTGGTTACAAGGGCGGTGCGGTGTGGGCATGCTTCTGGAGGAGGCCACCATCCACAGATGGGTCGGTTGGCTCGTAGGGTCGCCAGGTGTCTCGGTTAGGTGGCTGATAGCGATAGGCGGCGGTGCGGCTTGGTGTGGGCGGTGGTGGTCGGCGCTAGAGGCTAAGGCAGAAGGTCGGCGAGGTGCGAGTGGCCTGCAGATGCTGGCTGGGTGCGGTTTAAGCCAAGGGAGGGAGTGGGCGAATGGGGAGGCTCGGGTGCCGACGTGGTGTAGAACAGGTGCTCTGGTGGCGCCCTGAGCACGCACCCAATGTGTTTGGCCAAATACCAGGGCGACCTAGGCAAGCCCATGGAAGCTAATTTTTGGCAGGGGGTGTTTCTAGGCATGAGAGGGTTGATGGACATGATCAAGTGTCATGTGAAGTTTAGAGAGTTGCAAGATTTCTGTCATCCTCACAATGTGTTTGATAGAATGCTAAGGCTATTTAGAAAATTCTTCTGGATGTGAAACTAGGCAGAATGATGCTTCATTGCAAGAAAGATGGGATGGTCGGGTTGGTATGGCAAAATTAAAAACTTGCAAGTGCATGTTTTGGTAAATATCAGTTCTGGACCAGAATTTGAGGGAAACATTTGATGATCTTACAAAAGGCAAATGGAGCTAATCTTCCGGACTTAAGGGTTTGGTTGGAAGGACTATAAGATGAAAATTTTTGGGAATGATTTGATCAAGAAAAATTAGGGTTGTAGTTCAATGCTCAAGTTGGACCAGAATTGGACAAAGGGTGTTGTGGCCAAAATTTACGAAAGACCAAGGTGGGTTTTTGCACAAAAGTGAACTATAGACCTAAGAGAGTCTCCCATAATTTTGTGGCATTTTTATAAAATTTATTTAAAATAGTTTTAGTGCAACAAGAGCCATTTAGGATTTTGAAAATGCCATTAAAGAATTGTTTTTGGGCAAATTATATTATGAAAAAAATTCTACTAATATTTAAGAAGTAATAAAAAGTTGGGCAAAAATTTTAAGACCATCTATGTTTTTTCCCAAAAATTTTCTTAAGAAGGAAGAAGAAGGCAGCATAATGGCTTTTCTAATCATTAAATGATCCATTATAATTAACAAAATTATTTCTATCAATGTTTTATTTGCAAAAACATTTTAGTAAAATTTGGGGTGTTACAACGCCTTCCCCCCTTAACGAAATCTTGTCCTCGAGATTTGTTAAGGGCGGAAAAACCAATTACTGAACACAACAAAGAAAACACTCATATGCAAAATCCAATCATGGCAATACATTCATGACATACACCCTAAGAAACAACACCAAGGCCACATCATGCAAACAGGCACTACACACTGCAAGAAACCCACTCATGACCATCTAAGGTCCAAAGGTGAGATCTACTAGATTATGAGGATAAGTTCCTGGTGCTAGAGCGCATTCCTCTTCTTCCGGAGGAAGTGGAGGAAGCAGACGAAGGACATGTCCTTCCTGATTTCGCAATGGTGGTCCGCCAATGGCGATCTGGGGATTCAGGACAGCAAGATAATGGAGATAATCCATTAGTTGCTGGGATAGATGCTCCTGGGCCATTACATACTGAATGAGATTAGCCAGTGTTGGATCTCTTTTTATATGCTCACAGTGGAACTCAGCTTCTGCTCCGGATGCTGCGCGGCTCGGGAAGTAGCAGTACTGCCTTTTGCTCGCACAGGGTAGCAAGAATCAAAGGCGGGTAACTGCTTCATAAGCAGCGGCCTTAATGGCCATGCCTGAGGTTGCCATGGATCTCCCGATGAAGACAACATATGGAGGGCCTTGGTTTAAATCCTCTGGTGGCATCAGCGCCACCGCCCAGTATTTTGAGGAATAGGGTTGAACAACTCATACTGGGGTGGGTGGCTGGAACCAAGGGTATTGCAGGTAAAATCCCACAAAACCTTAACAAAACTACCAGGGCTTGCATCTGGAGTTCTCAGGCAGGCTCCGGTGTGAAACATGGAGTGGTTGGGTGATGGAAGCAATGCATAAGGTTGATGGATGCCGGGGTTGGGCACAGAAGTGACCTCTTATAGAGCGCCTAGGTTAGGAAACATAATATGGCGCCGGTATGACTTATGTATTGGCTGTAGGGGAACGCAGTAGAAAACAAAAAATTTCCGACCCACGCACCAGCCCAGGACCACTATGGAGACTGCATACAAGGTTTGATCTTTTTCGTTACCGACTCGTAGCGCAGCGGAAGTAGAGTCGATGACGATCGGCGGTGCAGATCCCCGCAGCTAGGATTTACAAGCTCCCAACTGCGAGGATGTACTCCCTCATCTGCCCCTTGGACAGACCTCCGGGAGGCGGTCAAACAGTCCCCCGGACGGTGTCGCGGACAGCCCTTCGGGAGGACCCTCGAAACTCAGACGGTCACTCGGACAGCCCTTCGGGAGGACTCACAGAACTCGGACAGTCACTTGGACAGCCCTTCAGGAGGCACTCACGAACAGCCCCTCGGGCACTAAGATCGAAACTACGACCTCTCTACAGAGTTGCACACATACGGTGTCATCTATCCGGTAGGGCTTCGCCGTGCAGAACTAGTTCCCACCGGAACCCAGACAGCCTTTCGGCTCTACGAAACTCTTTTCGTGGGAAGGGAGAGAGAAGCCAGATCATTGCAATGGCACTTGTATGTGAGAAGGAGTGAGTGTGGAGGGCTGCCCCTCCACCTCTATTTATAGGAAATCACAAGGGGTAGGGTGGTTTTACAATAAAACCCAAAAGTACATGAATGAAGTCCTTCCACCAAGGGCATAAAGGTGAAACCAAGGAACAAGAGGGGCTCCATGGTGGAGCCCCAAGTGTGGCCGGCCACACCCCTTGGGGGGCCCCCATGAGGGCCTCCCAATCCATCCATGTCATCCCTAGATATTTTGGGATAAAGCCCAAACAAGTGGCTTTCCAAAAAGTAACCCAAAAAGCACTTTCACTATTCATGACAACATTTTTCAGCGTCCGTTCGAACTGAAAATATTTATGTGGGCTTAGAACATTCCTAGTACCCACTAAAATAATTTTCAACACGTTCTGGAACAATTCCAGATTAGTGATTTTCATCTGCGAAAAGCATCTGAAGTGGTTCCGGCAGCTCCGGAACATTTCCGGTTTTTCTTCCAGAAAATTCCCAAAAGTTTCCAGAATGATTTTGGCACCCTCCAAGAATTATCAGGCATGTGCCGAAACCAATTTGACTTTGTGGTATCCTCTGAAACAACTTTTCAGTTTCACCAGAACTCATCCGGTGACCTCTCTCTGCGGAACTTTTCCGTTGTCCGAAACTTTTTCGGTGTCTGAAACTTTTCCGGTGATTTTCTCTTAGACTCCCTGTCTAGTATTCAGCAGATAGATGACCCTTAAGCGTGTGACCCTATAGGTTCGGTGAAGTATAGACATGACACGGAACCCTTTCCGATCAATGATCAACATCGGAGCCGTGGACACCCATATTGACCCCTATTCCCACACGAATGAATATTCGAGTGAACCTCCAGTTGCCGTGTGCTATTCCTGTTGCTTCATGATATGTTACAAATACCCGAGGTGGGACATGTTGTCATTCCCGTGGATCAACAACTTGTCCACTATGCTAGTTACCTCGTTACCGGTATTGTTCTCTTTTCTCGTTACCGTGTTCCGGCATCCCCGTGATCAAATCACAAATTGTCTGGCCAGACGATGATGGATACCGTAACACCAAGCGGGCCCAGAGATATCTCTCCATCGTCGGAGGAGCAAATCCCAATCTTGAGCTATCAAGTTACTTGACATACTTTTCCATGAACCCGTAAGCCGCCGTAATAGCCACCGATTTACGGATGACGTTTAACAAACCCCAAAGTTCATGAAGCAAGCATGAAGAAACTTGATACTCTCATGGTCTAAGGAATCATGCAAACGTTAACCATCTCTGTGTTATTAACCATTAATTTGTGACGAATGTAACTCATAGCATAACATCAATCGGGTCGATTCAACACAAATGTTCTTCTAACATTGTGCCCTCAAAGTTGCTGGCATAGACATGCCCATGATCAGGAAAACAGGACCATCATGCAACACTTGAGCTAATCTTAGAGGCTAGACTAGGAATACATTTTACAGTTTATTATTCCACACGTGCATATGAGTCTTCCTCCAAGCCTCGTTTTATTTGTAGACTCGAGAACCATAGCAGTTATAGCATGGAACATAAACCTAATTATGATCAGGGAGATAAATAATAACATTTATTATTGCCTCTAGGGCATATCTCCTACATTGGATCCGTCGTAGGGTTGTCTGAGTCAAAGTCTCAGACCTCAATCCCCAAAGGAAAACTGACGTATTACTGTGCGTGTCGGTTGGGGTGGTTTTGGCAGTTACGCCCAGAATTTATCATGCAACAACACGTCAAACAATTTATGCATAGCACCATCAAAACAATGGCGCCCAAAAAATCTACAAGCTTACTACGGCATACGACTACAACAGAAATACCGGATCATAGGGTAACAGGGTTACTAAGTATTTGACAACTACACTGGTGGACTGAGTCCACTTCATTGACATCTAGTCAGGCATGCTCTGCAGATGTCAGGGCTTCTCTGTGTGCATCAGCTTCGGCGCTGGTCGGGGTAGGACGAGGAGTTATAGGGTTGCGGTAATGACGGTGTCTCTCATGAGATGTTGTAGCCATAGTCCCATTGGAGTAGATCTCCAACAGGCGGCGAAGTTCCTCCGGGTGGACAAATGCGTTGCCTGGCTGGATAATAGGGGTAGACCTGGGAGGCTCGAATGGTCTCCCGAATAGCACTATTGGGGTGTCGGTGGTGGTTGCAGCTTCACTTTTTGCAGGGGTGAGGAGGGCAAGCGTCCTGCAGGTTGCAATCAGACCATTGGTAACCTGATCGAAGAGTGCCTCTTGAGCTCTCAGATAGCGCACCCGATGCACTAGAGGAGGATCTGACTCCTGGTCTCTGTTGGCGACTTGGGTCGGGCTACCATAGCTTTCACGACTAGGGTAGTAGAAGAAAGGGCGGATGTTCACCCTCAGCGATCGATGCCGAAGCTGAACAATAGACTCGCGGGCTGCAAGCTGGACGGCTTGGGGTTCCTCGGAGGTTGTCCTTCCGGTGAACCGATAGGGGCATCCTGGTGTGCTACCCCTCCCGTAGATGTGCACCGTGGCCCAGAAGTGATGGATGGCATCACTCGTGTGCTGCCGGTATACAACATACTCCCGGGGCTCCTCTATGCCAAAGGCAGAACGAGTGAGATTGGCGAGGATGGCTACAAAGTCTCCAAGCATGATTGCGGTGGTCTCGTTGCAAATGAAGTGGCCAGGCATCTTGGTGGTTTTGTTATCAAAGTGGGAAGGAAGGCTGTGCTGTGCTAAGTTGAGGCATGGCTTCCCTTATTGGCTAACTGAGTCTTCCATCGCACGCTTGCGGATGGGACAACTCAGGTGTCTGCCGCAGGCACACGGCCTATGGGCTGGGTTGATAGGTTGGGCACCGACTGTCAAAAGATGTCGGCTGGCCACTGATCGTGCCATCAGATGGAATGGGCTTGGCGGTGGACAGGAAAAGACTTGGATGGTGTGGGAACCTAGGGATAGTGACCAGGCTAAGATAGGATTAGCCAACGATGAGCCTGGCTCTGATACCAAGGCTGTCGGGGCAGGATTTCCGTGACATAAAATCCCCAAAAATAATCCCTCGTGTCATTACCAGCCCCAAGATCATTGTTACTAGTGGACACGCCCTTGATACAGATTACCATGCAATTGCAAGAATTGAATACAAGGCCGTAATGGTCTGATGGGAACAATAATGGGGAGAAGTAGCAGATGGTGGAAGCGGCTTGCGGATCTCCAACCCTGATGGGACTCCATCCCCACAGGAATGGCTGACCAGGATAACTCCTATCTCGCGTGGCCGCTATCTCTAATTCCTATGCTGCGGGGTTGCCTTCGTAGCGCTCTTCTTCGAATCATGATCTGGCCAAGACAATAGCCAGGGAAAAGCCAGTGAGTACGTTTGAATGTACTCGCAAACATCATGAACAAAAGATATAATAAAGCAGGCAGGATGCATGCATTTGAACTGAAAGCATATACTACAACGCTATGATAAGAATTTAATGCAAACATGTGTAGGAGTATAATAGCATAGAAATTAAAGGTCAGTCATCCGTTATCAGCAAGGTCTAAGTAAATCATATTGTCGCACAAAAAATTAAAGTCGGGTTTCAGGAGGTAGAACCGTCCCGAAGGAACCCAAGAGAAAAATATAAAAGAATGCCACAGTTGGGCGTCTTCGCGACGCCACGCAAAGGGCTTTGATCCAAATAGAACCATAGGCAAGGTCGATTCTAGGAGGTAAGATGGTGTCTGAAGCGACGCCTCGAAAGGTCTTGAAAAGAAATGACAATCAGGTGTCTAAAGCGACGCCTCGAAAGGTCTTGAAAATAAATGTCATAGTTGGGTGTCTGAAGCGATGCCTCATAAAGGGCTTTTAAAGAAAATAAAAGCACATAATATTAACAGCATGTAATGAGTATCCAGGAGGTCGAACCTTCCCAGGAGATACTCAACAATTCATATAAGAGGAAACGTTGGTCCATAACAGCATCAATGATATTTATGATAATACCTAAAGCAATGTTCAATTCATTATTTAGTTATTTCCTTCGAAGACCGACACTAAGCCGACACTTGACCCTTCCCAGACTATAGCCCTTAACCACGGACACGGCTATGGGAATAAATTTTAAAACTCTGTAGAGGGTGTACTCTTTACCCACAAGTAAAAGATTTCTTTAGTCAACCCCGAAATGTTGACTAATTCCTATTATGATCTTTGGGTTGAAAACACACCTGACCAACACACACCAGATTAACTTTCCTGATGCCAGGAATCACCCAAGGCATCGTTAAAGAAAAACTCTAAGGCGGGGAGGCTTCAACCTGGAGTAGCATGGGATCACAAACATATTTACAACGCACGCAAAAAGGGGTGCTACCCCTCTCGGCTACAACCGGAAACACCCATGCCCCCTGACCAAGTGACATGCCTACTAGGGTCCACTGGTATCTTTCACTATGGCCTCTCTGTATAGTGTGTGTGCAGAAAAGGGGTTAATAACTTAATGAACCATACCCTACCTGTGGCAGGACATGCGGTAGCACGAATCAAGTTTGGGGGTTACCAGAGAAAGACTCGATCTACGGTTGACTTTGGAGGTTTATATTTCCTGCAGTGGTTAGCACAATATAGTTTTCTCTTAACAGCAACACCAAACAGGGTCACAACCCAAGTATGTTCCCAACATGCGTAACAAACGAGGCATCAACATGCTCTGACGTGTTCACCCTTCTGTCGGTCACGCGACAACATGACTTCTTTTGTTTCTGTTCCTGTAAGTTAGTCTTGACAAGCACAGATATGCATGGCACATGGCAATAAAAAACCCTATGTATGTTTCATGCTTTTATGAGATCAGATGATCGACAAGAAATCACTTTGCAGAATCATTCGATATAACATAGGCATGCCCGGAATTCTAGCTAAGCAATCAACCATGCAATCATCATATCAGTGGTTCAAGATGTTTGCCTTTGGTGTGTGGAAAGGTTGTGTTTACTTCACAAATTTTGAAAATAATCGTTTCCCTCCTTTTCCTATATTCAAAAATATGCAAAGCTCACACGAATTCAGAACAGTACCAAAAAGTGTTTCAAATATTTTTAAAATAAATACTACAATAAATTAGATGAAAATTAAAGATTGTAGGAAAAGGAATCAGTTCATTTGGAGTTAGCGTTAAAAAGTTAGAGGCAGTCAAAGTTTAGGTCAAATTCTGTTTTTATTAAATTATAAAAAGAAAATGGTTCAAATGAAAATACCCTTCCCAGCATAGAAAGTGTACTAGGGAAAAATGTGCTAATGCTCATACCGCTTCGGTAATGACCTATGAGTCACTGACAGTGGGTCCCGCCTGGCCCACCGGTCAGGTTTGACTGGTCGTCATCGTCTTGCTCCCGCCGCGAGCGCCAGCTTGCGGTCGACGATGATCCCCAGCGATAGAGGCCACCCTTGCGAAGCTGGCTGCACCCGCGTGTTCCTGAGGACGAGCTGCGCCTGTGGAAGGTGGAGATGGTCATCGGGGAGCTCGGACTCGAGCAAGGCATCATCCATGGCGGAGGGGAGCTACGGTTGACAGGGGCTTTTGCTCATAGTCGATTTCCATTGAAATTGAGTGGTGGAAGGGAAGCGTGGGGATCAAGGGGGAGCTATTGGAGAAGAGAATGAGGCGAGGGAGGCTTTGGTTAGCTCGGGATCGCCCGAACCGAGGCGGCGGTGGGTTTCAGTGGAAACGGAGAAGGTGACGACCTACGGCCGTTTTGGTCATTCCAGGAGGTCTCTGGAGATGGTGGAGTGGATATGAGGATCAAGGAGAACTTGGGACGCCTATATATAGCACGGTGGAGTCGGTTCCGTGGCTTCCCGAAGCGCGCACGGTGGCAATGGCCATTAATTACACCGTTGAGGTAGTTACAAGGGAGGTGCGGCATGGGCATGCTTCTGGAGGAGGCCACCATCCACAGACCGGTCGGTTGGCTCGCAGGGTCGCAAGTTGTCTCAGTTAGGTGACTCATAGCAACAGGCGGCGGCGCGGCTCGGTGTGGGCGGCGGTGGTCGGCGCTAGGGGCCAAGGCAGGAGGTCGGCAAGGTGCGGGTGGCCAGTAGTTACTAGATGGGTGCGGTTTAAGCAAGGGGAGGGAGTGGTCGAACGGCGAGGCTCGGGTGCCGACACGGTGCAGAACAGGCACTCTGGTCGCGCTCTGAGCACGCATCCAAGGTGTTCGGCCAAATGCCAGGGCGACCTAGTCTAGCCCATGGAAGATCGTTCAAGAAAAACTCTAAGGTGGGGAGTCTACAACTTGAGTAGCACGGAAGACAAAAATATTTATAACGCGCGCAAAAAGGGGTACTACCCCTCTCGCCTACAACGGAAACACCCATGCCCCCTGACCCAGTGACATGCCTACCAGGGGCCACTGGTATCTGTCACTATGGCCTCTCTATGCGGTGTGTCTGTGCAGAGGAAAGGGGTTAACAACTTACTGAACCATACCGTACTTGTGGCAGGGACATGTGGTAGCACGGATCAAGTTTGGGGGTTCCCGGAACAAGACTCGATCTACAGTCGACTCTGGGAGGTTTATATTTCCTGTAGTGGTAGCAAATATAGTTTTCTCTTAACAGCAACACCAAACAGGGCCACAACCCTGCATGTTCCCAACATGCATAACAAACGAGGCATCAACATGCTCCGATCGTGACCCTTCTGTCGGTCACGTGACAACGTGACTTCTTTTGTTCCTGTTCCTGTAAGTTAGTCTTGACAAGCACGATATGCATGGCACATGGCAATAAATAACCCTATGTATGTTTCATGCTTATATGAGATCTGATGATCGACAAGAAATCACACGGACAAGCCCTGATCATCACTTGCAGAATCATTCGATATAACATAGGCATGCCCGGAATTCTAGCTAAGCAATCAACCATGCAATCATGATATAGTGGTTCAAGATGTTTGCCTTTGGTGTGTGGAAAGGTTGTGGTTACCTCACAAATTTTGAAAAGAATCGTTTCCTCCTTTTCCTATTTTCAAAAATATGCAAAGCTCACATAAATTCAAAATAATACCCAAAAGTGTTTCAAATATTTTTCAAATAAATACTAAAATAAATTAGATGAAAAATAAAGATTGTAGGAAAAAGAATCAGTTCATTTGGAGTTAGGGTTAAAAAGTTAGACGCAGTCAAAGTTTAGGTCAAATTCTATTTTTATTAAATTATAAAAAGAAAAACGGTTCAAATGAAAATACGCTTCCGGCATAGAAGGTGTACTACCGAAAAATGCACTAACGCTCATACCGCTTCGGTTATGACCTATGAGTCACTGACGGTGGGTCCCGCCTGGCTCACCGGTCAGGTTTGACTGTCGTCATCGTCTTCCTCCCGTCGCGGCCAGCTTGCTGTCGATGACGATCCTCGGCGATAGAGGCCATCCCTAGCGAAGCTGGCTGCAATGGCATGTTCCTGAGGACGAGCCGCGCCCATGGAAGGTGGAGATGGTCGTTGGGGAGCTCGGATTCGAGTAAGGCATCATCCATGGCGAAGGAGTGCTATGGTTGAAAGGGGCTTTTTCTCATAGTCGATTTCAGTTGAAATTGAGTGGTGGAAGGGAACCGTGGGATCGAGGGGGAGCTACTGGAGAAGAGATAAGGCGAGGGAGGCTCTTGTTAGCTCGGAGTCGATCGAACTAAGGCGGCGGGGGGTTTCACCGGAGACAGAGAAGGTGACCACCTACGGTCATTTTGGTCATTCTAGGAGGTTCTGTAGGATGGTGGAGTGGATATGAGGATCGGGGAGCTTGGGATGCCTATATATAACATGGTGGAGTCGGTTCTGTGGCTTCCTAAAGCGGCGCACGGTGGTGATGGCTTAATGGCGCCGTTGAGGTGGTTACAAGGGCGGTGCGGTGTGGGCATGCTTCTGGAGGAGGCCACCATCCACAGATGGGTCGGTTGGCTCGTAGGGTCGCCAGTGTGTCTCGGTTAGTGGTGGCTGATAGCGATAGGCGGCGGTGCGGTTGGTGGGGGGCGGTGGTGGTGGCGCTAGAGGCTAAGGCAGAAGGTCGGCGAGGTGCGAGTGGCCTGAGATGCTGGCTGGGTGCGGTTTAAGCAAAGGAGGGAGTGGGCGAATGGGGAGGCTCGGGTGCACGACGTGGTGTAGAACAGGTGCTCTGGTGGCGCCCTGAGCACGCACCCAATGTGTTTGGCCAAATACCAGGGGGCGACCTAGGCAAGCCATGGAAGCTAATTTTTGGCAGGGGGTGTTTTTTAGGCATGAGAGGGTTGATGGACATGATCAAGTGGATGTGAAGTTTAGAGAGTTGCAAGATTTTGTCATCCTCACAATGTGTTTGATAGAATGCTAAGGCTATTTAGAAAATCTTCTGGATGTGAAACTAGGCAGAATGATGCTTCATTGCAAGAAAGATGGGATGGTCGGGTTGGTATGGCAAAATTAAAAACTTGCAAGTGCATGTTTTGGTAAATATCAGTTCTGGACAGAATTTGAGGGAAACATTTGATGATCTTACAAAAGGCAAATGGAGCTAATTCCCGGACTTAAGGGTTTGGTTGGAAGGACTATAAGATGAAAATTTTTGGGAATGATTTGATCAAGAAAAATTAGGGTTGTAGTTCAATGCTCAAGTTGGACCAGAATTGGACAAAGGGTGTTGTGGCCAAAATTTACGAAAGACCAAGGTGGGTTTTTGCACAAAGTGAACTATAGACCTAAGAGAGTCTCCCATAATTTTGTGGCATTTTTATAAAATTTATTTAAAATAGTTTTAGTGCAACAAGAGCCATTTAGGATTTTGAAAATGCCATTAAAGAATTGTTTTTGGGCAAATTATATTATGAAAAAAATTCTACTAATATTTAGAAGTAATAAAAAGTTGGGCAAAAATTTAAGACCATCTATGTTTTTTCCCAAAAATTTTCTTAAGAAGGAAGAAGAAGGCAGCATAATGGCTTTTCTAATCATTAAAATGATCCATTATAATTAACAAAATTATTTCTATCAATGTTTTATTTGCAAAAACATTTTAGTAAAATTTGGGGTGTTACAACGCCTTCCCCCCTTAACGAAATCTTGTCCTCGAGATTTGTTAAGGGCGGAAAAACCAATTACTGAACACAACAAAGAAAACACTCATATGCAAAATCCAATCATGGCAATACATTCATGACATACACCCTAAGAAACAACACCAAGGCCACATCATGCAAACAGGCACTACACACTGCAAGAAACCCCCTCATGACCATCTAAGGTCCAAAGGTGAGATCTACTAGATTATGAGGAAAGTTCCTGGTGCTAGAGCGCATTCCTCTTCTTCCGGAGGAAGTGGAGGAAGCAGACGAAGGACATGTCCTTCTGATTTCGCAATGGTGGTCCGACAATGGCGATCTGGGGATTCAGGACAGCAAGATAATGGAGATAATCCATTAGTTGCTGGGATAGATGCTCCTGGGCCATTACATACTGAATGAGATTAGCCAGTGTTGGATCTCTTTTTATATGCTCACAGTGGAACTCAGCCTTCTGCCTGGATGCTGCGCGGCTGGGAAGTAGCAGTACTGCTTTTGCTCGCACAGGGTAGCAAGAATCAAAGGCGGGTAACTGCTTCATAAGCAGCGGCCTTAATGGCCATGCCTGAGGTTGCCATGGATCTCCCGATGAAGACAACATATGGAGGGCCTTGGTTTAAATCCTCTGGTGGCATCAGCGCCACCGCCCAGTATTTTGAGGAAGGGTAGGTTGAACAACTCATACTGGGGTGGGTGGCTGGAACAAGGGTATTGCAGGTAAAATCCCACAAACCTTAACAAAACTACCAGGGCTTGCATCTGGAGTTCTCAGGCAGGCTCCGGTGAAACATGGAGTGGTTGGGTGATGGAAGCAATGATAAGGTTGATGGATGCCGGGGTTGGGCACAGAAGTGACTCTTTATAGAGCGCCTAGGTTAGGAAACATAATATGGCGCCGGTATGACTTATGTATTGGCTGTAGGGAAGCAGTAGAAAACAAAAAATTTCCGACCCACGCACCAGCCCAGGACACTATGGAGACTGCATACAAGGTTTGATCTTTTTCGTTACCGACTCGTAGCGCAGCGGAAGTAGAGTCGATGACGATCGGCGGTGCAGATCCCCGCAGCTAGGATTTACAAGCTCCCAACTGCGAGGATGTACCCCTCATCTGCCCCTTGGACAGCCTCCGGGAGGCGGTCAAACAGTCCGTGTGTCGCGGACAGCCTTCGGGAGGACCCTCGAAACTCAGACGGTCACTCGGACAGCCCTTCGGGAGGACTCACAGAACTCGGACCGTCACTTGGACAGCCCTTCAGGAGGCACTCACGAACAGCCCCTCGGGCAACTAAGATCGAAAACCGACCTCTCTACAGAGTTGCACACATACGGGTGTCATCTATCCGGTAGGGCTTCGCCGTGCAGAACTAGTTCCCACCGGAACCCAGACAGCCTTTCGGCTCTACGAAACTCTTTTCGTGGGAAGGGAGAGAGAAGCCAGATCATTGCAATGGCACTTGTATGTGAGAAGGAGTGAGTGTGGAGGGGCTGCCCCTCCACCTCTATTTATAGGAAATCACAAGGGGTAGGGTGGTTTTACAATAAAACCCAAAAGTACATGAATGAAGTCCTTCCACCAAGGGCATAAAGGTGAAACCAAGGAACAAGAGGGGCTCCATGGTGGAGCCCCAAGTGTGGCCGGCCACACCCCTTGGGGGGCCCCCATGAGGGCCTCCCAATCCATCCATGTCATCCCTAGATATGGGATAAAGCCCAAACAAGTGGTTTCCAAAAAGTAACCCAAAAAGCACTTTCACTATTCATGACAACATTTTTCAGCGTCCGTTCGAACTGAAAATATTTATGTGGGCTTAGAACATTCCTAGTACCCCTAAAATAATTTTCAACACGTTCTGGAACAATTCCAGATTAGTGATTTTCATCTGCGAAAAGCATCTGAAGTGGTTCCGGCAGCTCCGGACATTTCCGGTTTTTCTTCCAGAAAATTCCCAAATTTTCCAGAATGATTTTGGCACCCCAAGAATTATCAGGCATGTGCCGAAACCAATTTGACTTTGTGGTATCCTCTGAAACAACTTTTCAGTTTCACCAGAAACTCATCCGGTGACCTCTCTCTGCGGAACTTTTCCGTTGTCCGAAACTTTTTCGGTGTCCGAAACTTTTCCGGTGATTTTCTCTTAGACTCCCTGTCTAGTATTCAGCAGATAGATGACCCTTAAGCGTGTGACCCTATAGGTTCGGTGAAGTATAGACATGACACGGAACCCTTTCCGATCAATGATCAACATCGGAGCCGTGGACACCCATATTGACCCCTATTCCCACACGAATGAATATTCGAGTGAACCTCCAGTTGCCGTGTGCTATTCCTGTGCTTCATGATTGTTACAAATACCCGAGGTGGGACATGTTGTCATTCCCGTGGATCAACAACTTGTCCCTATGCTAGTTACCTCGTTACCGGTATTGTTCTCTTTTCGTTTACCGTGTTCCGGCATCCCGTGATCAATCACAAATTGTCTGGCCAGACGATGATGGATACCGTAACACCAAGGGGCAGAGATATCTCTCCATCGTCGGAGGAGCAAATCCCAATCTTGAGCTATCAAGTTACTTGACATACTTTCCATGAACCCGTAACCGCCGTAATAGCCACCGATTTACGGATGACGTTTAACAAACCCCAAAGTTCATGAAGCAAGCATGAAGAAACTTGATACTCTCATGGTCTAAGGAATCATGCAAACGTAACCATCTCTGTGTTATTAACCATTAATTTGTGACGAATGTAACTCATAGCATAACATCAATCGGGTCGATTCAACACAAATGTTCTTCTAACATTGTGCCCTCAAAGTTGCTGGCATAGACATGCCCATGATCAGGAAAACAGGACCATCATGCAACACTTGAGCTATCTTAGAGGCTAGACTAGGAATACATTTACAGTTTATTATTCCACACGTGCATATGAGTCTTCCTCCAAGCCTCGTTTTATTTGTAGACTCGAGAACCATAGCAGTTATAGCATGGAACATAAACCTAATTATGATCAGGGAGATAAATATAACATTTATTATTGCCTCTAGGGCATATCTCTACATTGGATCCGTCGTAGGTTGTCTGAGTCAAAGTCTCAGACCTAATCCCCAAAGGAAACTGACGTATTACTGTGCGTGTCGGTTGGGGTGGTTTTGGCCGTTACGCCCAGAATTTATGCAACAACACGTCAAACAATTTATGCATAGCACCATCAAAACAATGGCGCCCAAAAAATCTACAAGCTTACTACGGCATACGACTACAACAGAAATACCGGATCATAGGGTAACAGGGTTACTAAGTATTTGACAACTACACTGGTGGACTGAGTCCACTTCATTGACATCTAGTCAGGCATGCTCTGCAGATGTCAGGGCTTCTCTGTGTGCATCAGCTTCGGCGCTGGTCGGGGTAGGACGAGGAGTTATAGGGTTGCGGTAATGACGGTGTCTCTCATGAGATGTTGTAGCCATAGTCCCATTGGAGTAGATCTCCAACAGGCGGCGAAGTTCCTCCGGTGGGTGAACAAATGCGTTGCCTGGCTGGATAATAGGGGTAGACCTGGGAGGCTCGAATGGTCTCCCGAATAGCACTATTGGGGTGTCGGTGGTGGTTGCAGCTTCACTTTTTGCAGGGGTGAGGAGGGCAAGCGTCCTGAGGTTGCAATCAGACCATGGTAACCTGATCGAAGAGTGCCTCTTGAGCTCTCAGATAGCGCACCCGATGCACTAGAGCAGGATCTGACTCTCGGTCTCTGTTGGCGACTTGGGTCGGGCTACCATAGCTTTCACGACTAGGGTAGTAGAAGAAAGGGCGGATGTTCACCCTCAGCGACGATGCCGAAGCTGAACAATAGACTCGCGGGCTGCAAGCTGGACGGCTTGGGGTTCCTCGGAGGTTGTCCTTCCGGTGAACCGATAGGGGCATCCTGGTGTGTACCCCTCCCGTAGATGTGCACCGTGGCCCAAAGTGATGGATGGCATCACTCGTGTCGTGCTGCCGGTATACAACATACTCCCGGGGCTCCTCTATGCCAAGCAGAACGAGTGAGATTGGCGAGGATGGCTACAAAGTCTCCAAGCATGATTGCGGTGGTCTCGTTGCAAATGAAGTGGCCAGGCATCTTGGTGGTTTTGTTATCAAAGTGGGAGGAAGGCTGTGCTGTGCTAAGTTGAGGCATGGCTTCCCTTATTGGCTAACTGAGTCTTCCATCGCACGCTTGCGGATGGGACAACTCAGGTGTCTGCCGCAGGCACACGGCCTATGGGCTGGGTTGATAGGTTGGGCACCGACTGTCAAAAGATGTCGGCTGGCCACTGATCGTGCCATCAGATGGAATGGGCTTGGCGGTGGACAGGAAAAGACTTGGATGGTGTGGGAACCTAGGGATAGTGACCAGGCTAAGATAGGATTAGCCAACGATGAGCCTGGCTCTGATACCAAGGCTGTCGGGGCAGGATTTCCGTGACATAAAATCCCCAAAAATAATCCCTCGTGTCATTACCAGCCCCAAGATCATTGTTACTAGTGGACAGCCTTGATACAGATTACCATGCAATTGCAAGAATTGAATACAAGGCCGTAATGGTCTGATGGGAACAATAATGGGGAGAAGTAGCAGATGGTGGAAGCGGCTTGCGGATCTCCAACCCTGATGGGACTCCATCCCCACAGGAATGGCTGACCAGGATAACTCCTATCTCGCGTGGCCGCTATCTCTAATTCCTATGCTGCGGGGTTGCCTTCGTAGCGCTCTTCTTCGAATCATGATCTGGCCAAGACAATAGCCAGGGAAAAGCCAGTGAGTACGTTTGAATGTACTCGCAAACATCATGAACAAAAGATAAATAAAGCAGGCAGGATGCATGCATTTGAACAAAGCATATACTACAACGCTATGATAAGATTTAATGCAACATGTGTAGGAGTATAATAGCATAGAAATTAAAGGTCAGTCATCCGTTATCAGCAGGTCTAAGTAAATCATATTGTCGCACAAAATTAAAAGTCGGGTTTCAGGAGGTGTAGAACCGTCCCGAAGGAACCCAAGAGAAAAATATAAAAGAATGCCACAGTTGGGCGTCTTCGCGACGCCACGCAAAGGGCTTTGATCCAAATAGAACCATAGGCAAGGTCGATTCTAGGAGGTAAGATGGTGTCTGAAAGCGAAGCCTCATTCTTCATTTTTCATCTAGTTTATTTTTGTATTTATTTCGAAAATTTATGAAATACTTTTTCATACTGTTTTAAATTTATGTGGTAATTGCATTATTTTAAAAATAGGAAAATGGAGGGAAGTTAATTCTTCCAAAATTTGTGAGTGGACCCAACCTTTCTACATACCCCAAGGCAAGCATCTTGAACTCTTGATATGGTGATCGCTGATAGGTTGATTGTTAGAATTGTCTGGGCATGCCTAGGTTGCAGTGAGTGAATATGCAAAGTGATGTTCGGACATGTTGGTTGCTTGCTGCTTGATCTCAAATATACATATGACATATGTTATGATGTTTGTTGGTTCATACTACACGTACCTATGCTCATTATGGCTAACCTGCAGGATGAAATATTGACACGGGCAAAAGTGACCATGAAACAGGGATCTTGCTGTGACGAGAATGATCGGTGTTGGCATCTTGGAACATGCTAGGGCTGTGACCCTATTTCGGTACTGCTGATAAGAAATATATATTGTGCTAACCCTTGCAGGTAACATAAGCCTCCTGAGTCGACCATAGATTGTCTTGTACCATTAACCCAAATTTGATTCGTGCTACCACATGTACCTCCATACGGGGGGTACGGTTCAGTAAGTTGTTGACCCCTTTCTTGCACACACCACACAGAGGGGCCAACGTGGAGGTGCCAACTGATCAATGGGTAATGCCTGCCACATGGTCGGACGGGGCATGAGTGTTTCCAGTTGTGACCGAAGAGGGGGGCACCCCTAGTTGCGCGCATTATAAATACGGTCGTCTGCTCTTGCTAATCGAGGTTGTGACCTCCCTGCTTAAAGTTTTATTTGCCCGAAGCTTTGGGTGATACCTAGCCCGGGGAAATAACACTGGTGTGTGCTGGTCAGGGTATTTGCATCCCAAAGGCCATAATTGAAAATCTCTCGTTAACACTCCGGTGTTGACAAAAGAAATCCTTTACCTGTGGGTAAAGAGTACAACCTCTGCTGAGTTTAATCTATTCGAATAGTTGTGTCCGCGGTTAAGGACATCAGTTGGGAAGGGTCAAGTGTCGGTCTTCGGAGGAAATAACTAAACGAAGAATTGATCATGAGCCACTGGACGATTATTCTTATTATTGATGCTATCATTACTGATGTTCTCATGGATTAACCCCTTTCTTTTATATGTATTGTTGAGTGTCGGGGCCGGATTTCCAGGACACAAAATCCCAGAAAATAACCCCTCGTGTCATCACCAGCCCCAAGATAATTGCTACTGGTGGACACATCCTTGATACAGATTACCAAGCAATTACAAGAATTGAATACAAGAACATAAAGGTCTAATGGGAACAACAATGGGGCCAAGTAGCGGATGGCGGAAGCGGCTTGCGGATCTCCAGCCCTGAAGGGACTCCATCCCCACTGGAACGACTGACCGGGATAACTTCTATCTCGCGTGGCCACTATCTCCGATTCCTATGCTGCGGGGTTGCCTTCGTAGCACTCTTCTTCAAATCACGATCTGGCCAAGACAATAGCCAGGGACAAGCCAATGAGTACCTTTGAATGTACTCGCAAACATCATGAACAAAAGATATAATAAAGCAGGCAGGATGCATGCATTTAAACTTAAAGCATATTCTATAGTGCTATGATAAGAATTTAATGTAAACATGTATAGGATTATATTAGGACAGAAATTAAAGGTCAGTCAACCATTATCAGCAAGGTCTAAGTAAATCATATTGTCGCACAAAAATTTAAAGTCGGGTTTCCGGAGGTAGAACCGTCCTGAAGGAACCCAAGAGAAAAATATAAAAGTATGCCACAGTTGGGCATCTTCGTGATGCCACGCAAAGGGCTTTGATCCAAATAAAACCAAAAGCAAGATGGGTTCTAGGAGGTAGGACCACCTAAGAATCCCAAAGGAATATTGCATAAATGCCAGTCAGGTGTCTGAAGCGACGCCTCGAAAGGTCTTGAAAAGAAATGCCAATCGGGTGTTTGAAGCGACGCCTCGAAAGGTCTTGAAAATAAATGCCACAGCCGGGTGTCTGAAGTGACGCCTCATCAAGGGCTTGTAAAGAAAATAAAAGCACATAATATTAACAGCGTGTAACGAGTATCCAGGACGTAGAACCTTCCCAGGAGATACTCAACAATTCATAGAAGAGGAAACGTTAGTCCGTAACAGCATCAATGATATTTATGATAATACCGAACGAAATGTTCAATTCTTTATTTAGTTATTTCCTCCGGAGACCGACACTAAGACTCACACTTGACCCTTCCCAGACTGTAGCCCTTAATCGCGGACACGGCTATGCGATTAGATTTTTAAACTCTGTAGAGGTTGTACTATTTATCCACAAGTAAAGGATTTCTTTAGTCAACCCCGAAATGTTAACTAATTCCTATAATGATCTTTGGGTTGAAAACACACCTGACCAACACACACCAGATTAACTTTCTTGATGCCAGGAATCACCCAAGGCATCGTTCAAGAAAAACTCTAAGGTGGGGAGTCTACAACCTTGAGTAGCACGGGAAGACAAAAATATTTATAACGCGCGCAAAAAGGGGTACTACCCCTCTCGCCTACAACCGGAAACACCCATGCCCCCTGACCAAGTGACATGCCTACCAGGGGCCACTGGTATCTGTCACTATGGCCTCTCTATGCGGTGTGTCTGTGCAGGAAAGGGGTTAACAACTTACTGAACCATACCGTACTTGTGGCAGGGACATGTGGTAGCACGGATCAAGTTTGGGGGTTCCCGGAACAAGACTCGATCTACAGTCGACTCTGGAGGTTTATATTTCCTGTAGTGGTTAGCACAATATAGTTTTCTCTTAACAGCAACACCAAACAGGGCCACAACCCTAGCATGTTCCCAACATGCATAACAAACGAGGCATCAACATGCTCCGACGTGTTCACCCTTCTGTCGGTCACGTGACAACGTGACTTCTTTTGTTCCTGTTCCTGTAAGTTAGTCTTGACAAGCACAGATATGCATGGCACATGGCAATAAATAACCCTATGTATGTTTCATGCTTATATGAGATCTGATGATCGACAAGAAATCACACGGACAAGCCCTGATCATCACTTTGCAGAATCATTCGATATAACATAGGCATGCCCGGAATTCTAGCTAAGCAATCAACCATGCAATCATGATATCAGTGGTTCAAGATGTTTGCCTTTGGTGTGTGGAAAGGTTGTGTTTACCTCACAAATTTTGAAAAGAATCGTTTCCCTCCTTTTCCTATTTTCAAAAATATGCAAAGCTCACATAAATTCAAAATAATACCCAAAAGTGTTTCAAATATTTTTCAAATAAATACTAAAATAAATTAGATGAAAAATAAAGATTGTAGGAAAAAGAATCAGTTCATTTGGAGTTAGGGTTAAAAAGTTAGACGCAGTCAAAGTTTAGGTCAAATTCTATTTTTATTAAATTATAAAAAGAAAACGGTTCAAATGAAAATACGCTTCCGAGCATAGAAGGTGTACTACCGAAAAATGCACTAACGCTCATACCGCTTCGGTAATGACCTATGAGTCACTGACGGTGGGTCCCGCCTGGCTCACCGGTCAGGTTTGACTGGTCGTCATCGTCTTCCTCCCGTCGCGGGCGCCAGCTTGCTGTCGATGACGATCCTCGGCGATAGAGGCCATCCCTAGCGAAGCTGGCTGCAATGGCATGTTCCTGAGGACGAGCCGCGCCCATGGAAGGTGGAGATGGTCGTTGGGGAGCTCGGATTCGAGTAAGGCATCATCCATGGCGAAGGAGTGCTATGGTTGAAAGGGGCTTTTTCTCATAGTCGATTTCAGTTGAAATTGAGTGGTGGAAGGGAACCGTGGGATCGAGGGGGAGCTACTGGAGAAGAGAATAAGGCGAGGGAGGCTCTTGTTAGCTCGGGATCGATCGAACTAAGGCGGCGGTGGGTTTCACCGGAGACAGAGAAGGTGACCACCTACGGTCATTTTGGTCATTCTAGGAGGTCTCTGTAGGATGGTGGAGTGGATATGAGGATCGGGGAGA
>JAAAXO010000495.1:0-26082 GCA_011799875.1 Thinopyrum elongatum
GGAGGGGCCGGAGGGGCGATGCCGGCGGAGGGGGGTCCGGGCGGTGGCGGCGGACGGCGCGGGCACGCGCGGCGTCGAGCGCCGAGGGAGAGAGGGGAGTGTCGGTGGGTGGGGGGGTATCTAGGGTTCGGCCCCGTGGGAGGGTATAGGCCAGGGGGGGGGGAAACGGGCCGGCCGGCTGGGCTATGGCCCAGTTGGGCCGGGGCTTTATTTTTTTTATTTTATTTTATTTTGTTTTCTTTTTCCTTTTTCCTTTTTCTTTTTATTTATCTTCTTTTCTCTGTTTAGTAAATAGCTAGGCCTCTTTTTGAATTTTGCAAATCACAGGGACTGGTCCAACAAATACTAGGTATTATCTACCACCACCAAAATTTAGTTTGGAGAAAATAGGAGCTCCCACAAATTTTATAATAATTAAAATGCATTTATCCTTACTGTTTTAATTATGTTAGAGCCACCTAATTAACTTATTATTTGTTGGTTATAATTTTAGACTAGCCTCTGCAATATTCGTTATTTATCGAACATTTCAGTCTTTATGTTGGACAACTTTTATATTTCACTTTCACTTAAATTTGAATTTTGACTTAGGAGTTGAAATGCAATATGATGCTAATGATGATTATGCACTGTTAAACTGGCTGACATGTCATTATCAAAAGTGTTTACTGTAGCTAATGACAGGGGATGTTACAACTCTCCTCATCTATTAAGAATTCTCGTCCCGAGAATTAAGAGGAAGACGGAAAGAAAGAGGGGTATTCTTCGCGAAGACGATCCTCGCGTTCCCAAGTGGCTTCATCTTCAGAATGATTCGACCACTGAAGCTTGAGGAACTTGATTGACTTTTGACGTGTCCGGCGTTCAGCTTGATCAAGAATACGGATGGGATATTCTGGATAAGACAGATCTTCCCGTATTTCAAGCACTTCATGATCCACAGCTCGAATAGGATCCTTGAAGCACCGACGGAGTTGGGATACATGAAAGACATCATGTACTTGTGAAAGATTTGGCGGCAATTCCAATTGATATGCCACCTCTCCTCGGCGGGCAAGAATACGGAACGGGCCAATGTAGCGTGGAGCTAACTTGCCTTTGATTCCGAACCGATGAGTGCCTTTCAACGGAGTGACGCGAAGGTAAGCTTGTTCTCCAGGTTGATAGACCATTTCCTGGTGCTTTCGGTCATAGTTGCTCTTCTGACGAGACTGAGCAGATTTCAAGTGTTCACGGACAATGCGGACTTGTTCTTCAGCTTGCCGAATAATGTCCGGTCCGACGAGTGAGCGTTCCCCAGTTTCTGACCAATTCAGAGGGTTTCGACACTTACGACCGTATAGAACTTCAAACGGTGCCATCTTCAGACTAGCTTGATAGCTATTGTTGTAAGAGAACTCGGCATACGGGAGAGATTCCTCCCATTTCTTACCAAAGGAGATGACGCAAGCTTGAAGCATATCTTCGAGCACTTGACTAACTCGTTCGACTTGACCCTGAGACTGAGGGTGAAAAGCGGTGCTGAAAGACAGATGAGTTCCCATAGCTTCTTGGAAACTATTCCAGAATCTGGAGGTGAAGAGGCTGCCATGATCCGAACTGATTTCCAACGGAACACCGTGGAGTGACACAATTCGGGAAACATACAAGTCTGCTAACTGGCTAGCAGTGATTGTCTCCTTAACAGGCAGAAAGTGAGCAACCTTGGAGAATCGGTCAATGACGACAAAAATAGCATCATGACCCTTCTGAGATCTGGGAAAACCAGTAATGAAATCCATTTGAACCTTGTCCCATTTCCATTCAGGAATTTCAAGGGGTTGCAGAGTTCCAGCAGGCCATTGGTGTTCTGCTTTAATGCGGCGGCAAATGTCACACTCAGAAACATAACGAGCAATGTCTCGCTTCATATCAGGCCACCAGAATCTTTGACAAATGTCACGGTACATCTTTGTGCTACCTGGGTGAATAGACAGAGGAGTGGCATGAGCTTCTTTCATAACGTTTTCCCTCTCATTCTTGAACTTGGGTACGAAGAGACAGTGTTGGAAAAATGGGATCCCATCTGCATCAAGATGGAATTCCGACGGCTTTCCTTTCTCGAGGTACCGCTTGATCTTTTCAACTTTAGTGTCATACCTTTGTACAACCTTAATGCCGTGTTCTAAATCTGGTTCGACAACCAGGGTATTGAGATAGCCCTGTGGAACAATATGGATGTTCAACTTGCGAAGCTCTTCATGGAGAAGAGGTTGTGTTTCCTGAACCATAAGATTGTTGCTATAGGACTTGCGACTCAAAGCATCGGCCATTACATTAGCCTTGCCAGGGGTGTATGAGATATTCATATCATAGTCGGCAATTGTTTCGAGCCATCTTTGTTGACGAAGGTTCAGATCTGGTTGAGTATATAAATACTTCAAGCTTTGGTGATCCGTGTATATCTTGCAACGATTACCGAGAAGGTAATGTCGCCATAGCTTCAGGGCATAAATAACCGCAGAAAGTTCAAGATCATGCACGGGATAATTTTCTTCATGAGGACGCAATTGTCGGGAGGCATAAGCAATCACTTTGCGTTCTTGCATTAGGACACAGCCTAATCCTTGACGAGATGCATCACAGTATATCACGAAATCCTTTTGGGAATCCGGGGGTGCTAATACTGGGGCAGATGTCAATTTATCTTTTAGTGTCTGAAAGCTTTCTTGACATTTTTCCGTCCACTCAAATTTAACACCTTTGTGAAGCAGATTTGTCAATGGTTTTGCAATCTTGGAAAAGTTCTCAACGAATCGACGGCAATAACTAGCAAGTCCGAGAAAACTTCTGACTTGCTTGACATTCTTCGGGGGAGTCCAGTCAAGAATAGCCTGAACTCGTTCGGGGTTAACAGCAATTCCATCCTTGGAAATCACATGACCAAGATAGGTCACTTCAGATAACCAGAATTCGCATTTGGAATACTTGGCATACAACTAGTGTTCTCGGAGCCTTTCTAGAACAAGGCGGAGATGTTCAGCATGTTCTTCTTTATTCTTAGAATAGACCAGAATATCATCTAGATATACCACGACAAATTTGTCGAGGTAATCCATGAATATATAATTCATCAGACGGGAGAATGTAGCTGGAGCATTCGTTAGGCCGAAGGACATGACGGTGCATTCATAGGAGCCATACCGAGTAACGAAAGCAGTCTTCGGAATATCCTCTTCACGGACACGGATCTGGTGATAACCCAACCTCAGGTCGAGTTTAGATAACACCGATGATCCAGCAAGTTGATCATTAAGATCATTGATCCGGGGCAGTGGGTATTTATTCTGGATTGTGGCTTGGTTAATGGGCCGATAATCCTGAAACAAACGGTTAGTTCCATCCTTCTTCTTAACGAAGAGTGAAGGCGCTCCCCAAGCAGAGGAACTGGGGCGGATGAAACCTTTCCTAAGTGACTTGTCGATTTCTTCCTTAAGCTTGAGAAGGTGGTGCGGAGGCATCTTATAAGGACGATTGGCAATAGGGACAGTGCCAGGCTTCAAGTCAATGACGAACTCAACAGCTGTAGCCGGGGGTATGCCTGGAAGTTCTTCGGGAAAAACGTCTGGAAAATCTCGAACGACAGGAACGTTCTCGATTCCTTCCAGAGGTGAAGCGTTCAATACATTCAGAGCATATATGTGAGCTTCAGCATCCCGAGTAATGCGGGCGGTATAATTCACGATCTCATCGGTGGGGTGAAGAAGTTGGATAACTTTAGTGGCACAATTGATCGAAGCAATGTGAGCTTTCAACCAATCCATTCCGAGTATGAGGTCTATGGTGGAAGACTTCAGGATAATAGGTGAGGCCAGGAATTCAAATCCCTCGATTTCAACAGGGACATTGTGTGCCATCATGGTGGTTTGACATTAACCTCCAGGGGTACGGACAACTATTGGCAGGTTCATCTTTTCGAATGCAATGTCATGAGATAATGCAAATTCTTCAGACATGAATGAATGCGATGCTCCTGAATCAAATAATACAGAAGCAGGTACTGAGTTAACAAGAAGGGTACCCATCACAGTAGCAGGTTGATCCTGGACTTCTTCAATGTCATTGTTGTAAGCGTGACCACGACCACGTGAAGCAGATCCAGTATTATAGTTGCGGGTCTGATTGTTGCCACGGCCATATCCACGGCCAGCACGGGGAAAATCTAACTGATTCTGAGTCTGGCGGCAGTCTTTAGGCTGGTGGCCTGGTTTGCGGCACTTCAAGCGCAAACCATCTTCAGGACGAAGAGCAGCATTGTTCTGAATAGCTTGAGCCTTTGACTGTCTTGGTGTCTGAGTCATTCTGTTGATCATAGATACGAACATCAGCATGGTACTGTACCTGATTGAACTCGCGGTAATCCTCGTAAACCATGTACTCGGGGTACCAGCGGTAGCCAAGTCTGGTCATGAGAGCGATCAGGACAGCTGGAAAACCAGGGGCATCACGAGCCCAAGTGCGAAGCACAAGCTGTGTCGTAGGACGCGGTGGAAACAAACGATCCATCTGAAACAGAGGAAATTCAGGTTTGTCAAATGACAATGAGAAGTTTAACACAACTAGGAGAGAAAGGTTAAACAAAACAATGGAAAGGAAAATGATTATCAGACTAATCAGATCAACGACAGGGAAATCGCACAGATATCCAGCTCTCCGGGTAGACAGAAATTACGAGATCCTAAGTGTCGGTGTTAGTAAACTTTATTTAACCCGAATAGAAGAGATATTAGAGTCCCAGAGTATAGACGAGGAATAAAAGATCCTAATACCACCCAATTGGCGACGTGGGCCCGTAAGCCACACAGCCAAGTTAGTAAATTAGTTTTTCGGTTTCTAGACTCAACATCGGCCAAGGAATTTGGAGGGGGGCTTCCTACAGGCAGTCGGCTCTGATACCAACTTGTGACGCCCCCGGTTCAATCATACACTAATCACACACGCAAACGTGTACAATCAAGCCCAGGGACTCACGGGAAGATATCACAACACAACTCTAAACACAAATAAACGGAGGTCCACAATATTACAGACCAGGGATCCGAAGATCCGAATACACAAGTCAGTCATACAAATATTATCTGAGTACAGACATAGTTAAACAAGTTTTGCCTTAAGAAGGCTAGCACAAACAACGACTCTAGATCGAAAGGCGTTGGCCTCCTGCCTGGGAGCCTCTGATCCTACTCCTGGTCAGCTGGCTCGATCCAGTAGTAAGTGCCCTCTGGACCCGCCTGGTAGTAGCCTCCGGTGGTGGCGTCTGGCTCCTGGACTCCATCGTCTGGTGTATCATCAAGGTGGGATATATGGGGGAAAAGAGAAAATAAAGCAACCGTGAGTACTCATCCGAAGTACTCAGCAAGCAAGGATCTATACTACATATGCAACATTATCAATGGAGAAAGGCTGTATATGTGGACTGGGCTGCAGAAAAGCCAGAATAGAAAGAAGGCCTATTCCTATCGAAGACTAGCATCTTCAAACATCTTCAAATGCCATCATCTTGCAGCAATAGAAGAGAGTAGAATAGCATTTTATTTAGCAAACATGTTGAAGTACAGCTCAAAGATCCTTCCTCGACTCCCAGCGAGAAAGTAATCCCGAAGCTTCAATTAAGTAACAAGTATCCAGTTTAAGTAGTAGATCGGGATACACAAACTGAGCGTCCTTTACCGTAGGACCGGCTATCGATAGATCATTCATCCCTGCAGGGGTGCACTACTGTTACCCAACACGCTCGATCAACTCTGGCCGGACATACTTGCTGGGTAATGCCCGTCCTCGGAAGATCAACACGAAGCAACGCCCTACCTAGGCCCAACAGAGAGGTCGGCACGCCGGACTAACCTATGCACCCAGAGGTCTTGGGCCATCGCCCTGGGCACCCTGCGCATTGAGTGGCTGGCCGGGGTGCAGGCACGACACTGAACTCGCCAGTGAAGTATCCAGCCCAATCCCGACGATTAGCCCGCACGGTGAATCGTGACGTCTGATGAGCTTTCGGAGAAACGTACATCGCAGAGGGCCCCATAACCATAATCCCGCGTGGTGGTAGTGCGTATAGGGCACGTCGACCCACTCAGATCACACACCCAAATCCGATTAGCTCAAATAGTAACAAGCGGAAACATTCAGAGTTTCTGAAGCTCCGCCACAGTAACACACTCGAGTGCCCTTCCGGCACACTCGACAACACAGATTCCCAGCGGGCACCCACCAGGGTGGAACCGCCTGTGACAAAGGTCAAGTAACCGTGTGGTCATAATCATCAGCGTGAACGTATGAGGTATCACCCTCGAGGTTCACACTGAGGGGTTGCACGACAGAGTCGTATCGGACGTGGAGAATGAGGAATCACCCTCGATGACCACGACCAAACAGCTACACTGCAGAGTATTCATCAGGAGTGCGTTACCAGGTATCACCCTCGGCACTCGATAGTAACTATGCAGAGTCGTACAACTAAGGGGGTGTGAAGTGTGGTGTCTGTCTCTGATCGACGATCATGTTGATCGAGTCGTCGATTATCAAGCAGGGGCAACCAAGTAAGGTGGTGGGGTCACAGATGGTTCATACCAACCTATACTAAACAGTCTATCATAGGCAGGTATGGTAACAACGAACAGGTTACAACAGCAGGCTATGCATCAGAATAGGAGCATACATTAACAGTAGCAAAATCTAATGCAAGCAGGAGAATGGAATGGGCGATATCTGGATGCTCAAAGGGAGGGGGGGCTTGCCTGGTTGCTCTGGCAAGAGGGGGAGGTCGTCAACGGGCTGCTCGTCTGTAGCGTAGTCATACTCAGCAGCAGCGACGTCGGTCTCGGCGTCTATCGAGAGGGAGAAGGAGGGGGAGAGAAACAATAAATTCATGGCAATAATGCAAACAACATGTATGACATGCCTAAATGATATGCCGGGGTGTTTTACTGCCTAACTAAATGATTTAGTTAAATTAGGAATTTATTCGGATTTATTTAATTAAAGTTGGGCACTATTCATTTATTGAAATCGGTCTAAATGTTCCACGTTCACATAGCTACGGGCGTCAGACGGGAATACGGAGGACGTATTCGGGTTCGTATCGAAATTCTGAGCAAGTTTCATGCATAAAGTATTTTCATCGGAGTTACGGTTTATTTAATATGATTTTCTAAAGTTTTTATTAATTTCTGAATTTATTTAATTATTTAATTTCAACATTATCCGAAACAGTGTTGATGATGACGTCAGCATGACCTCATGCTGACGTCAGCAGACACCTGACAGGGTGGGCCCCACCTGTCATAGACTGTTAGGTTAATTATTTAATTAACAATTAATTAAATTAAATTAATCTAATCAGAGTTAATTAACCTAATTGATTAACTAATTAATTAATTATTAATTATTTTTATTTTTACTTTTATTTTCTATTTATTTTTTTTTCTTTTCTTTTATTCGTTTTTGGGCGTGGGCCCCACGTGTCATAGACAGGGGGGCACCGGGCCCATCTGTCGGTGGCCCAGAGGCCACGGGCGCAGGCACGGGCGCGAACGGGGGCGCGGGCGGGCGACGCCGCGGCAGCGCGCGGCAGCGCGCGCGGGGCCGGAGCGGCAGGGGGGTTGGTGGCGCGCGGCGCAGGCGGCGGGGCCGGAGGCGAGCGGGGCGGCGCGGTGGCCGGAGCGGCAGCGGGCGGTGGCGCGCGGTGCGGGGCGGGGGCCGGAGCGGGGGCGAGCACATGCGCGCACGGCGCACGGCGAGCCCGAGCGCGGGCGGCAGGGAGCAGGCCGGGCGCGGCGCGGGCTCGGCCGGGGCGCGGCGAACGCGGGGGCCGGAGCACGCGAGGGAGAGGGAGGGAGCGAGGAGGGGCGCGGCGGCTCACATCGAGGCGTAGGGCACGGGGCAGCGAGCGCGGGGAGGAGGGGACGGAGGGGCGACGCCGGCGGACGGGGGTCCAGACGGCGCGGGCGCGCGCGGCGTCGAGCGCCGAGTGAGAGAGGGGAGTGTCGGTGGGTGGGGGGTATCTAGGGTTCGGCCCCGGGGGAGGGTATAGGCCAGGGGGGGGGAAACGGGCCGGCCAGCTGGGCTATGGCCCAGTTGGGCCGGGGCTTTTTTTTATTTATTTATTTTTTGTTTTTTGTTTTCTTTTTCCTTTTTCCTTTTTCTTTTTATTTATCTTCTTTTCTCTGTTTAGTAAATAGCTAGGCCTCTTTTCGAATTTTGCAAATCACAGGGACTGGTCCAACAAATACTAGGTATTATCTACCACCACCAAAATTTAGTTTGGAGAAAATAGGAGCTCCCACAAATCTTATAATAATTAAAATGCATTTATCCTTACTGTTTTAATTATGTTAGAGCCACCTAATTAACTTATTATTTGTTGGTTATAATTTTAGACTAGCCTCTGCAATATTCGTTATTTATCGAACATTTCAGTCTTTATGTTGGACAACTTTTATATTTCACTTTCACTTAAATTTGAATTTTGACTTAGGAGTTGAAATGCAATATGATGCTAATGATGATTATGCACTGGTAAACTGGCTGACATGTCATTATCAAAAATGTTTACTGTAGCTAATGACAGGGGGTGTTACAACTGCCATCCCCAAGCAGCTGCTAGCTCAGCCAGTTGAGCAGGCACTTGCGTGGCGACGGGCGGCCTCTACGCCGACCCAGCGAGCACCTGCGTGGCGACATGCAAGCCTTCGTGAAAGCCCTGCCACCGCGCCAGCTCAGCCGCCTGCCTGCCTACATGGCGCCCCACGCCTCGTTGGCCTGGACGCGCGTCGAGGCCAGGCGAAGCGGCGACAGCTGGGATGAACTTCCTCGCCGTCCCCGATAAAGCAAGAGGGGCAAGTCGGCAGCGCATTTAATATGTTTTGTCCCGCAGCGCCCAAGGGAGACTCATCTACTGTATACCTTTCCACCTCCTGTGTGCCACAGTGGCAGCCCCTTTTGCCTATAAAAGGAGGCCCGAGGCGTCCAGGAGAAGGATTTGGATCTTTTGGACAAAACTACTCCCTGTAGCTAGTTCAAGAACTCAAGGACACTCAAATATACACCAAAGCAGGAGTAGGGTATTATGCATCTTTGCGGCCCGAACCTGGGTAAACGATCCGTGTGCTTCCTTTCAGACCCGCTCTTTGCACAGCCCCGCGCCCGCCAACCGTATCAAGAAGGGATCCGCGCCCCGTGATCCCATAGGTGTCATTCCCACCGACACCTAGTACAAATATTTTTACACTAGAGTTGAACTAGCTCTATAAGCTAGTTAAAATAATTTTACACTAGAGTTGAACTAGCTCTATAGCCTAGTACAAATAATTTTACACCAGAGTTGAACTAGCTCTATAAGCTAGTTCAAATAATTTTGCACTAGAATTGAACTAGCTCTATAAGCTAGTTCAGATAATTTTGCACTAGAGTTGAACTATCTTTATAGCCAAGTTCAAATAAGTTTACACAAGAGTTCAACTAGTTTTATAATCCAGCTTATATAATTTTACACTAGAGTTGAACTAGCTCTATAACTTAGTATAAATAATTTTACACTAGAGTTACACTAGCTCTTTGTTATTACAAAGCAATTTTTCCAACCTATAGTTGAAATAGCGCTATAAGCTAGTTCAAATAATTTTTACACTAGAGTAAGAATAATTCTGCCTAGTTCAATATTTTTACACTAAGTTGAACTACTTACACCCCTGTGTAAGCTACAGTAACACTTTTGATGACATGTTCAGCCAGTTTACAGAGTGCAATCATCATTAGCATCAATTGCATTTCAACTCTAAGCTCATTCAAATTTAAAGTGAAAGTGAAATTAAAAGTTGTCCACATAAAGACTGAAATGTCGATAAATAACGAATATTGCAGATGCTAGATTCTACAAATTGATAACCAACTACATTGATTAATTAGTGGGCTCGAACATAACTCAAACGTAGGATAAGATAATATTTATAACCATTTGTTAATCTGAAATAAATATGGATTAATGTTTTGGTCAACTATTTTAGTGTTAGGGGATAATGCACTGGTATTTATGAATAGGTCACACTTTTACAAACCATTTGAGGCCTAACATTTAACCAGTAGAGAAAAGAGAATAAAGAAAAGGAAAACAGAAACAGAAAGGCTCAAGGAACCCCCCCCCCCCGACTGGCCTCGTCCCATCAGCCAACGGGCCGCCAGGCCGGGCCCAGCCGGCCTCCTTAGCTGGCCTCCCCCGGCTACCAAACCCTAGCCTACCCCCCCTATCCCCCCCCACCCCTCGCTTTCCCTCCTCCTCCCCCCCATCTGGATCGGGATCTCCGATCCCGCCGCCCCGTCTCCGATGGCCGCTCGCCTACGCCGCCCCTTCCGCCGCCCCCACCCCTCGTCCCCCACCTCCCGATCCAGATGGATCGGGATCGCGGGAACGACCCCCGCGCCCTCAGGTCGCTGCCCGACCGGCCGCCCTCGCCGTCCGCCGTTGGACGGCCGCCGCCCGAGCCCGCGCTCCCTCGCCGGTCTGCCTCTCTACGTCGCCGCCTTTCCCGCCGCCTGCCTCCCATTGCCGTCGTCCCCGTCGACAACCCCGACACCCCCGCTGCCCCGTCCTATGATCACGTGAGGCCTCGGCCTCTCCCCCCATCTCTTCTCCCCCCCTCCTCTGCTCGCGCCGCGCCCGCGCGCACTACGCAGCCTCGCCGTGCTCTGCCGCACTATCTGCGCGCCCGCTCCGCCCACTCTGCCCTCGGCTCTGCTAGCGCACATCCGCGTCGCTCCTCGCGCCATACCGTCCCCCTCCTGCCCCCCCCCCGCTCGCCTCCGCGCGAACGCCTCCCGCGCCGCTCCAGCCGCAGCCATCCGTCCCCGACCCTCCTCCTTCCAGCCTCCTTGACTCGCCGTCGTCCCGCTTCCTCTCTGACCGCCTCCGTGCGTCCCCTTTAGCACCGACATGGTCCGTCCGAAGGGCACGCCCCGACGTGCCGCCCCTGGGCCACTGCGCAGATGGGCGCCGTCACCCCTGTACTGACATGGGGCCCCGGCCCGATAAAGTAAGAAAAAGAAATAAAAATAAATAATAAATAAAATATTAAATATAAGAATTATAATTAATTAATTATTTATTAATCTATTAAGGTTATTATCTAATTAATAATTATTGTTAATTAACATATTTATAATATGGCACCCTGTACAGGTGTTCCTGCTGACGTCAGCATGAGGTCATGCTGACGTCTCATCAACACTTTTTCGGATAATTTGAATAAATAATATAAATTTCAGAATTAATAAAACTTTAAAATCATATTTAAACCGTAACTCCGATGAAATAATTTATCATGAAACTTGCTCAGAATTTCGATACGAACCGAACCTACTACTCTCTCCGATTCCCGTCTGACGCCGCGAGCTATGAACGTGGAACATTTAGACCGATTCTAAATGAATAGTGCCAACTTAATTAAAAATCCGAATAATTCCTAAATTAACTAAATCATTGTTTAGGCGTAGTAACACCCCGGATTCGAGGCATGTCATGCATCTGTTTGCATTATTTGCCTGAATTTATTGTTTCTTCCCCCTCTTCTCTCGAGTAGACAGAGACTCGCGTCGCTGGCTGAGTAGCTCCGACAGACGAGAGCACGTTGACGACTCCCCCTCTTGCCAGAGCAACCAGGCAAGCCCCCCCCCCTTGAGTCACCAGATATCGCCCTATTCTTCTCTCGCTTGCATTAGATTGTACTGTTAACTTACTGCTTCGATCCTATTCTGATGCATAGCCTGTCATTGTTTGCTACTGTTGTTGATACCTTACTGCACTCCTAATGCCTAGTGTAGATGCCTAGTTTTGGTATCATGGGCCCTGCTTCTTGTCAGTCTGCCTGCTATACTATCGGGCCGTGATTCACTCGTGAGGGGAGTGATCACGGGTGTATACTATACATATATACATACTATACAAATGTGACTAAAGTGTCGGGTCGGCTCTAAATTACTCCGCGAGTGATTCACGGATTGGGGGCTGAAGGACCTTTGTCCCCACGGCCCTTTGTGTGATCTTTGTGGCAGGAGCGACCAGGGCAGGTTGAGACCACAAGGGAAACTGCCTACGAGTTTCTCGACCTGAGTCTACAGTTTGGCGCAGTCCCTTGTCCTGCCGTTCGGTTTACTCATAATAACACGTTTCACGGACTGGATTATTGGATCTGAGTCTGGCCCATGCCTATACGCACTAAAACCAACTACGCTGAGTATTATGGTATCCGTCGTCGTGTTCAGCTGAAGCCTTCTTGAGTCAGCGACTGTAGCTGCTCGCTCCGTGTTGGACGCGATAACGTAACCGGCCAGTGATCGTGTGGGTTGCTTAGGTCTGCGCGCGGCCGCGTACGCAACTTGCAGAGCATCCCTGGCGATGGCCCAGACCCCAGATGCCCTAGGTTAGTCGGCGTGCTGTACCTCTCCTGTTGAGTCTAGGTGGGGCTCTATGGGGACGTGTGGATCTTCCTAGGCCGGCATGACCAGGAAGTGTGGTCCGGCCAAAGGGATCGGAGCTGTTGCGGAATATGTGGTGCCCCTGCAGGAAAGTTTTATCTCTCGACAGGCCGTGTCCTCGGTAAAAGGACTACCCTGGAGTGTATTCCGACCTCAATGACAAACTAAAATGGATCTTAATAAACCCCCAACACACCCTTAACAAGTGACAGATATAACCGGTGGTCGCTCTCTCACATGGTGGCGACAGAGGATCCGACGGTAGGTATGCTATACGTTGTTGCTTGGTTAACTTCCCTACTCTCATTCTATTGCTTCACGATGGAGGCTGCCAGAAGCGTAGCTCGACAGGACTAGCTATCCCCTCCTTATTCTGGCATTCTTCATTCAGTCCACACCGTAATTGCTCTTACACATATACCATGCATATGTAGTATAGATCCTTGCTTGCGAGTACTTTGGATGAGTACTCACGGTTGCTTTCCCCCTCCTTTTCCCCCCCTTTCCCTTCTTGCTGGTTGTCGCAACCAGATGCTGGAGCCCAGGAGCCAGACGCCACCTTCGACGACTACTACCACCAGGGCGGAGCCTACTACTACGTCCAGGACGCCGACGACCAGGAGTAGTTAGGAGGATCCCAGGCAGGAGGCCCTGCGCCTGTTCGATCTGTTGTATCCCTGTTTGTGCTAGCCATCTTATGGCACCTTGTTTAACCTATGTCTGTACTCAGATATTGTTGCTTCCGCTGACTCGTCTATGATCGAGCATTTGTATTCGAGCCCTCGTGGCCCCTGGCTTGTATTATGATGCTTGTATGACTTATTTATGTTTTAGAGTTGTGTTGTGATATCTTCCCGTGAGTCCCTGATCTTGATCGTACACGTTTGCGTGCATGATTAGTGTACGATTGAGCCGGGGGCGTCACAAACTAGCTCTATAAGCTAGATAAAATAATTTTACACTAGAGTTGAATTAGCTCTATAAGCTAGATAAAATATTTTTACACTAGAGTTGAACTAGCTCTATAAGCCAGATAAAATAATTTTACACTAGATTTGAATTTGCTCTATAGCCTAGTACAAATAATTTTACACTAGAGTTGAACTAGCTCTATAAGCTAGTTCAAATAATTTTACACTAGAGTTGAACTAGCTCTATAGCCTAGTACAAATAATTTTACACAAGAGTTGAACTAGTTCTATAATATAGTATATATAATTTAAATAGAGCTAACTAGATCTATACCCTAGTACAAATAATTTACACCAGAGTTGAGCTAGGTCTATAGTCTAGTACAAATAATATTACACTATAGTTGAACTAGCTCTATAAGCTAGTTCAAATAATTTCACACAAGAGTTGAACTACCTCTATAGTCTAGTACAAATAATTTTACACTAAAGTTGAAGTAGATCTATAAACTAGTTCAATTAATTTTACACTAGAGTTGAAAACTAACTCTATAGTCAGTACAAATATTTTTACACTAGATTTGAACTAGCTCTATAAGCTAGTTAAAATAATTTTAAACTAGAGTGAATTAGCTCTATGCTAGTATAAAAAATTTACACCAAAGTTGAACTAGCTGATAAGCTAGTTCAAATAATTTACACTAGAGTTGAACTAGCTCTATAGCCTAGTACAAATATTTTACATAGAGTCGAACTAGCTATATAGCCTAGTACAAATAATTTTACACTAGAGTTGAACTATCTCTATAGCCTAGTCTAAAAAGTTTACACAACAGTTGAACTAGTTTTATAATCTAGTATATATAATTTTACACTAGAGTTCAACTAGCTCTATCGTTTAGTACAAATAATTTTACACTATAGTTGAACTAGTAGTCAAGCTAGTTCAAATAAATTTACAGTAGAGTTGAAAATAGCTCTATGCCTAGTACAATTATTTTTACACTAGAGTTGAATAGCTCTATAAGCTAGTTAAAATAATTTACACTAGAGTTGAACTAGCGCTATAGCCTAGAATAATAATTTATGCCAGAGTCGAACTAGCTATATAGCTAGTTTAAAAAAATTTACACTAGAGTTGAACTAGCTCTATAAGCTAGTTCAATAATTTTACGCAAGAGTTGAACTATTTATAGCCTAGTTCAAATAAGTTTACACAAGAGTTTAACTAGTTTTATAATCCAGCATATATAATTTACACTAGAGTTGAACTAGCTCTATACTTAGTACAAATAATTTTACACTAGAGTTAAACTAGCTCTATTGTCTAGTACAAATTATTTTACACTATATTTGAACTAGCGCTATAAGCAGTTAAATAATTTTACACATAGAGTTGAACTAATCTAGCCTAGTTTAAATATTTTTACACTAGAGTTGAACTAGCTTATAAGCTAGATAAAAAATTTTACAATATAGTGAATTAGCTCTATAGCCTAGTACAATAATTTTACACTAGAGTTGAACTAGCTCTATAGCCTCATGCTATATTTTTACACCAGAGTTGAACTAGCTCTATAAGCTAGTTAAAATAATTTTACACTAGAGTTAAACTAGCTCTATAGCATAGTAGAAATAATTTTACACCAGAGTTGAACTAGCTTATAAGCTAGTTCAAATATTTTACACTAGAGTTGAACAAGATCTATAAGCTAGTTTAAATATTTACACTATAGTTGAACTATCTTATAGCCTAGTTCAAATAATTTTACAATAGAGTTAAACTAGCTCTATAACTTAGTCAAATAATTTTAGACTAGAGTTGAACTAGCTCTATAGTCTAGTACAAATAATTTACACTATAGATGAACTAGCTCTATAAGCTAGTTCAAATATTTTACACTAGAGTTGAACTAACTCTATAGCCTTGTTCAAATATTTTTACACTAGAGTTGAACTAGCTCTATAAGCTAGTTAAAATAATTTTACCCTAGAGTTGAATTTGCTCTATAGCCTATTACAAATAATTTTACACTAGAGTTGAACTAGCTCGATAAGCTAGTTCAAATAATTTTACACTGGAGTTGAACTAGCTCTATAGCCTAGTACAAATATTTCTACACTATAGTTGATCTAAGTCTATAGCCTAGTACAAATAATTTTACACTAGAGTTGAACTAGCTCTATAAGCTAGTTCAAATAATTTTACACTTTAGTTGAACGTGCTCTATAGTCTAGTACAAATAATTTTACACTATAGTTGAACTAGCTCTATAATCTAGTTCAAATAATTTTACACTAGAGTTGAAAATAACTCTATAGCTAGTTAAAAATTTTACACTAGAGTTGAACTAGCTCTATAAGCTAGTTAAAATAATTTTACACTAGAGTTGAATTAGCTCTATAGCCTAGTACAAATAATTTTACACTAGAGTTGAACTAGCTCTATAGCCTAGTACAAATAATTTTACACTAGAGTTGAACTATCTCTATAGCCTAGTCTAAATAAGTTTACACAAGAGTTGAACTAGTTTTATAATCAAGTATATATAAATTTACTCTAGAGTTGAACTAGCTCTATAACCTAGTACAAATAATTTTACACTAGAGTTGAACTAGCTCTATAGACTAGTACAAATAATTTTACACTATAGTTGAACTAGCCCTATAAGCTAGTTCAAATAAATTTACACTAGAGTTGAACTAGCTCTATAGCCTAGTGTTGGTGTACAAAAGTAGGGGCTCTCCTTTTGACCCCTTTACTTGTGCACGGGCAGTCAGAGCCACGCGCCGCGGCCACACTTGGCAGGGCAGAGGAGGGAAGTCGGAAGGAAGCCCAAGGCACAAGACAACCAGAGCAGCACCAAGGCCAGAAACACAAGGAGCAAGAGGGCGAGGTGGACCTCACCCGGCAAGACACTTGCCGGGGCGGGCTCCGCGGCCCCGGCAAGAGCCTTGCCGAGGCAACTTGCCTGACGCCAGTGGAGCGCGCCTTCTTTGAGCCCAAGGTTTCCAATACCGTCAAACACATTGCGACCAAGGCTCAGGAGGCACCTCCATGGCGGCGTGCAGATCTTTATGAAGATCATATATATACGAGATCAGGTGAGGACCCGAAGACGACGATCCTCGCCAGGATCCTAGCCGAGGAAATCCACAAGACCCCCGGCAAGCACCTTGCCGGGGACGACCACGGCGCCCCGGCAAGACCCTTGCCGGGGGCATCAGCGGGGCCACAGCCATGCCCGCGCCTGCCAAGACTCCACCGCCATCCCCAAGCAGCTGCTAGCTCAGCCAGTTGAGCAGGCAACTGCGTGGCGACGGGCGGCCTCTACGCCGACCAAGCGAGCACCTGCGTGGCGACATGCAAGCCTTCGTGAAAGCCCTGCCACCGCGCCAGCTCAGCCTCCTGCCTGCCTACATGGCGCCCCACGCCTCGTTGGCCTGGACGCGCATCGAGGCCAGGCGAAGCGGCGACAGCTGGGATGAACTTCCTCGCCGTCCCCGATAAAGCAAGAGGGGCACGTCGGCAGCGCATTTAATGCGTTTTGTCCCGCAGCGCCCAAGGGAGACTCATCTACTGTATACCTTTCCACCTCCTGTGTGCCACAGTGGCAGCCCCTTTTACCTATAAAAGGAGGCCCGAGGCGTCCAGGAGAAGGATTCGGATCTTTTGGACAAAACTACTCCCTGTAGCTAGTTCAAGAACTCAAGAACACTCAAATATACACCAAAGCAGGAGTAGGGTATTACGCATCTTTGCGGCCCGAACCTAGGTAAACGATCCGCGTGCTTCCTTTCAGACCCGCTCTTTGCACAGCCCCGCGCCCGCCAACCGTATCAAGAAGGGATCCGCGCCCCGTGATCCCATAGGTGTCGTTCCCACCGACATCTTTGGCGCGACAGGTAGGGGGCGCAGACTGTGAAAATCCGGTTTGGAAGTTAGCGCATCAACTTCGTCATCACCATGGCCCCCAAGAAGAAGGGCATCACAACCATCGGGTCACCCGGAGCCGGCCCGTCTGCACAAGCGCGGGCAGGCAACGGGGCGGCAACGGATGGCACCAGAGACGCCGCCCGCGACCGTCCATGAAGCTCCGGCGATCGGACTCAGGGCAGCGGCGTCAACCGAATCCAAGACGATGAGCCGCGCGTCGTTGGGCCAGGGGACGGAACTGCGCTACCCACGGGTGGCGTGGTAACCGCCCGGACGCCCCCATCAGCGCCTGCGCCGCGACCTCCTCGGGACGCCAGTGTGGCGACAGGAAAGCTAAGTCATGCCAAACTTTAAGTATTTCCTTTTTATATATAAGGTTATTTCCCTCGGAGATCTCGTTCTTTGTATGGAAAACCTGCACGCAATGGGGCCATTCCGCTATTGGCAACGCCCTTACTCTGTTTCGAGTCCGCTCAACAGTTTAAAGCGGCCGCGTCGAGAACGGCATGGTAGCCTTCTGTAACTGACAAGGCTCTCAACACTGACTCGAGTCAAGCTCGACAGTTCGAGCGGCCGCGTTGGGGGCGGTAAGGTGATTCGCCTGGCCGCAAGCACACTCGGCAGGCCACTGAGGATCCGTCCTCAAGATGCCGCCCTGGGTTTACGCGCCGGCAAGCCTACCTGGTTAACGTAGGGTGGACATACAAAGGAAAATTGAACAGGGAATAACATGCACTGATTCAAAAGTACTGCAGAGTTATATTACATTAGTTGTTGCTGCGGTTCTAACTAAAGATAGAATTTGTCTTGGTCATGAACCTGCAGCGACGATAAGGAACGGGGTGCCTAATCCCGGCGCTGGCCCTCCACCCTCTGAATTCCGTCGATACCGCTTATGACGGGCTTGATACACTCCTTGAGCGGCGCGAGGTTAGCATCCTCCGGCAAGCTCTCCAGCGCGGCGTCGAAGTCGAGGTCAGGGTACCAGTACGCCACCTTGGTGAGGACCTTGGTCATGGCACCCCGGCAAAGCTGCCGGGCCTCATCGGCCAATGAAGCCACCCTGTTGGCGCGAAACTGCTCCAGGTCCCCGAGAACACCCTCGAAGAACAGGGTCAGCTTGGTGTGAATGGACCCGCTGCGCTCTGGGGCGTACCTCACATCTGGCATCCCCATGGCTGCCAGCTACGTGGTGATCCTGCCGGCGACGTCCACAAGACGGCCGGTCCAGCGTTTCTCATCCTCCACAAAATCCTTGTGGCTGGCGGCCTCGTCATTCCGCAGCTGCTTCTCGGTCTCCAGCTCCTTGGCCAGGGCCCCCTCCCAAGCCTTGGCCTCCGAGAGCATCCCTTCAAGGCCTTCTAGCTTCAGCTTCAGCTCCCTGATGGAGCTGTTGGCCGTGGAGAGCAGTTCGGCCTTCCCAAGGACTGCGGCCTGCGCGTCAGCCAAGGCGCCATTGGCCGTGTCTCTCTCCCCCGTCAGCTCCAGGGCCAGCTTCTTCAGCTCGTCCCGCGCCACCTCCAGCTCCTTCACCTTGCTGGCGTAAACCAGAGCCTGAGCACTGAATGCCTCCTTGTGCCTCTGCTCCAGTTCTTGGGTCCGCTGCATGACGAGTTTCTCCACTTCCTCGTCCTTGGCGCTGAGTTTGGCGTCGATATCCGCCTCACGTTTAGCGAGGTCCTCCTCCTGGGAGTTTAGCGCGGCTTGGTGCTGGATTCGAGCGGCCTCGGCTGCGGCAGCCAAGCTCTCCGCCGTCTCTTGGGCCTTCTCGATATCGGCTCGCCGCATGGTGAGCTCCACCTCGTGCTTGGCCAGCTCGCCCTGGGCGGCCTTCAGCTCTTCACAAGCTTGGCAGAACCAGGTTTGCGCCTCGGCGCCGTGTTCCTGGAGATCCGCCTCCGCCTTGTCCACCGTTGCCATCTTGGACTTGGCCTTGTCCAGGCGGGCGCGGTAGAGCGCCTGGAGTTTCCGAAAGTTGGCGCCCATGGCTTGGAGAAGCCGCTCCTCCTGGGAACCGTCACCACCGGCGCTCGGCTCATCGACAACCTCAAGCCCGGCGGCGGCAAGCGCCTCTTCGTCGAACACCTCTCCTTCGGCGGGCGCCCTGGAGCTCGACAACCCTGGGAGGTGGACGAATAGGTCGTCGCTCACCCTCAGATACCTGCCGGAACCAGGAGCAGTGGAAGACGAGGGTTGGTCGTCAACCACCTCCTCCTCGGCAACACCCTTGGCAGCCTCCTTCGCGGCAATCTCCTCGGCCTCTGTCTCGGCGGCCTTGGCGACGTCCTCGATGACGGCATCTATGTCCTCTGGGTCCGCCGAGGGGGGACCTGGAATCCAAAAAGGATATGAGGCGAGGCCAAGATCAAGATTCAGAAAGAGCAGGGACGGAAGGCGAGTGACTTACCCGAGCCGGGCTGGGAGGCAGAGGTCCTCTCCCCGCCAACGTTTGGCGCCGAGGCAAAGCCACCAGTGCCCGCGTTCGCCTCCTCCTCCTCCGTGTGCATGGGTTCGATGCTTGGCGCCCTTGCTGGGGACGCCCCTCGGGGCTGCGTGGTCAATGGGGGCAGCGTGTTGGGGGTAGCCCTCTGTGGCTCCTCCTGCCGCTGTCCCCCTCCTGCAATCACAGCAAGGTTAGCACCAAGGGACCATACCCTTAACGCACGTTGACGAGGGCACGAGTGATGAACTTACGCTGGGGGCTGTGCCGGGGGCTGCTGTCTGCGCTGCTCAACACCACCAGCGGTGTGGCGGCGGCGCCTGCCGGGGGCTGACCACCCGCCGAGGCTTTGGCCCTCTTCGCCCTCTGGGCCAGCGTCTCCGTGTCCCTACAAAGACAAGAACAAATCAAGATGAGAAGCACAGTTAGAGGAGCCGGAGATGACGAAAGGAAACGAGACACTTACTCTTCCTCCACTTCCTCTTCTGCTGCCTTCCTCTTCATCCTCGGGCTGAGGGACCTGAAGTCGAAGGCGATCCCTGTGTCTACATCTGCGGGAGGAGGGGAAGTTGATGGAGTCCGGGGACGTTTGGACGACGGAGAAGCGTTTGCCTTCTTCTTCACCACCTCGGCCTTCACCAACTTCTTCGCCGCCGCGGCCCTTGTCTGGCACACAGACCCCTCCTGGGCTTGCCGCGTTTGTGCGGTCCTGCCGGGCCGGACCGGCTCGCCGGAGCTGGCCCGCCGCAGGACTCGCCCTCTCCCCGCAACCGGAGGGTCGACGGCCTCGGCCTCCTCCTCCTCCGACGATTCGTCGGCCGCATCTTCGACAAAAGGAGCCCCGGTGCCGGTGCCACTGGTCTCCCCAGCGGCCTCCACCCACCGGGCGAGCTCTTTTTCCTGCGCCTCTGCCGCGGTTTTGTCCTCCACGCCACCGGCGCTTCCGGCCTCCCTGACGAGCTCTGCCTCCGCCGCCCTGGCGGCGATGTAGTCCAGCTCCGCCTGGGTGGTGTCTTGGACAAGCCGCGGCTCGGCCCTGACGTACTTCTCCGCCAGGGTATCAAAAAACTCCTGCACCTGCTCCCCCGACGGCTCGACCCAGGTTGGGACAAGGCCGTGCGCGTTGAACTCCGGCATCATGGCAATGATGTCGCTCCGGCGCGAGTTGTTGCTCAGCGGGACCACTCCCGCCGGCAACTTAAACAAAGGCCCCTTGGTAACCTTGCCGGCCTTCGCGGCGGCCTTCGCGGCCTTGCCGTCGCGGTCCACGTCGAGCTGGAAAAGCCGCTGGCAGAAGTGGGCATGCCCCATCACCGTGAAGTTGTGGTTGAGACCGGGGCGAAGTCTCATGATGTCGGCAGCGTTCATAAAGAGCCAGGCCGGCCTCCCCTTGTTGTGCAGTGGAGCGATTCGGCGGCGGATAAAATCCGCCCCGATCATCTCAATGGTGAGCCCGGCCTCGGTGAGGCGAAGAATCCTAGTGGTGGCGACCGTAAGTTTCGCGTCATCGACATCAACATTGCTCCAGTCGCTCCGACGAACCGGCAGCGCCTGGTGAACCTCGCAGAACGGTGGTGGGTCCTCCTCCTCAATCCAGCACCACCGGCCCCGCCACTCTTCCCACCTCTCTTTCTGGGCGCCCTTCGGGTATGCCCCCTTGGACCTTGGGATCCAGGTGACACAACCGGAAATGGCACCCCCCGTTTGGATCCGAGGGAAGTAGTAGTGGCGGAAGAGCGCTGTGTTGGGATGAACCCCGACAAAACCCTCGCAGAGATGCGCAAAAAGAGCCATGCACGCCACGGCATTTGGAGTAAAATCCAGAAGGCGGAAGCCGTAGGTATGCATGACGTCGTTGAAGAAATCAGAGAAAGGGGGACAGAGGCCACAAGAGAAATAATCGACGAAGAACGGATACCGATTCGGGCCGGCCTCGGCGCAATTGGCGGGGATGACACGCGTGGCTGGATGCCCCGTCGTCTCTCCCCCCTGTCTTGCACCCCCACAGGGGCCTGAAGCAGTCCCGGAGCTCGAACACGTCGACCGTCGACGGGAAATAGGCGTGTTGCGTCCGCCGCACCGCCAACTCACTCTCCGGTGGCTCTTTCTCCCCGGCGTCCTTGGCCACTCCCTTGCCTCTGCTGCTCTTGGGTGCCATAATGGCTGCGAGAGGTGAGGAATGAAGGATGGCGGAGGCGCGGCTGTGGTGAACGAAAGCAAAAGCTTGCGAAAGAAGGGAGGGACGGCGGTTCCGAGATTGGAGAAGGCGCAGAGGGTAAATGAGCGGCGCATCTGCGGTTATTCCTTTTTTATGGGGAAGGCGCAGGCCACCTCCTCTACCATTTACTGCGATGTGACGCGTGCGTGTGGGAACCGCCCCACGCATGGCCCCCACGTCACGCGCGACCCGCCACGTCGCGCATTCAACGCGGGTCGTGGGGAAGCGCAGCGGACGAAGCGGTTTCTACGATAAAAATCCGCCCCGCCTGCCCGTGCACCATTTTGGGCCTAGCCCAACAACGCGTCGCGCTTATGTATGGCCCAGGCCCGGGGGCTCCTATCGGTGTACAAAAGTAGGGGCTTTCCTTTTGACCCCTTTACTTGTGCATGGGCAGTCAGAGCCACGCGCCGCGGCCACACTTGGCAGGGCAGAGGAGGGAAGTCGGAAGGAAGCCCAAGGCACAAGACAACCAGAGCAGCACCAAGGCCAGAAACACAAGGAGCAAGAGGGCAGGGTGGACCTCCCCCGGCAAGACCCTTGCCGGGGCGGGCTCCGCGGCCCCGGCAAGAGCCTTGCCGAGGCAACTTGCCTGACGCCAGTGGAGCGCGCCTTCTTTGAGCCCAAGGTTTCCAATGCCGTCAAACACATTGCGACCAAGGCTTAGGAGGCACCTCCATGGCGGCGTGCAGATCTTTATGAAGATCATATATATACGAGATCAGCTGAGGACCCGAAGACGACGATCCTCGGCAGGATCCTAGCCGAGGAAATCCACAAGACCCCCGGCAAGCACCTTGCCGGGGATGACCACGGCGCCTCGGCAAGACCCTTGCCGGGCCCCCGGCAAGACCCTTGCCGGGGGCATCAGCGGGGCCACAGCCATGCCCACGCCTGACAACACTCCACCGCTGTGACGCCCCCGGTTCAATCGTACACTAATCATACACGCAAACGTGTACGATCAAGCCCAGGGACTCACGGGAAGATATCACAACACAACTCTAAACACAAATAAACGGAGGTCCACAATATTACAAACCAGGGATCCGAAGATCCGAATACACAAGTCAGTCATACAAATATTATCTGAGTACAGACATAGTTAGACAAGTTTTGCCTTAAGAAGGCTAGCACAAACAATGACTCTAGATCGAAAGGCGTTGGCCTCCTGGCTGGGAGCCTCCGATCCTACTCCTGGTCAGCTCGCTCGATCCAGTAGTAAGTGCCCTCTGGACCCGCCTGGTAGTAGGCTCCGGTGGTGGCGTCTGGCTCCTGGACTCCATCGTCTGGTGTATCATCAAGGTGGGATATATGGGGGAAAAGAGAAAATAAAGCAACCATGAGTACTCATCCGAAGTACTCAGCAAGCAAGGATCTATACTACATATGCAACATTATCAATGGAGAAAGGCTGTATATGTGGACTGGGCTGCAGAAAAGCCAGAATAGAAAGAAGGCCTAGTCCTATCGAAGACTAGCATCTTCAAACATCTTCAAATGCAATCATCTTGCAGCAATAGAAGAGAGTAGAATAGCATTTTATTTAGCAAACATGTTGAAGTACAGCTCAAAGATCCTTCCTCGACTCCCAGCGAGAAAGTAATCCCGAAGCTTCAATTAAGTAACAAGTATCCAGTTTAAGTAGTAGATCGGGATACACAAACTGAGCGTCATTTACCGTAGGACCGGCTATCGATAGATCATTCATCCCTGCAGGGGTGCACTACTGTTACCCAACATGCTCGATCAACTCTGGCCGGACATACTTGCTGGGTAATACCCGTCCTTGGAAGATCAACACGAAGCAACGCCCTACCTAGGCCCAGCAGAGAGGTCAGCACGCCGGACTAACCTATGCACCCAGAGGTCTTGGGCCATCGCCCTGGGCACCCTGCGCGCTGCGTGGCTGGCCGGGGTGCAGGCGCGACACTGAACTCGCCAGTGAAGTATCCAGCCCAATCCCGACGATCAGCCCACACGGTGAATCGTGACGTCTGATGAGCTTTCAGAGAAACGTACATCGCAGAGGGCCCCATAACCATAATCCCGCGTGGTGGTAGTGCGTATAGGGCTCGTCGACCCATTCAGATCACACACCCAAATCCGAACAGCTAATTTAGTAACAAGCGGAAACTTTCAGAGTTTCTGAAGCTCCGCCACAGTAACACACTCGAGTGCCCTTCCGGCACACTCGACAACACAGACTCCCAGCGGGCACCCACCAGGGTGGACCCGCCTGTGTCAAAGGTCAAGTAACCGTGTGGTCATAATCATCAGGGTGAACGTATGAGGTATCACCCTCGAGGTTCACACTGAGGGGTTGCACGACAGAGTCGTATCGGACGTGGAGAAGGAGGAATCACCCTCGATGACCACGACCGAACAGCTACACTGCAGAGTATTCATCAGGAGTGCGTTACGAGGTACCACCCTCGGCACTCGATAGTAACTATGCAGAGTCGTACAACTAAGGGGGTGTGAATTGAGGTGTCTGTCTCTGATCGACGATCACGTTGATCGAGTCATCGATTATCAAGCAGGGGCAACCAAGTAAGGTGGTGGGGTCACAGATGGTTCATACCAACCTATACTAAACAGTTTATCATAGGCAGGTAAGGTAACAACGAACAGGTTACAACAGCAGGCTATGCATCAGAATAGGAGCATACATTAACAGTAGCAAAATCTAATGCAAGCAGGAGAATGGAATGGGCGATATCTGGATGCTCAAAGGGGGAGGGGGCTTGCCTGGTTGCTCTGGCAAGAGGGGGAGGTCGTCAACGGGCTGCTCGTCTGTAGCGTAGTCGTACTCAGCAGCAGTGACGTCGGTCTCGGCATCTATCGAGAGGGAGAAGGAGGGGGAGAGAAACAATAAATTCACGGCAATAATGCAAACAACATGTATGACATGCCTAAATGATATGCCGGGGTGTTTTACTGCCTAACTAAATGATTTAGTTAAATTAGGAATTTATTCGGATTTATTTAATTAAAGTTGGGCACTATTCATTTATTGAAATCGGTCTAAATGTTCCACGTTCACATAGCTACGGGCGTCAGACGGGAATACGGAGGACGTATTCGGGTTCGTATCGAAATTCTGAGCAAGTTTCATGCATAAAGTATTTTCATCGGAGTTACGGTTTATTTAATATGATTTTCTAAATTTTTATTAATTTCTGAATTTATTTAATTATTTAATTTCAACATTATCCGAAACAGTGTTGATGATGACGTCAGCATGACCTCATGATGACGTCAGCAGACACCTGACAGGGTGGGCCCCACCTGTCATAGACTGTTAGGTTAATTAGGGTTAATTATTTAATTAACAATTAATTAAACTAATTAATTAAATTAAATTAATCTAATCAGAGTTAATTAACCTAATTAATTAACTAATTAATTAATTATTAATTATTATTTTTAAATTTTTTCTTCTATTTATTTATTTCTTTCTTTTCTTTTATTCGTTTTTGGGCGTGGGCCCCGCGTGTCATAGACAGGGGGGCACTGGGCCCATCTTTCGGTGGCCCAGAGGCCACGGGCACAGACGCGGGCGCGAACAGGGGCGCGGGCGGGCGAGGCCGCGGCAGCGCGCGGCAGTGCGCGCGGGGCCGGAGCGGTAGGGGGGGTGGTGGCGCGCGGCGCAGGCGGCGGGGCCGCAGGCGAGCGGGGCGGCGTGGTGGCCGGAGCGGCAGCGGGCGGTGGCGCGCGGTGCGGGGCGCGCGGAGGCGAGGCGGGGGCCGGAGCGGGTCGGCGCGGGGGCGAGCACGTGCGCGCACGGCAAGCGCGAGCGCGGGCGGCAGGGAGCAGGCCGGGCGCGGCCGGGGCGCGGCGAGCGCGGGGGCCGGAGCGCGCGAGGGAGAGGGAGGGAGCGAGGAGGGGCGTGGCGGCTCACATCGAGGCGTAGGGCACGGGGCAGCGAGCGCCGGGAGGAGGGGCCGGAGGGGCGATGCCGGCGGAGGGGGGTCCGGGCGGTGGCGGCGGACGGCGCGGGCACGCGCGGCGTCGAGCGCCGAGGGAGAGAGGGGAGTGTCGGTGGGTGGGGGGGTATCTAGGG
>JAAAXO010000496.1:0-25907 GCA_011799875.1 Thinopyrum elongatum
GGGGGGCACACCCCGGAGACACGTGCCGGGCGTTTGCAACCGCCACAACACTTCCAGACTTGTGAGAGGCCGCATACGCAAGATTTGGCGGCATGCTAGCCCCCGGAGGCCGCCGGCCACAGTCGTAGACGCGCGAAGAGCAATCCGCATAGAGGGAATTGTTCGGATACTTCTCGATCACGAAAAATTATGAAAAAATTACCATCAGTCCTATAGCACATGTGCACACGTCGTGTAAAAAACTCATGATTTTATCGCCCTCTGAGTATTTAATAATATTCACGCCGCATCGTTACCACAGAACGTCTATTACCGTGTCATCGCCGTCCGTGAGGGGGGCCACACCCCGGAGACGCGTGCCGCCTCTTCGAACATGCCAACACACCACCCCGCATGTATGAGGGCCCGGTGCGACGCTCCGGTGGCATTGCTACCCCCCAGGGCCCCCGTCCCGCCTAACCCTGTAGAATTTGACCACGGGATCTAGCCCTTTGACTTTGCACGGACGGGCTTTGACCAGTGGACCTCCCCACCCGGTTGTGTCAGTTCAGCCCATAGGAACACTTTGGAGCAATATCCGGGCCAGACCCACAGCAAGATCCCCTCCGTGTAGACCCGACGCGTCCGTTTCCCCCCTCCAGGTGCCGGCGGCGGAGCCGTCCGTGAGGGGGGCACACCCCGGAGACGCGTGCCGGGCGTTTGCAACCGCCACAACACTTCCAGACTTGTGAGAGGCCGCCTACGAAAGATTTGGCGGCATGCTAGCCCCCGGAGGCCGCCGGCCACAGTCGTAGACGCGCGAAGAGCAATCCGCATAGAGGGAATTGTTCGGATACTTCTCGATCACAAAAAATTATGAAAAAATTACCATCAGTCCTATAGCACATATGCACACGTCGTGTAAAAAACTCATGATTTTATCGCCCTCCGAGTATTTATTAATATTCACGCCGCATCGTTACCACAGAACGTCTACTACCGTGTCATCGCCGTCCGTGAGGGGGGCCACACCCCGGAGACACGTGCCGCCTCTTCGAACATGCCACCACACCACCCCACATGTATGAGGGCCCGGTGCGACGCTCCGGTGGCATTGCTACCCCCCCCTGGGCCCCCGTCCTGCCTAACCGTGTAGAGTTTGACCATGGGATCTAGCCCTTTGACTTTGCACGGACGGGCTTTGACCAGTGGACCTCCCCACCCGGTTGTGTCAGGTCAGCCCATAGGATCACTTTGGAGCAACATCCGGGCCAGACCCACAGCAAGATCCCCTCCGTGTAGACCCGACGCGTCCGTTTCCCCCCTCCAGGTGCCGGCGGCGGCGCCGTCCGTGAGGGGGGGCACACCCCGGAGACGCGTGCCGGGCGTTTGCAACCGCCACAACACTTCCAGACTTGTGAGAGGCCGCCTACGCAAGATTTGGCGGCATGCTAGCCCCCGGAGGCCGCCGGCCACAGTCGTAGACGCGTGAAGAGCAATCCGCATAGAGGGAATTGTTCGGATACTTCTCGATCACGAAAAATTATGAAAAAATTACCATCAGTCCTATAGCACATGTGCACACGTCGTGTAAAAAACTCATGATTTTATCGCCCTCCGAGTATTTAATAATATTCACGCCGCATCGTTACCACAGAACGTCTACTACCGTGTCATCGCCGTCCGTGAGGGGGGCCACACCCCGGAAACGCGTGCCGCCTCTTCGAACATGCCACCACACCACCCCGCATGTATGAGGGCCCGGTGCGACGCTCTGGTGGCATTGCTACCCCCCCAGGGCCCCCGTCCCGCCTAACCCTGTAGAGTTTGACCACGGGATCTAGCCCTTTGACTTTGCACGGACGGGCTTTGACCAGTGGACCTCCCCACCCGGTTGTGTCAGGTCAGCCCATAGGAACACTTAGGAGCAACATCCGGGCCAGACCCACAGCAAGATCCCCTCCGTGTAGACCCGACGCGTCCGTTTCCCCCCTCCAGGTGCCGGCGGTGGCGCTGTCCGTGAGGGGGGGCACACCCCGGAGACGCGTGCCGGGCGTTTGCAACCGCCACAACACTTCCAGACTTGTGAGAGGCCGCCTACGCAAGATTTGGCGGCATGCTAGCCCCCGGAGGCCGCCGGCCACAGTCGTAGACGCGCGAAGAGCAATCCGCATAGAGGGAATTGTTCGGATACTTCTCGATCACGAAAAATTATGAAAAAATTACCATCAGTCCTATAGCACATGTGCACACGTCGTGTAAAAAACTCATGATTTTATCGCCCTCCGAGTATTTAATAATATTCACGCCGCATCGTTACCACAGAACGTCTACTACCGTGTCATCGCCGTCCGTGAGGGGGGCCACACCCCGGAGATGCGTGCCGCCTCCTCGAACATGCCACCACACCACTCCGCATGTATAAGGGCCCGGTGCGACGCTCCGGTGGCATTGCTACCCCCCAGGGCCCCCGTCCCGCCTAACCCTGTAGAGTTTGACCACGGGATCTAGCCCTTTGACTTTGCACGGACGGGCTTTGACCAGTGGACCTCCCCACCCGGTTGTGTCAGGTCAGCCCATAGGAACACTTTGGAGCAACATCCGGGCCAGACCCACAGCAAGGTCCCCTCCGTGTAGACCCGACGCGTCCGTTTCCCCCCTCCAGGTGCCGGCGGCGGCGCCGTCCGTGAGAGGGGGCACACCCCGGAGACGCGTGCCGGGCGTTTGCAACCACCACAACACTTCCAGACTTGTGAGAGGCCACCTACGCAAGATTTGGCGGCATGCTAGCCCCCGGAGGCCGCCGGCCACAGTCGTAGACGCGCGAAGAGCAATCCGCATAGAGGGAATTGTTCGGATACTTGTCGATCACGAAAAATTATGAAAAAATTACCATCAGTCCTATAGCACATGTGCACACGTCGTGTAAAAAATTCATGATTTTATCGCCCTCCTAGTATTTAATAATATTCACGCCGCATCGTTACCACAGAACGTCTACTACCGTGTCATCGCCGTCCGTGAGGGGGGCCACACCCCGGAGACGCGTGCCGCCTCTTCGAACATGCCACCACACCACCCCGCATGTATGAGGGCCCGGTGCGACGCTCCGGTGGCATTGCTACCCACCCCAGGGCCCCCGTCCCGCCTAACCCTGTAGAGTTTGACCACGGGATCTAGCCCTTTGACTTTGCACGGACGGGCTTTGACCAATGGACCTCCCCACCCGGTTGTGTCAGGTCAGCCCATAGGAACACTTTGGAGCAACATCCGGGCCAGACCCACAGCAAGATCCCCTCCGTGTAGACCCGACGCGTCCGTTTCCCCCCTCCAGGTGCCGGCGGCGGCGCCGTCCGTGAGGGGGGGCACACCCCGGAGATGCGTGCCGGGCGTTTGCAACCGCCACAACACTTCCAGACTTGTGAGAGACCGCCTACGCAAGATTTGGCGGCATGCTAGCCCCCGGAGGCCGCCGGCCACAGTCGTAGACGCGCGAAGAGCAATCCGCATAGAGGGAATTGTTCGGATACTTCTCGATCACGAAAAATTATGAAAAAATTACCATCAGTCCTATAGCACATGTGCACACGTCGTGTAAAAAACTCATGATTTTATCGCCCTCCGAGTATTTAATTATATTGACGCCGCATCGTTACCACAGAACGTCTACTACCGTGTCATCGCCGTCCGTGAGGGGGGCCACACCTCGGAGACGCGTGCCGCCTCTTCGAACATGCCACCACACCACCCCGCATGTATGAGGGCTCGGTGCGACGCTCCGGTGGCATTGCTACCCCCCCAGGGTCCCCGTCCCGCCTAACCCTGTAGAGTTTGACCACGGGATCTAGCCCTTTGACTTTGCACGGACGGGCTTTGACCAGTGGACCTCTCCACCCGGTTGTGTCAGGTCAGCCCATAGGAACACTTTGGAGCAACATCCGGGCTAGACCCACAGCAAGATCCCCTCCGTGTAGACCCGACGCGTCCGTTTCCCCCTTCCAGGTGCCGGCGGCGGCGCCGTCCGTGAGGGGGGGCACACCCCGGAGTCGCGTGCCGGGCGTTTGCAACGGCCACAACACTTCCAGACTTGTGAGAGGCCGCCTACGCAAGATTTGGCGGCATGCTAGCCCCCGGAGGCCGCCGGCCACACTCGTAGACGCGCGAAGAGCAATCCGCATAGAGGGAATTGTTCGGATACTTCTCGATCACGAAAAATTATGAAAAAATTACCATCAGTCCTATAGCACATGTGCACACGTCGTGTAAAAAACTCATGATTTTATCGCCCTCCGAGTATATAATAATATTCACGCCGCATCGTTACCACAGAACGTCTACTACCGTGTCATCGCCGTCCGTGAGGGGGGCCACACCCCGGAGACGCGTGCCGCCTCTTCGATCATGCCACCACACCACCCCGCATGTATGAGGGCCCGGTGCGACGCTCCGGTGGCATTGCTACCCCCCCAGGGCCCCCGTCCCGCCTAACCCTGTAGAGTTTGACCACGGGATCTAGCCCTTTGACTTTGCACGGACGGGCTTTGACCAGTGGACCTCCCCACCCGGTTGTGTCAGGTCAGCCCATAGGAACACTTTGGAGCAACATCCGGGCCAGACCCACAGCAAGATCCCCTCCGTGTAGACCCGACGCGTCCGTTTCCCCCCTCCAGGTGCCGGCGGCGGCGCCGTCCGTGAGGGGGGGCACACCCCGGAGACGCGTGCCGGGCGTTTGCAACCGCCACAACACTTCCAGACTTGTGAGAGGCCGCCTACGCAAGATTTGGCGGCATGCTAGCCCCCGGAGGCCGCCGGCCACAGTCGTAGACGCGCGAAGAGCAATCCGCATAGAGGGAATTGTTCGGATACTTCTCGATCACGAAAAATTATGAAAAAATTACCATCAGTCCTATAGCACATGTGCACACGTCGTGTAAAAAACTCATGATTTTATCGCCCTCTGAGCATTTAATAATATTCACGCCGCATCGTTACCACAGAACGTCTACTACCGTGTCATCGCCGTCCGTGAGGGGGGCCACACCCCGGAGACGCGTGCCGCCTCTTCGAACATGCCAACACACCACCCCGCATGTATGAGGGCCCGGTGCGACGCTCCGGTGGCATTGCTACCCCCCAGGGCCCCCGTCCCGCCTAACCCTGTAGAGTTTGACCACGGGATCTAGCCCTTTGACTTTGCACGGACGGGCTTTGACCAGTGGACCTCCCCACCCGGTTGTGTCAGGTCAGCCCATAGGAACACTTTGGAGCAACATCCGGGCTAGACCCACAGCAAGATCCCCTCCGTGTAGACCCGACGTGTCCGTTTCCCCCCTCCAGGTGCCGGCGGCGGAGCCGTCCGTGAGGGGGGCACACCCCGGAGACGCGTGCCGGGCGTTTGCAACCGCCACAACACTTCCAGACTTGTGAGAGGCCGCCTACGCAAGATTTGGCGGCATGCTAGCCCCCGGAGGCCGCCGGCCACAGTCGTAGACGCGCGAAGTGCAATCCGCATAGGGGGGAATTGTTCGGATACTTGTCGATCACGAAAAATTATGAAAAAATTACCATCAGTCCTACAGCACATGTGCACACGTCGTGTAAAAAATTCATGATTTTATCGCCCTCCGAGTATTTAATAATATTCACGCCGCATCGTTACCACAGAACGTCTACTACCGTGTCATCGCCGTCCGTGAGGGGGGCCACACCCCGGAGACGCGTGCCGCCTCTTCGAACATGCCACCACACCACCCCGCATGTATGAGGGCCCGGTGCGACGCTCCGGTGGCATTGCTACCCACCCCAGGGCCCCCGTCCCGCCTAACCCTGTAGAGTTTGACCACGGGATCTAGCCCTTTGACTTTGCACGGACGGGCTTTGACCAATGGACCTCCCCACCCGGTTGTGTCAGGTCAGCCCATAGGAACACTTTGGAGCAACATCCGGGCCAGACCCACAGCAAGGTCCCCTCCGTGTAGACCCGACGTGTCCGTTTCCCCCCTCCAGGTGCCGGCGGCGGCGCCGTCCGTGAGAGGGGGCACACCCCGGAGACGCGTGCCGGGCGTTTGCAACCGCCACAACACTTCCAGACTTGTGAGAGGCCGCCTACGCAAGATTTGGCGGCATGCTAGCCCCCGGAGGCCGCCGGCCACAGTCGTAGACGCGCGAAGAGCAATCCGCATAGAAGGAATTGTTCGGATACTTCTCGATCACGAAAAATTATGAAAAAATTACCATCAGTCCTATAGCACATGTGCACACGTCGTGTAAAAAACTCATGATTTTATCGCCCTCCGACTATTTAATAATATTCACGCCGCATCGTTACCACAGAACGTCTACTACCGTGTCATCGCCGTCCGTGAGGGGGGCAACACCCCGGAGACGCGTGCCGCCTCTTCGAACATGCCACCACACCACCCCGCATGTATGAGGGCCCGGTGCGACGCTCCGGTGGCATTGCTACCCCCCCCCCAGGGCCCCCGTCCCGCCTAACCCTGTAGAGTTTGACCACGGGATCTAGCCCTTTGACTTTGCACGGACGGGCTTTGACCAGTGGACCTCCCCACCCGGTTGTGTCAGGTCAGCCCATAGGAACACTTTGGAGCAACATCCGGGCCAGACCCACAGGAAGATCCCCTCCGTGTAGAACCGACGCGTCCGTTTCCCCCCTCCAGGTGCCGGGGGCGGCGCCGTCCGTGAGGGGGGCACACCCCGGAGATGCGTGCCGGGCGATTGCAACCGCCACAACACTTCCAGACTTGTGAGAGGCCGCCTACGCAAGATTTGGCGGCATGCTAGCCCCCGGAGGCCGCCGGCCACAGTCGTAGACGCCCGAAGAGCAATCCGCATAGAGGGAATTGTTCGGATACTTCTCGATCACGAAAAATTATGAAAAAATTACCATCAGTCCTATAGCACATGTGCACACGTCGTGTAAAAAACTCATGATTTTATCGCCCTCCGAGTATTTAATTATATTGACGCCGCATCGTTACCACAGAACGTCTACTACCGTGTCATCGCCGTCCGTGAGGGGGGCCACACCTCGGAGACGCGTGCCGCCTCTTCGAACATGCCACCACACCACCCCGCATGTATGAGGGCTCGGTGCGACGCTCCGGTGGCATTGCTACCCCCCCAGGGTCCCCGTCCCGCCTAACCCTGTAGAGTTTGACCACGGGATCTAGCCCTTTGACTTTGCACGGACGGGCTTTGACCAGTGGACCTCTCCACCCGGTTGTGTCAGGTCAGCCCATAGGAACACTTTGGAGCAACATCCGGGCCAGACCCACAGCAAGATCCCCTCCGTGTAGACCCGACGCGTCCGTTTCCCCCTTCCAGGTGCCGGCGGCGGCGCCGTCCGTGAGGGGGGGCACACCCCGGAGTCGCGTGCCGGGCGTTTGCAACGGCCACAACACTTCCAGACTTGTGAGAGGCCGCCTACGCAAGATTTGGCGGCATGCTAGCCCCCGGAGGCCGCCGGCCACACTCGTAGACGCGCGAAGAGCAATCCGCATAGAGGGAATTGTTCGGATACTTCTCGATCACGAAAAATTATGAAAAAATTACCATCAGTCCGATAGCACATGTGCACACGTCGTGTAAAAAATTCATGATTTTATCGCCCTCCGAGTATTTAATAATATTCACGCCGCATCGTTACCACAGAACGTCTACTACCGTGTCATCGCCGTCCGTGAGGGGGGCCACACCACGGAGACGCGTGCCGCCTCTTCGAACATGCCACCACACCACCCCGCATGTATGAGGGCCCGGTGCGACGCTCCGGTGGCATTGCTACCCCCCCCAGGGCCCCCGTCCCGCCTAACCCTGTAGAGTTTGACCACGGGATCTAGCCCTTTGACTTTGCACGGACGGGCTTTGACCAGTGGACCTCCCCACCCGGTTGTGTCAGGTCAACCCATAGGAACACTTTGGAGCAACATCCGGGCCAGACCCACAGCAAGATCCCCTCCGTGTAGACCCGACGCGTCCGTTTCCCCCCTCCAGGTGCCGGCGGCGGCGCCGTCCGTGAGGGGGGGCACACCCCGGAGACGCGTGCCGGGCGTTTGCAACCGCCACAACACTTCCAGACTTGTGAGAGGCCGCATACGCAAGATTTGGCGGCATGCTAGCCCCCGGAGGCCGCCGGCCACAGTCGTAGACGCGCGAAGAGCAATCCGCATAGAGGGAATTGTTCGGATACTTCTCGATCACGAAAAATTATGAAAAAATTACCATCAGTCCTATAGCACATGTGCACACGTCGTGTAAAAAACTCATGATTTTATCGCCCTCTGAGTATTTAATAATATTCACGCCGCATCGTTACCACAGAACGTCTACTACCGTGTCATCGCCGTCCGTGAGGGGGGCCACACCCCGGAGACGCGTGCCGCCTCTTCGAACATGCCAACACACCACCCCGCATGTATGAGGGCCCGGTGCGACGCTCCGGTGGCATTGCTACCCCCCAGGGCCCCCGTCCCGCCTAACCCTGTAGAGTTTGACCACGGGATCTAGCCCTTTGACTTTGCACGGACGGGCTTTGACCAGTGGACCTCCCCACCCGGTTGTGTCAGGTCAGCCCATAGGAACACTTTGGAGCAATATCTGGGCAAGACCCACAGCAAGATCCCCTCCGTGTAGACCCGACGCGTCCGTTTCCCCCCTCCAGGTGCCGGCGGCGGAGCCGTCCGTGAGGGGGGCACACCCCGGAGACGCGTGCCGGGCGTTTGCAACCGCCACAACACTTCCAGACTTGTGAGAGGCCGCCTACGCAAGATTTGGCGGCATGCTAGCCCCCGGAGGCCGCCGGCCACAGTCGTAGACGCGCGAAGAGCAATCCGCGTAGATGGAATTGTTCGGATACTTCTCGATCACAAAAAATTATGAAAAAATTACCATCAGTCCTATAGCACATATGCACACGTCGTGTAAAAAACTCATGATTTTATCGCCCTCCGAGTATTTAATAATATTCACGCCGCATCGTTACCACAGAACGTCTACTACCGTGTCATCGCCGTCCGTGAGGGGGGCCACACCCCGGAGACACCTGCCGCCTCTTCGAACATGCCACCACACCACCCCACATGTATGAGGGCCCGGTGCGACGCTCCGGTGGCATTGCTACCCCCCCTGGGCCCCCGTCCCGCCTAACCGTGTAGAGTTTGACCATGGGATCTAGCCCTTTGACTTTGCACGGACGGGCTTTGACCAGTGGACCTCCCCACCCGGTTGCGTCAGGTCAGCCCATAGGAACACTTTGGAGCAACATCCGGGCCAGACCCACAGCAAGATCCCCTCCGTGTAGACCCGACGCGTCCGTTTCCCCCCTCCAGGTGCCGGCGGCGGCGCCGTCCGTGAGGGGGGGCACACCCCGGAGACGCGTGCCGGGCGTTTGCAACCGCCACAACACTTCCAGACTTGTGAGAGGCCGCCTACGCAAGATTTGGCGGCATGCTAGCCCCCGGAGGCCGCCGGCCACACTCGTAGACGCGCGAAGAGCAATCCGCATAGAGGGAATTGTTCGGATACTTCTCGATCACGAAAAATTATGAAAAAATTACCATCAGTCCGATAGCACATGTGCACACGTCGTGTAAAAAATTCATGATTTTATCGCCCTCCGAGTATTTAATAATATTCACGCCGCATCGTTACCACAGAACGTCTACTACCGTGTCATCGCCGTCCGTGAGGGGGGCCACACCACGGAGACGCGTGCCGCCTCTTCGAACATGCCACCACACCACCCCGCATGTATGAGGGCCCGGTGCGACGCTCCGGTGGCATTACTACCCCCCCCAGGGCCCCCGTCCCGCCTAACCCTGTAGAGTTTGACCACGGGATCTAGCCCTTTGACTTTGCACGGACGGGCTTTGACCAGTGGACCTCCCCACCCGGTTGTGTCAGGTCAACCCATAGGAACACTTTGGAGCAACATCCGGGCCAGACCCACAGCAAGATCCCCTCCGTGTAGACCCGACGCGTCCGTTTCCCCCCTCAAGGTGCCGGCGGCGGCGCCGTCCGTGAGGGGGGGCACACCCCGGAGACGCGTGCCGGGCGTTTGCAACCGCCACAACACTTCCAGACTTGTGAGAGGCCGCATACGCAAGATTTGGCGGCATGCTAGCCCCCGGAGGCCGCCGGCCACAGTCGTAGACGCGCGAAGAGCAATCCGCATAGAGGGAATTGTTCGGATACTTCTCGATCACGAAAAATTATGAAAAAATTACCATCAGTCCTATAGCACATGTGCACACGTCGTGTAAAAAACTCATGATTTTATCGCCCTCTGAGTATTTAATAATATTCACGCCGCATCGTTACCACAGAACGTCTACTACCGTGTCATCGCCGTCCGTGAGGGGGGCCACACCCCGGAGACGCGTGCCACCTCTTCGAACATGCCAACACACCACCCCGCATGTATGAGGGCCCGGTGCGACGCTCCGGTGGCATTGCTACCCCCCAGGGCCCCCGTCCCGCCTAACCCTGTAGAGTTTGACCACGGGATCTAGCCCTTTGACTTTGCACGGACGGGCTTTGACCAGTGGACCTCCCCACCCGGTTGTGTCAGGTCAGCCCATAGGAACACTTTGGAGCAATATCCGGGCCAGACCCACAGCAAGATCCGCTCCGTGTAGACCCGACGCGTCCGTTTCCCCCCTCCAGGTGCCGGCGGCGGAGCCGTCCGTGTGGGGGGCACACCCCGGAGACGCGTGCCGGGCGTTTGCAACCGCCACAACACTTCCAGACTTGTGAGAGGCCGCCTACGCAAGATTTGGCGGCATGCTAGCCCCCGGAGGCCGCCGGCCACAGTCGTAGACGCGCGAAGAGCAATCCGCATAGAGGGAATTGTTCGGATACTTCTCGATCACAAAAAATTATGAAAAAATTACCATCAGTCCTATAGCACATATGCACACGTCGTGTAAAAAACTCATGATTTTATCGCCCTCCGAGTATTTAATAATATTCACGCCGCATCGTTACCACAGAACGTCTACTACCGTGTCATCGCCGTCCGTGAGGGGGGCCACACCCCGGAGACACGTGCCGCCTCTTCGAACATGCCACCACACCACCCCACATGTATGAGGGCCCGGTGCGACGCTCCGGTGGCATTGCTACCCCCCCCCCCGGGCCCCCGTCCTGCCTAACCGTGTAGAGTTTGACCATGGGATCTAGCCCTTTGACTTTGCACGGACGGGCTTTGACCAGTGGACCTCCCCACCCGGTTGTGTCAGGTCAGCCCATAGGATCACTTTGGAGCAACATCCGGGCCAGACCCACAGCAAGATCCCCTCCGTGTAGACCCAACGCGTCCGTTTCCCCCCTCCAGGTGCCGGCGGCGGCGCCGTCCGTGAGGGGGGGCACACCCCGGAGACGCGTGCCGGGCGTTTGCAACCGCCACAACACTTCCAGACTTGTGAGAGGCCGCCTACGCAAGATTTGGCGGCATGCTAGCCCCCGGAGGCCGCCGGCCACAGTCGTAGACGCGTGAAGAGCAATCCGCATAGAGGGAATTGTTCGGATACTTCTCGATCACGAAAAATTATGAAAAACTTACCATCAGTCCTATAGCACATGTGCACACGTCGTGTAAAAAACTCATGATTTTATCGCCCTCCGAGTATTTAATAATATTCACGCCGCATCGTTACCACAGAACGTCTACTACCGTGTCATCGCCGTCCGTGAGGGGGGCCACACCCCGGAGACGCGTGCCGCCTATTCGAACATGCCACCACACCACCCCGCATGTATGAGGGCTCGGTGCGACGCTCTGGTGGCATTGCTACCCCCCCAGGGCCCCCGTCCCGCCTAACCCTGTAGAGTTTGACCACGGGATCTAGCCCTTTGACTTTGCACGGACGGGCTTTGACCAGTGGACCTCCCCACCCGGTTGTGTCAGGTCAGCCCATAGGAACACTTTGGAGCAACATCCGGGCCAGACCCACAGCAAGATCCCCTCCGTGTAGACCCGACGCGTCCGTTTCCCCCCTCCACGTGCCGGCGGTGGCGCTGTCCGTGAGGGGGGGCACACCCCGGAGACGCGTGCCGGGCGTTTGCAACCGCCACAACACTTCCAGACTTGTGAGAGGCCGCCTACGCAAGATTTGGCGGCATGCTAGCCCCCGGAGGCCGCCGGCCACAGTCGTAGACGCGCGAAGAGCAATCCGCATAGAGGGAATTGTTCGGATACTTCTCGATCACGAAAAATTATGAAAAAATTACCATCAGTCCTATAGCACATGTGCACACGTCGTGTAAAAAACTCATGATTTTATCGCCCTCCGAGTATTTAATAATATTCACGCCGCATCGTTACCACAGAACGTCTACTACCGTCTCATCGCCGTCCGTGAGGGGGGCCACACCCCGGAGATGCGTGCCGCCTCTTCGAACATGCCACCACACCACCCCGCATGTATAAGGGCCCGGTGCGACGCTCCGGTGGCATTGCTACCCCCCCAGGGCCCCCGTCCCGCATAACCCTGTAGAGTTTGACCACGGGATCTAGCCCTTTGACTTTGCACGGACGGGCTTTGACCAGTGGACCTCCCCACCCGGTTGTGTCAGGTCAGCCCATAGGAACACTTTGGAGCAACATCCGGGCCAGACCCACAGCAAGATCCCCTCCGTGTAGACCCGACGCGTCCGTTTCCCCCCTCCAGGTGCCGGCGACGGCGCCGTCCGTGAGGGGGGCACACCCCGGAGACGCGTGCCGGGCGTTTGCAACCGCCACAACACTTCCAGACTTGTGAGAGGCCGCCTACGCAAGATTTGGCGGCATGCTAGCCCCCGGAGGCCGCCGGCAACAGTCGTAGACGCGCGAAGAGCAATCCGCATAGAGGGAATTGTTCGGATACTTCTCGATCACGAAAAATTATGAAAAAATTACCATCATTCCTATAGCACATGTGCACACGTCGTGTAAAAAACTCATGATTTTATCGCCCTCCGATTATTTAATAATATTCACGCCGCATCGTTACCACAGAACGTCTACTACCGTGTCATCGCCGTCCGTGAGGGGGGCCACACCCCGGAGACGCGTGCCGCCTCTTCGAACATGCCACCACACCACCCCGCATGTATGAGGGCCCGGTGCGATGCTCCGGTGGCATTGCTACCCCCCCCCAGGGCCCCCGTCCCGCCTAACCCTGTAGAGTTTGACCACGGGATCTAGCCCTTTGACTTTGCACGGACGGGCTTTGACCAGTGGACCTCCCCACCCGGTTGTGTCAGGTCAGCCCATAGGAACACTTTGGAGCAACATCCGGGCCAGACCCACAGCAAGATCCCCTCCGTGTAGACCCAACGCGTCCGTTTCCCCCCTCCAGGTGCCGGCGGCGGCGCCGTCCGTGAGGGGGGGCACACCCCGGAGACGCGTGCCGGGCGTTTGCAACCGCCACAACACTTCCAGACTTGTGAGAGGCCGCCTACGCAAGATTTGGCGGCATACTAGCCCCCGGAGGCCGCCGGCCACAGTCGTAGACGCGCGAAGAGCAATCCGCATAGAGGGAATTGTTCGGATACTTCTCGATCACGAAAAATTATGAAAAAAATTACCATCAGTCCTATAGCACATGTGCACACGTCGTGTAAAAAACTCATGATTTTATCGCCCTCCGAGTATATAATAATATTCACGCCGCATCGTTACCACAGAACGTCTACTACCGTGTCATCGCCGTCCGTGAGGGGGGCCACACCCCGGAGACGCGTGCCGCCTCTTCGAACATGCCACCACACCACCCCGCATGTATGAGGGCCCGGTGCGATGCTCCGGTGGCATTGCTACCCCCCCCCCCCCAGGGCCCCCGTCCCGCCTAACCCTGTAGAGTTTGACCACGGGATCTAGCCCTTTGACTTTGCACGGACGGGCTTTGACCAGTGGACCTGCCCACCCGGTTGTGTCAGGTCAGCCCATAGGAACACTTTGGAGCAACATCCGGGCCAGACCCACAGCAAGATCCCCTCCGTGTAGACCCAACGCGTCCGTTTCCCCCCTCCAGGTGCCGGCGGCGGCGCCGTCCGTGAGGGGGGGCACACCCCGGAGACGCGTGCTGGGCGTTTGCAACCGCCACAACACTTCCAGACTTGTGAGAGGCCGCCTACGCAAGATTTGGCGGCAAGCTAGCCCCCGGAGGCCGCCGGCCACAGTCGTAGACGCGCGAAGAGCAATCCGCATAGAGGGAATTGTTCGGATACTTCTCGATCACGAAAAATTATGAAAAAAATTACCATCAGTCCTATAGCACATGTGCACACGTCGTGTAAAAAACTCATGATTTTATCGCCCTCCGAGTATTTAATAATATTCACGCCGCATCGTTACCACAGAACGTCTACTACCGTGTCATCGCCGTCCGTGAGGGGGGCCACACCCCGGAGACGCCTGCCGCCTCTTCGAACATGCCACCACACCACCCCGCATGTATGAGGGCCCGGTGCGAAGCTCCGGTGGCATTGCTACCCCCCCCCCAGGGCCCCCGTCCCGCCTAACCCTGTAGAGTTTGACCACGGGATCTAGCCCTTTGACTTTGCACGGACGGGCTTTGACCAGTGGACCTGCCCACCCGGTTGTGTCAGGTCAGCCCATAGGAACACTTTGGAGCAACATCCGGGCCAGACCCACAGGAAGATCCCCTCCGTGTAGACCCGACGCGTCCGTTTCCCCCCTCCAGGTGCCGGCGACGGCGCCGTCCGTGAGGGGGGCACACCCCGGAGACGCGTGCCGGGCGTTTGCAACCGCCACAACACTTCCAGACTTGTGAGAGGCCGCCTACGCAAGATTTGGCGGCATGCTAGCCCCCGGAGGCCGCCGGCCACAGTCGTAGACGCGCGAAGAGCAATCCGCATAGAGGGAATTGTTCGGATACTTCTCGATCACGAAAAATTATGAAAAAAATTACCATCAGTCCTATAGCACATGTGCACACGTCGTGTAAAAAACTCATGATTTTATCGCCCTCCGATTATTTAATAATATTCACGCCGCATCGTTACCAAAGAACGTCTACTACCGTGTCATCGCCGTCCGTGAGGGGGGCCACACCCCGGAGACGCGTGCCGCCTCTTCGAACATGCCACCACACCACCCCGCATGTATGAGGGCCCGGTGCGAAGCTCCGGTGGCATTGCTACCCCCCCCCCAGGGCCCCCGTCCCGCCTAACCCTGTAGAGTTTGACCACGGGATCTAGCCCTTTGACTTTGCACGGACGGGCTTTGACCAGTGGACCTCCCCACCCGGTTGTGTCAGGTCAGCCCATAGGAACACTTTGGAGCAACATCCGGGCCAGACCCACAGGAAGATCCCCTCCGTGTAGACCCGACGCGTCCGTTTCCCCCCTCCAGGTGCCGGCGACGGCGCCGTCCGTGAGGGGGGCACACCCCGGAGACGCGTGCCGGGCGTTTGCAACCGCCACAACACTTCCAGACTTGTGAGAGGCCGCCTACGCAAGATTTGGCGGCATGCTAGCCCCCGGAGGCCGCCGGCCACAGTCGTAGACGCGCGAAGAGCAATCCGCATAGAGGGAATTGTTCGGATACTTCTCGATCACGAAAAATTATGAAAAAATTACCATCATTCCTATAGCACATGTGCACACGTCGTGTAAAAAACTCATGATTTTATCGCCCTCCGATTATTTAATAATATTCACGCCGCATCGTTACCAAAGAACGTCTACTACCGTGTCATCGCCGTCCGTGAGGGGGGCCACACCCCGGAGACGCGTGCCGCCTCTTCGAACATGCCACCACACCACCCCGCATGTATGAGGGCCCGGTGCGAAGCTCCGGTGGCATTGCTACCCCCCCCCCAGGGCCCCCGTCCCGCCTAACCCTGTAGAGTTTGACCACGGGATCTAGCCCTTTGACTTTGCACGGACGGGCTTTGACCAGTGGACCTCCCCACCCGGTTGTGTCAGGTCAGCCCATAGGAACACTTTGGAGCAACATCCGGGCCAGACCCACAGGAAGATCCCCTCCGTGTAGACCCGACGCGTCCGTTTCCCCCCTCCAGGTGCCGGCGACGGCGCCGTCCGTGAGGGGGGCACACCCCGGAGACGCGTGCCGGGCGTTTGCAACCGCCACAACACTTCCAGACTTGTGAGAGGCCGCCTACGCAAGATTTGGCGGCATGCTAGCCCCCGGAGGCCGCCGGCCACAGTCGTAGACGCGCGAAGAGCAATCCGCATAGAGGGAATTGTTCGGATACTTCTCGATCACGAAAAATTATGAAAAAATTTCCATCATTCCTATAGCACATGTGCACACGTCGTGTAAAAAACTCATGATTTTATCGCCCTCCGATTATTTAGTAATATTCACGCCGCATCGTTACCACAGAACGTCTACTACCGTGTCATCGCCGTCCGTGAGGGGGGCCACACCCCGGAGACGCGTGCCGCCTCTTCGAACATGCCACCACACCACCCCGCATGTATGAGGGCCCGGTGCGATGCTCCGGTAAAATTGCTACCCCCCCCCCAGGGCCCCCGTCCCGCCTAACCCTGTAGAGTTTGACCACGGGATCTAGCCCTTTGACTTTGCACGGACGGGCTTTGACCAGTGGACCTCCCCACCCGGTTGTGTCAGGTCAGCCCATAGGAACACTTTGGAGCAACATCCGGGCCAGACCCACAGCAAGATCCCCTCCGTGTAGACCCAACGCGTCCGTTTCCCCCCTCCAGGTGCCGGCGGCGGCGCCGTCCGTGAGGGGGGGCACACCCCGGAGACGCGTGCCGGGCGTTTGCAACCGCCACAACACTTCCAGACTTGTGAGAGGCCGCCTACGCAAGATTTGGCGGCATACTAGCCCCCGGAGGCCGCCGGCCACAGTCGTAGATGCGCGAAGAGCAATCCGCATAGAGGGAATTGTTCGGATACTTCTCGATCACGAAAAATTATGAAAAAAATTACCATCAGTCCTATAGCACATGTGCACACGTAACGTTGTGTAAAAAATCATGATTATCGCCCTCCGAGTTGTAAAGTATGTAATAATTCACGCCGCACTGTTACCACAGAACGTTACTACTGTGTCATCGCCGTAGTGAGGGGGGCCACACCCCGGAGACGCGTGCCGCCTTTAGAAATGCCACCACACCACCCGACATGGATGGGGCCCGGTGCGACGATCCGGGGCATTGCTACCCCGCTCCCACCCCCTGCCCCCCCCCCCCCAGGGCCCCCGTCCCGCCTAACCCTGTAGAGTTTGACCACGGGGATATAGCACTTTGGAATTTGCACGGACGGCTTGATCAGTGGACCATTACCCACCCGGTCATGTGTAAGGTCAAAGCCCATAGGAACACTTTGGAGAACATCCGGGCCAGACCCACAGCAGAGATCCCCTCCGCTTGTAGACCGACGCGGGCGTTTCCCCCCTCCAGGTGCCGGAGACGGCGCCATCCGGAGGGGGGCACACCACCGGAGACGCGTGAAGGGGCGTTGCAAACCGCACAACACTTCCAGGACTGTGACTTTGAGGGCCGCCCCGACGCAAGATATGGCGGCATGATAGCCCCCGGAGGAAGCGGCCACCCGGCGTAGACGCGCGAAGGAGCAATCGCATAGGGGAATTGTCTCGGATACTCGGATCACGAAAAAAATATGAAAAAATACCATCCTTCCATCAGCACATGTGCAACGTCGGGTTAAAAACTCATTGAGTTTCTCGCCCTCCGATTATGTAATAATATTCCAGCCGCATAGTTACAACAGGGGACGTCTATACAGTGTCATCGCCGGCGTTTTTTGTATGGGGGCCACCAACCGGAGAGCGTCGTGCCGCAGTCTTCGAAACATGCAACCAACCACCCGCAATGGGGAGGGCCCGGTGCGAGCCACGGTGGCATGCTACCCCCCCCCCACCCAGGGCCCCCGTCCCGACTTAACCCCTGTAGAGTTTGGGGACCACGGGATCTAGCCTCTTGACCTTTGCCACCACCCACACGGGGACGGGCTTTTTGACCAGTGGACCTCCCCACCCGGTGGTGTCAGGTCAAGCCCATAGGAACACGTTTGGAGCAATCGGGCCAGACCCACCAGCAAGATCCACTCCGTGTAGACCCAACGCGTCGTTTCCCCCTCCAGGTGTGGCGGAGGCGGCGCCGTCCGAGGGGGGGAAAACCCAAGGAGACGCGTGCCGGCGTGAAAAACACGCCACAAAAACTTCCAGACTTGTGAGAGGCGCCCCGCAAAGATTGGGGCCGTACTAGCCCCCGGAGGCGCCGGCCACAGTCGTAGAAGCTGCGAACAAGAGCAATACGCAGAGAGGGAATTGGCGGATACTTTCGATCAGGGAAAAAAATTAGGAAAAAAAATTCACATGAGTACTATAGCCACATGTGCACCCGTCGTGCAAAAAAATCTCTGATTTACCCCTCCGAGATTTAATAATTCACGCCGCATCGTAACACAGAACGTCTAAACCGGTCATCGCCGTCCTGTGAGGGGGGCCACACCCCGGAGAGGTGCCGCCTCTTCGAACATGCCACCAACACCACCCCGCCGATGAGGGCCCCGGTGCGACGCACGGTGGCATGATACCACAACACACACAGGGACCCCGTACAGCAGAAACCCTGTGTAGAGGTTGACCACGGGATCTAGCCTTTGACTTTGCACGGACGGGGCTTTGCACCAGGGACATCCCCACCAGGTTGTGTAAGGTCAGCCACTTTAGTAACACTTTGGAGCACAAATCCGGGCAACGGACCAACAGCAAGATCCCCCCGTGTCAGACCCGACGCGGTCCGTTTCCCCCCACTCCAGGTGCCGGAGACGGCGCCGTCCCGCTGAGGGGGGCACCACCCCGGAGAGCGTTGCGGGCGTTTGCAACCGGCCAGCAACACTTTCCAGCACTTGTGCAGGAGGCCGCATAGCCAAGATTTGACGCAGGCTAGCCCCGGGGGGGGGGGCCGCCGGCCACAGTCGTAGACGACGCGAAGAGCACAATCCGCCTAGAGGGAATTTGTCTTCCGGATACTTCTGCCGATCACGAACAAAATTATGAAAAACGTACCATCATTCCCTATAGCATGTTCACAACGTAGTGTAAAAAACTCATGATTTTCATCGCCCTATCCGATTATTTAATACTATTCACGCCGCACTGTACCACAGAACGTCATAACCATTCATCGCCGTCCGTGAGGGGGCCACACCCGGAGACGCGTTGAACGCTCTTCGAAACATGACACCAAACACCACCCCCGATGTTGAGGGCCCGGGAGACGCTTACGGTGGAATTGCTACCCCCCCCACCCCCCCCTTTTTAGCGCCACCGTACCGACTAACCCAGATTTGTAGATTTTGGAGTTGACCACGGAGATTCTAGCCCTTGAAACTTGCACGGCCGGCTTTGGGGGCGGGGGAAACCAAAGAAGTGGACCTCCCCACCCGTTGTGTCAGGCTCAGCCCATAGGAAAACATTTGGAGCATACATCGGGCCGACCCACAGCAAGATCCCCTCCGTGTAGGATCCCGACGCGTCCGTGGCCCCCTCCAGGAAGGCGACGGCGCGTCCGTTTCGAGGGGGGCACACCCGGAGAGCGTGCAGGGCGTTTGCAACCGCCACAACACATTCCAGACTGTGAGCGGCCGCCTCCTACGCAAGATTTGGCGGCATGCTAGCACCCGGAGCGCCAGCCGGCAACAGTCGTAGACGAGCGAATAAGAGCAATCGCAAGAGGGAATTGTTCGGATACTCTCGATCAAGAAAAAATTATGAAAAAATTACATCCATTCCTATAGCACGGGTGCCACACGTCGTGTAAAAAAACTCATTGATTTATCGCCCTCCGATTATTTAAAATACATTACGCCGCATCGTTACCAGACAGAACGAGACTACCGTGATCGACCGTGCCGCTAGAGGGGGGCCAACCCCGGAGACGCGATGCCGCCTCTTCGAAAAATGCCACCACCCACCCGCAGGTATGACGGGCCCGGTGCGATGCTCGTGGCAGTGCTAACCAACCCCCCCCAGGGCCCCCCGTCCCGCCACCCTTGTAGAGTTTGCACCACGGGATCAGCCAGTTGACTTGCACGGAGCGGGCTTTGACAGTGGAAACTCCCCACCAGGTGTGTCAGGTCAGCCATAGGAAAACACGTTGCAGCAACATCCGGGCCAGACCCACAGCAAAGATCCCCTCCGTGTAGACCCAACGCGTAAGTTTCCCCCCTCCAGGTGCAGGCTGCGGCGCTCGTCCGTGGGAGGGGGGGGCACACCCCGGAGACGCGTGCCGGGCGTTTTGAAACCGCCACAAACACTTCCAGACTTGTGAGAGGCCGCCTACGGCAAGATTTGGCGGCATACTCAGCCCCCCGGAAGGAGGGCGCCGGGCCACAGTCGTTAGATGCCGAAGAGAAATCCGCCCATGAGGGAATTGCGTCGGATACTTCTCGACACGAAAAATTAGAATAAAAAAAATACCATCAGGGGTCCCTATAGCACATGTGCAAAAGTTGTTGTAAAAACTCATGATTTTATCGCCCTCCGAGTATTTAATAATATCACGCCGACAATCGTTACACGAACGTCTCACAACGTGTCATCGCCGTCGGGGCGGGGCCACACCCCGGAGACGCGTGCCGCCTCTTCCGAACATGCCACCACACCACCCCGCATGTTATGAGGGCCCGGTGCGACGGGGACCTCCGGTGTTTGGCATCCTGGATATGACACACAGTTTGGCCATCATGCTTACCCCCCCCCCCCCCCCAGGGCCCCCGTCCCGCCGAACCCGGTAGAGTTTGACCACGGGATATAGCCCTTTGGACCTTGCACGGACGGGGCTTTGACCAGTGGACCTCCCCCAACGGTGTTCAGGATCAAGCCAATAGAAAACTTTGGAGCAAAACCTCCTGGGCCAGACCCACAGCAAGATCCCCTCCGTGTAGACCGACGCCGTGCGTTTCCCCTCCATGGGTGCCTGGAGACGGCGTCGCGTACAAGTGAGGGGGGGCACACCCCGGAGACGGTGCGGGCGTGATGCAACGCCACAACAAACTTCCCGAGACTAGGTGAGGAGGCGCATACGCAAGATTTGGCGGCATGCTAGCCCCGAGGCCGCCGGCGCACCAGTAGTAGGAGGCGCCGAAGAGCATCCGCATAGAGGGAATGTTCGGAACTCCGATCACGAAAAATTATGAAAAAAATACCATCATTCCTATAGCACAGTGCACACGTGGTAAAAAACTCATGATTTTATCGCCTCCGATAGTTAATAATATCACGCAGACATACGTTACACACACGAAACGTCTACTACAGAGTCATCGCAGTACCAGTGCGGAGGCGGCCACACCGCCGGAAGAACGCGTGCCGCATCTGAGAACATGCAGCCACACCACCCGACATGTATTGAGGGCCAGGTGCGGATGCTCCGGTGGCATGCGTACCTCCAACCGGCACCCCCAGGGCTCCCCAGTCACCCGCACTAACCCTGAACGAGTGAACGAGAGACATGGGGAAGATACTAGCACCCTAGGTTTGAGACTTTGCACGGACGGCTTTGACGTGGACCTCCCCACGCCGGTTGTGAGTGTCAGCCCATAGGAACATCTTTGGAGCAACATCCGGGCCAGAAACCCACGCCAAAAAAAGGATCCCCTCCGTTGTAGACCCAACGCGTCCGTTCCCCCTCAGGTGCCGGCGGCCGGCGCGACGTATGGGGGGGGCACACCCCCGGAGAAGCGTGACGGGGCGTTGCAACCGCCACAACACTTCCAGACTGTGAGAGGCCGCCCATCCTGGCAAGATGGCCGGAATACTAGCCCCCGCGAGGCCGCCGGCCCATAGTCGTAGACGCGCGACAAGCAAAAATTACGCCCATAGAGGGAATTGTCGGGATACTTCCTCGATAACGAAAAATTATGAAAAAAATTACCAATCAGTGCCTAGAGCAATGTGAGCACACGTCGTTGTGTAAAATAACTCATGATTTATCGCCACTCCGAGATTAATAAATTCACGCCGCATCGTACCACAGAACAGTATACTACGTGTCATCGCCGTCCGTGAGGGGGGCCACCACACCCCGGAGAGCGTGTCGCCTCTCGAACATGCCACCACCACCACCCACATGTATGAGGGCCCGGTGCGATGCTCCGGTGGCATTGCTACCCCCCCCCCCCCCCCCCCCCACAGGCCCAGTCCAAGCTAAACCCTGTAGAGTTGGACCACGGGATCTAGGCCCTTTGACTTTGCCAAGGACGGGCTTTGACCAGGGACTTGCCCACCCGGTTGTGTCAGGTCAGCATTAGGAACACTTTGGAGGAAAACTCGGGCCAGACCACACTAGCAAGATCCCCTCGGTAGACCCCAACGCGTCCGTTTACCCCCTACAGGCCGGAGGCGGCGCACCGTACGTGAGGGGGGGCACACCCCGGAGCGCGTGCGGTGGCGTTTGCAAACCGCCACAACAATTCCAGACCTGGTTGAAGAGGCCGCCCCTACGGGCAAGATTGTTGGCGGGGCAAAGTCGCCCGGAGGCCGCCGGCCACAGGCGTCAGACGGCGAAGAGCCCAATCCGCATAGGGGAATTGTTGGGATATTTCTCGATACCGAAAAATATGAAAAAAAATTATCCATCATGCCTTATAGCAAATGTGCACACGTCGTGTAAAAAACTCTGATTTATCGCCATCGAGTCTTTAATAATATTCCCGCCGCCATCGTTACACAGCACGTCTACACCTGTGTCATCGCCGTCCGTGAGGGGGGCCAACACCCCGGAGGCGCGTGCGCTCTCCCCCGCCGCACCCGCACACACCATACGACAGAGTGTCCACCCCGCAGCTCACCGGGAGGAGCGCGATACATGAGGTTTTTCCCCCATGGTGTACGACCGAGCTCCGGTGACCACAATCGAAGAAGCATAACGGAGAGTCACCGATCGGAGGAAAGGAATACAGAACGCAGATAGCAGGATGGCATGCATACCCCCCAGGGCCCCCGACGAGCGACGAAAGCTACCACTGCCGAGTATTGACCACGGGATCTAGCCTTGGTGACTTTGAGAAGAGACAGGAGAGAGGGGGGCTTGACCAGAAGTGGGACCGTCACCCACCCGCAGTTGTGTCAGGTCAGGCCCAAGACGGGGGAAAGGAGACTAAGAGATGAGAACTACACGTCCGGGCCAGAACGACAGCAAGATCCCCCCGTGAGACCGAGCGTCCGTTCCCTCCAGGTGCCAACCTGAGACAGGCGGCGACCGGTACGGAGGGGGGGCACACACCCGGAGCAGCGTTAGCCGGGCGTTGCAACCGCCACACACGCACTTCCAGACTTTGAGAGGGCCGCCACGCCAAAGACACTGGCGGATATAGACCGTCGGAGGCCGCGCCACAGAGTGACGCGAAGCGGAGGCCAATCAGCATATGAGGGAATTGTCGGCACTCTCTATAACGAAAAAATTATGAACAAAATTAACCATGAGCACGTGAATAGGCACATGCACCAACGTCGTGTAAAAAAACTCCAGATTTATCGCCCTCCGAGTAGTGATAATAATATTCACGCCGCATCGTACCACAGAACGTTACTACAGTGTCATCGCCGTCGATGAGGAGGGGGCCAAACCCGGGAGGCGTAGGCAGCCTATTCCGAACATCCCACCACACCACCCCGCATGTCTATGACGGGCCCCGGGCGACGCTCCGTGGCATTGCTCCCCCCCCCCCGCAGCCCCGCACGCCCACCGGGCCCCGTATGCCGCCTGAACACCCCTAGGCCTCGAGTTCCCGCCGCACCAAGGACACCGGGGAGCAGGGTTATGTACGGCGTCTGCAGAACGAGGACGGATTCTTACGATCGGAGTCATAGGCCCGGAGAGCCGAGACGGAAACGCAGGGCAGGGAGCAAAAAGCCGCAATCACTAGCCGACGGCCCCTCCCGCACGAGACGCGGAGCCCCGCGGCGAGAGCCTACGGCTAAGAGAAGGGGCTACCGAACAGGTACGGAGGGCTAGGTGAACCAGTGGACCTCTCCCCGACACAGGTTGTGTCAGGGGTCGCCCAGAGGAAATCACTTTGTGAGAAAAGCAACAGTCCAGTGGCCAGACCCCAGCAAGATCCCCTCGGTAGACCCGAAGCGTGTTCCACCACTCCAGGTGACAGGCGGGACGGCGCCGTGCGTGATATGGGGGCACCACCCCGGAGACGCAAAGAATTAGTGCAGGGCGTTGCAACCGGCACAAAACACTTCCAGATTGTGAGAGGCCGCCTACGCAAGATTTTGGCGGAATGGCTAGCAAATCGGAGGACGACCAAGGCCACCAGTCTCGTAGACGATATAAGCGGCGAAGAGAGCAATCGATAGAATTGGGAAGATATGGTCGGAGACTTCTCGATCACGAAAATAGGTGTCATGAAAAAAATTACCATTCAGTCCTAGTAGCACAGTGAACACGTCGTGTAGAAAAAAACTCATATTGGATTTTATCGCCTCGATATTAATAAATATCAAGCCGCACGTTACCACAGCACCGTATACTGACCATGTCACGCCGCTCCGGGGGATGGGGGCCACACCCGGAGACGCGTGCCGCTCTCGGAACCATGCACAACCACAACAACCCCGCATCGTATGAGGGCCCGGTGCAGACGCTACGGTGGCTCATGATACTACTCCCCAACGCCACCATAAGGGCAAGAACCGACATACCCCGCCGACCCTGCTGAGAAGATTGACAGAGGGATCAATGCCAGATTGATGAGTTGCCAAAAAGAGGAACGGGCTAGAAATGAAGGCAACAAAAGGCACAGGTGGACATCACCACCACGTGTGTGAGCAAGGGTCAGACCCAAGGACCACATTTGAGGCAAGCAAGTATACACAATCCGAGCACCAGGAACAGCCCCACAGCAACAGATCCACTTCAGTGTAGAAGACACGAAGCGTCCGTTTCCCCCCTCCCAAAACGGTGACGGCGACGGCGCCGTCCGTCGAAGGGTGCACACCCCGACGACGAGCTGCAGGAGCGTTTGCAAACAGACACCACAAACAACTTCCAGAATGTGAGAAGGTCCGGCCTCCACCCGCAATAAGCAAGATTTAGGCCCCATTGCAGCACCTCGGAAAGGCGGAGAGATAGCGCCGGCCAAAGAGACAGTCGTAGACGCAGAGGCGATCGAAGAGCGAGTCCGCCAGTAAGAGGAATTGTTCGGGCTACTTCATCGATCACGAAAATTATGACAAAAATGACACATCATCCGTCATAGAACGTGTTTGCAAACGTCGTCGCTAAGCAAAAATCATGATTCTCTATCGAGCCTCGATTATTTAATTAAGACTTCACGCCAGCATCGTTACCACCAGAACGTCTACGTAACGTGTGATCGCGGCCAGGAAGGGGGGACGCACACCACGGAGACGAGGGGCCGCCGCTTGAAATGCCACCAAACAACCACGATAGTATGAAGGGGGCCCGGGTGCGAGCTCTGTGACAAATAACAAAAGGTGGCATTCTAACCAGCCACGAAACTAACGCCCCCCCAAGGGGCAAACCCGGCAAAGCATGACACAGAATGGTAGGAAGTGATTGACACGAAAGAGACGAGATCATAGCCACTCTGCGACTTCTCACGGAAGTTCGGCTAGACCAGTGACATCCCCACCCCGGTTGCTGTCAGTCCGACATAGGAACACTCTTGAGGAGCAACATCGGCCAGACCCACGAAAGATCCCTCCGTGTTGAGAACCACGAGTCGAGTCCCCAGGGTGCCGGCGGGCGCGCCCCGGTCGTGAGGGGGGGACACACGGAGAAGCGGCCGGGCTTGTCAACCCGAACAACCATCCCAGATGGTGAGATGCGCCTAATAAAGATTGGCGGGCATACGCCACGGAGGGACCGCCGGCCCACAGCGTAGATCGCGCGCAAGATAATCCGCATAG
>JAAAXO010000497.1:0-25691 GCA_011799875.1 Thinopyrum elongatum
AGCCCGAGCTGGCGCGAACGGTACAACATCATGGTCGATGTGGCGAGAGGGCGGCTTACCTACACCACGGTTGTTGCGAGTGCACATACACTGTGACATCAAGCCGGAGAACATCCTGCTGGATGAAGACATGTCCCCAAGGACTTGACTTTGGGATGCAAAGTTAGTGGGAGGGACTTCAGCCATGCGCTGACGACAAGGGGGCACATCGGGGACCTGGGCGCCAGAGTGGATTCCCGCGGCAGCCCATCAGCGCCAAGGCAGACGTGTACAGCTTCGGCATGATGCTATTCGAGCTCATCTCAGGACGACGAAACTCCGAGGGGTACAGCATGGTGGAGGCGGCAGGGAGTGGGAGCAGTGATTCGTGGACCTTCTTCCCCATGTGGGCTGCCAGCAAGGTCGTACAAGGGGAGGTGCGCGCCGTGGCAGATCCGCGGCTGCGCGGCAACGTGAAGCCAGAGGAGCTAGAGCGGGCGTGCTGGGTAGCGTGCTGGTGCATTCAGGACCAGGAGGCACAACGGCCGACCATGGGGCAGGTCGTGCAGGCCCTGGAGGGCGCCGTCCAGGTCCACGCGCCGCCGGTGCCGCGGGCTCTTCAGCACCTCGTCACGTCCACCTAATCCACCCGGCGCGGCTGCGCCAATCTTCTTACACATCATTCAAGTCATGAGAAAGCACGTGTGCCGACCGAAATTACCCATTCGGACTAGGCGTTCAAGTCATCGTTACGTACTATATAGTACTGTGGAAGCACATGTGGAAGAGTTCCCGTTCAACAACTTAATTTTGCGTTGGGAGAGCTGCATGCGTTTATTAAAGAGAGAGGAAAGGAAGCACGACCAGTTCAACAACTACAAGTCCAACAAATCAAAGCTAAAATAACAAGACAAGACACGAAAGTTCAACATGATGACCACCAGTAACAAGGAGCTAAACGACGATCAGATCGTCCTAGGCTTGCCATTTCACATTCTTGATTTCATCAGTGACACTTTGCAATGGCGTGAAGCGATTGTTAAACACCCTTTCGTTCCTCTCACGTCAAATGCTCCAACTGATCAACATGAGAAAGTAGTTTCGTGTGGTGGCGTTTTTTTTAATCCAAAAGATATTTTTTGGAGATCACGAAACCATTCTCAAGATACTGAGTATATAGGTGGGTATATGGCTAAGCTGGCCACTCACGTCACATCCGTTGTCGGACTGTAGGAGTGAATAGAATCGAGAAGAAAGTGAATAGGTTGCACCAATAGTCACTGAAGTTTACCGTCTCCTTGACTTTTGCCATTGTACTTAGAAAAGTATAATTACGTTCATTAAGATTTATCAACATTGTCTCGGATTTATCATGGTAATCCTCTACCTTGTGTGGAGGGTGGTGATTTCAAGCTTGTAAGAAATAGCTCTGAAAAAAAAATCCAATGAAACCGACCATTGGAGCTTTGTCTCGAATGCTATTATTGAGCATGTTGGTTTGAAGGGGTTACCTCTTAAAGCGAGAAATTTTACTTCTTTTTGAAAAGGGGGTTAAATCCCCGGCCTCTGCATCAAGCGATGCACACATCCATATTATATATTATTCAACAATGCCTTACAAGATAAAACATCGATCCTTCTGAATCCACCTTCTATGCGACAAAACTCACTCCACCTACAAACATGATGATAATGGTGGTCATGATCTAGGCCGCATGCCCTGACTGTTGGGAAACGTAATAGAAACAAAAAAAATCGCATCTACGATCACCCAAGATCAATATGAAGATGCATAATGGGTTGAGATCACGATCGTTACCGTCACTGAGTTGCAGCGAAAGAAGAACATGTCGGTGTAGATCGTACTTGGAGTCTCTCGTACCATCGATGAACGATCACTCGTACCGCCTACGAACTGAAGACCGAAAGCACGACATCTCTACTTGGTTGCAAGCATGCAGCCTTCACTATCCGGCAGCGCTTCGCCGTCCAGAACTAATAGAACCACACAGTGCTTCTAATTATGAGGATAAGAGGATTAGCCTAACTCTAATTAGTCAATTAGGACCAACTAGAACAAGAACTAGAAGAACTTGAGAAGGCTCCAAAACTTGTATGAAACAATAGGGCACAACCCCTAGTATATATATGTTGGAGGAGGAGGAGGGGCAGCCACCAAGGAGGGAAGGTCCCTCCTTGGGGCGCCGGACAAAGGAGGAGGAGTAGGACTCCTCACCAAGTTCAATTTGCCCTCCCCTCCCCCGCCCCCCCCCCCCCACGCGCTTCCCACAAGGAAAGGGGGGGCGCCTTCCTACTTGGGCCCTTGTGGCCCAAGTTGCCTTCCACCTCCTGGCCTTTTAAGACTCACTGATATTTAAATTAAATATAATGTTCAAAATACTTCTAGACCATTATAATATATATATATATATATATATATATATATATATATATATCATCTTCGAAAACATTTTCCACCTATATATAATTTGTCGGTAATACCCGGTATTACCCGATACTCTCTGAAACCCTTCCGGTGACCCCGAAACACTTCTGGATCCTATCGGAACTATTTCAAGTATTCATGAAACAATTCAATAAATATATACTCATGACTCTCGTCCTACTAACACTCAGAAGATCGTGATTGCCTTAAGTTTGTGACCCCGTAGGTTTGGTAACTTATAGACGTGAACGAAACCGTTCGTTCAAAGATTGACAGCGGGACCCTAGACGTCCGTATCGGTCCCTATGAGCTCACGAATGATATTCGATTGAACCTTAGGTTATCATGTGATGTTCCCTTTGATTCGCGATACTTCACAAAACCCGGGATGCATCAGTATCCTCCCGAGTCGTCACTATGCACGCTATACCGAAATCCTCGTAGCCGGTTTTGTTCTTCTTTCTCGTTATTGTGTTTCGGCATCCCCGTGACAAAGTCATGTGTGTCTGGCCAGATGATGATTGATTTCTTCACACCGAGAGAGCCCTAAGAATATCTCTCCATTGTTGGAGGAGAAAATCCCACTCTCGAGCTATCCGGCCACTTGTCAAACTTTTCGATGAACCTGCAAGTTGTCGTTATGATCACCGTGTTACAGGTGATGTTTGAGAAACCCCAAAGCCCACCGTACGGTAAGAAGTGACCACGATACTCTCAAGGTCTAAGGAGCAATATCACACGTTAACATTCCGTGTTATTACAATTGAATCTGTTAGTGAACGCGACAGAAAACAAAAAAATTCCGTACTACGAGCACGCCCAGGATCACTATGGAGACTGCATACAAGGTTTGATCTGATCATTACCGACTCGTAGTGCAGCGGAAGTAGAGTCGATGTAGATCGTCGGTGCAGATCCCCGCAGCTAGGATTTACAACCTCCCAACTGCGAGGATGTACTCCCTCGTCGGACAGCCCTTCGGGAGGCGGTCGGACAGCACCTCGGACAATGTCACGGACAACCCTTCGGGAGGATCCTCTAAAATTGAATGTTAACTCGGACAGCCCTTCGGGAGGACCCTCGAACAGCCCCTCGGGAAAAAGATTGAAGCTACGACCTCTCTACGGGGTTGCACACATACGGTGTCAGCTATCCGGCAGGGCTTCGCCATCCAGAACTAGTTCCCACTGGAACCCGGACAGCCTTTGGGCTCTACGAAACTATTTCGCGGGGAGGGAAAGAGATGGCCAGATCATTGCATGGCATTTGTATGTGAGAAAGAGTGTTTTTGGAGAGCACCTCTCCACCTCTATTTATAGGCCAAGCCCAAGGGGCAGAGGCCACTTGGAAATACCAAAATGCCCTCAAGATGGCTCTCTCCCAAGAGAGGCCAATAGAGACAAATACCAAAGCCTAGGCCTCTCAAGAAGGATAGTGCTTTCATCCACACAATACCGACCCTTTCACTAACATACACTGTAAAACAACTTTTCACCCACAACCGTCTCATACAATCCTAAAATATTTCTTTAGGTCCAGAACATTTCTAGTACCCACTAAAACAATTCTGGACGTGTTCCGAAACATTTCCGGATCAATGATTTTCATTTGCGAAAAGCAAACAAGAATGCGTTTTCACGTCCGTTAAATCCGAAAATATTTCTGTGGGTCTTAGAATAATTCCAGAACCCACTAAAATAATTCTGGACGTGTTCCGAAACCTTTTTCAGATCAATGATTTTCATCAGCGAAAAGCAACCAAAGCGGTTCCGGCAGCTCCGGAACATTTCCCCTTTTTTTCTCGAAAAAATCCCAGAAGTTCCCAGAACAATTCTGTCACCCTCCAAGAATTTTCAGGCATGTGCCGAAACCAATTAGACTTAATGGTATACTCCGAAACAAATTTTCAGTTTTACCAAAACTTTTTCGGTGTCCTCTCTCCAGAACTCTTCCGTTGTCTCCGAAATTTTTCCGGTGACTTTCTCTCAGACTCCCTGTCTAGTATTCAGCAGATAGATGACCCTTAAGTGTGTGACCCTATAGGTTCAGTGAAGTATAGACATGACCGGAACACTTTCCGATCAATGATCAACATCGGAGCCGTGGACACCCATATTGACCCCGATACCCACATGAATAATTATTCGAGTGAGCCTCTAGTTGCCATGTGCTATTCATGTTGCTTCGTGATATGTTACAAAAACCCGAGGTGAGACTTATCGGCATCCCCGTGGATCAACAACTTGTCCATTATGCAAGTTACCTAGTTACCGGTTTTGTTCTCTTTTCTCATTTCCATGTTCCGGCATCCCTGTGATCAAATCACGTTGTGTCTGGCCAGACGATGATGGATACCGTAACACCGAGAGGGCCCCAAGAATATCTCTCCATTGTCGGAGGAGCAAATCCCAATCTTGAGCTATCAAGTTACTTGACATACTTTCCCATGAACCCGTAAGCCGCCGTAATAGCCACCCAGTTACGGATGACATTTAACAAACCCCAAAGTTCATGAATCAAGCATGAAGGAACTCGATACTCTCATGGTCTAAGGAATTATGCAAATGTAAACTTTCTCTGTGTTATAAACCATTAACTTGTGATGAATATATCTCATAGCATAACATCAATTCGGGTCAATTCAACACAAGTGTTGTTCTAACAATGTGCCCTCAAAATTGCCGGCATAGACATGCCCATGATCAGGAAAACAGGATCATCATGCAATACTTGAACTAGTCTTAGAGGCATGACTAGGAATACATTTTACCGTTTATTATACAACACATGCACATGAGTTTCCCTCCGAGCCTCATGGATATTGTAGACTCGAGAACCATTGCAGTTTTAGCATGGATCATTAACATTCATTACAAACTTGGAGATACAAAATAACTGTTATTACTGCCTCTAGGGCATATCTCCTATGGACTCCCACTTGCACTAGAGTCATAATCCAGTTACATGGCTTCCCTAACACCAATGGCTATCTGGTGCTGCTCATACTTTGCTCGTGGTAGAGGCTTTGTCATTAGGTCTGACACGTTCAGATCCGTGTGAACTTTGCGTAATTTCACTAAACCTGCTTCGACATGATGTCGAATGAGTTTATAATTGCGTTCAATATGTCTTGTCTTATGTTGGGAAGATGGCTCCCTAGCCTGAGCCACGGCACCACTATTATCACAATAGATCTCCACCGGGTCCAGCGCACTTGGAACCACACCAAGGTCTTCAAGAAACTGCTTGATCCAAATGCCTCCTTGGAGGCTTTTGAAGCTGCAACATATTCCGCCTCCATCGTAGAATCTGCCATAGTCTTTTGTTTGGAACTTTTCCAATCAACTGCGCCACCGTTCAATATGAAAACATAGCTGATTGAGATTTGAAGTCATCTGGGTCAGTCATGAAGCTGCATCAGTGTAACCATTAACTGAGCTCTTCATCACCTCCGTTACAAGGAGTAAATCCTTGGTCCTTCTGAGGTACTTAAGAATACCTTTGACTGCGGCCCAGTGTTCCAATCCTGGATCACTTTGGTACCGGCTGCTAACACTTAGCGCATAGGAAACATCCGGTCTGTACATAGCATGGCATACATAATAGAACCAACTGCCGAAGCATATGGAACATCATTCATTTGTACTCGCTCATCGAGAGTCCGAGGACACTGATTCTTGCAAAGCACTGTGCCAGGTGACATGGGGAGTAGGCCTTTCTTGGAGTTCTCCATGTTGAACCTTTTCAACACCTTGTCAATGTACGTGCTTTAGCTAAGCGCTATCAGGCGTTTTGTTCTATCTCTGTAGATTCTAATGCCCAATACATATGCTGCTTTGCCTAAGTCTTTCATTGAAAAACTCTTCTTCAATGAGTCTTTTATTTCGCTAAGAAAATTCACATCATTTCCAATCAACAATATGTCATCCACATACAAGATCGGAAATGCTTTTGCGCTCCCACTAAACTTCTTGTAAACACAAGATTCTTCGTCATTCCTGATGAAGCCAAACTCTTTGACTACTTCATGAAAACGAATGTTCCAGCTCCTTGATGCTTGCTTCAGACCATAAATGGCCTTTTGAAGTTTGCATACCTTTCCAGCATCCTTATGAACGACAAGACCTTCAGGCTGTATCATGTATACATCTTCTTTGAGATTTCCATTTAGGAAAGCCATTTTGACGTCCATCGGCCATATTTCATAATCAAAATAAGCAGCAATTGCTAGTAATATCCTAACAGACTTAAGCATAGTTATGGGCGAGAAAGTCTTGTCGTAGTCCACTCCTAGAACTTGCGTGAACCCTTTCGCGACAAGTCTAGCTTTATGGATAGTAATGTTACCATCTGCGTCTGTCTTTCTTTTGAAAATCCATTTACAACCAATGGGCTTTACACCTTCTGGAAGTTCCACCAAGTTCCAAACTTGATTTTCGTACATGGATTCCATTTCGGATTTCATGGCCATGTGCCATACCCTTGAGTTGGGCCCCGCGATCGCTTCCTTGTAGTGCGCAGGTTCTTCGTCTTCAAGAATGAAGATTTCGTTATGAAACCACTCAGGTGGCTGGATAGCCCTACCTGATCTGCGCGGTTCAGTTACAACATTGTCTGAAGTCTCCGCATCAGATGCGACAACTTCTGGCTCGGTTGTAGGGATAATTTGCGGAATTACTTCCGGTTCCTTAGCCATATCAACGGTCGCCGATGATTCACTAATCTCATTAAGTTGTACTGTCCTCCCACTTAATTTTTTAGCGAGAAATTCTTTCTCGAGAAAGTGTACAACTCTTGCGACAAACACTTTGTTCTCAGACTGGTGGTAGAAGGAATACCCAATGGTGTTATTGGGATAACCTACAAAGTAACATTTGTCTGATCTCGAGTCGAGTTTGCTTGGTTGTAAACGTTTTACATAAGCTTCACAACCCCAAACCTTGAGATGCGACACACTGGGTTTCTTCCCATACCATAATTCAAATGGCGTCGTGTCAACAGACTTAGATGGTGCTCTGTTTAATGTATAAGCGGCAGTGAGTAGTGCATGACCCCAAAAGGATATCGGTAGATATGTAAGAGACATCATCGACCTTACCATGTCTAACAGGGTTCGGTTATGTCTTTCTGACACTCTGTTTCACCGTGGAGTTCCGGGAGGGTAAGCTGTGAAATGATTCCACGGTCACTTAGATGTTGGCTAAACTCATGACTAAGATATTCGCCCCCGCGATCTGATCGCAGAAATTTAATCCTTTTGTTACGATGATTTTCTACCTCATTCTGAAATTCTTTGAACTTCTCAAAGGTTTCCGACTTATGTTTCATCAAGTAGATATATCCATACCGACTCAAATCATCAGTAAAAGTCACGAAGTAGAAATACCCACTCCGTGCGGTTGTGCTCATCGGACCACATACATCACTATGTATTATTTCCATTAATTCACCCGCCCGTTCAGGATGACCCATGAACCGTGTCTTGGTCATTTTCCTCATCAGACAAGCTTCACATGTGTCAAATGATTCAAAATCAAAGGACGGTATAACTCCATCTTTATGGAATCTTTGCATGCATTTCTTTCTGATGTGGCTAAGCCGACAGTGCCACAAGTAAGTGGTGGTGGTATCAGCCTTCTTAAGGCGTTTAGCATTCACGTTAAAGACATCATTTCCACATTCAAGATTTAGTATGAAAAGTCCCCCAACAATGGGTGCAAATCCATAAAACATATCCTTAGAATAAAGTGAACAACCATTGTTCTCAGACTTGTAAGAGTACCCATCGTGTACTAAACATGATCCAGAGATAATGTTTCTACACAATGCCGGAACAAAATAACAGTTACTCAGTTCTAAGGTAAATCCTGAAGGGAGACATAGAGGCATAATGCCGACGGCTTGAGCGGTGATCCCAGCACCGTTCCTGACGTGCATCACGACTTCATTCTTTGCCAGCTTGCGCACCTTCTGAAGCCCCTGTATCGAGTTGCAGATGTGAGCAACCGATCCGGTATCAAATACTACCCAAAACTTAGAATTTTTGCTAGCAAGCAAAACATCAATGACATTAACCTGTTTAACAATTATAACTTTTCTGGTTTTCCCGAACTTCTTATCTTCCAGATACTTCTTGCAGTTTCTCTTCCAGTGTCTTGTGCCCTTCCAGTAGAAGCACTCAGTTTCATTCTTGGCTCCGCCCTTAGATTTGCTTCGGGGTCCGGTCTTACCGGCGCACTTGCTCTTCTTGGACTTGTCTTTCTTTTTTAAACTGGTGGTTTTATTTACAAGCAACACTTGCTTGCGATTTTTCCGCAGTCCTCCTTCCGCAGTTTTCAGCATGGCGATCACTTCCTCCGGTGTCTTCTCCATCCCACTCATGTTGTAGTTCATGGTAAAACCATCGTAAGACGGGGGGAGTGAAGCAAGCAGCATGTCCATCATATGGGCTGGTGGAATTGGAAATTCCAGGGTTTTAAGCCTTTCAGCGTAGCCAATCATTTTGACCACGTGTTCGCCAACTGAACTGCCCTTAGCCATCCTACGCTCCATCATGGCCTTCATGACATCAAATTGTTCTGACCGTGCGGTTTCCTTGGACAGAGCATCCAATTCCCGGATCATATCACATGCGTTATGGAATTCATAACGTTTTTGAAGCTCTGAACTCATGCAAGCTAGCATGAGGCACTGCACTAATTTGTAATCATCACCTTAGTGGCCCAGACATTTTGTTCTTCTTCCAAGGCAGTTGCCACTGGCTTAGCTGGAAGAGGAGTTTCAAGCACATACGTTCTCTTAGCGCTCCTAAGGACAATCCTCAGGTTACGGACCCAGTCCGCATAGTTGTTTCCAGTTGCAGCTAACTTCTCTTTCTCTAACATCGGGCCTAAGTTGAATGCGGCATTGCGAGCCATTTGATCTACAACGGTAAACACAAGTTTCACTTAGACTTTGTTCATAATTAATTTGCACTAGTGAATAAACAAATTTTATTCTAAAGTGTGCTCCCACTCAAATCAATATCTCTCATAATTGATTGTGAGTGATTCAAGACCCGCATTTCCATTCAGTGCCACGGTTCGAGATGAACATGAATGGCGTGAACTTCAATCGGTAGGCAAACTTGCCGATCACATCCCTATGTGATTCTTGTTCATCTTTCAGTGCGTGTGTTCCGAGCACTGGACTTTCCTGCCTGAATGTCAAGTCAACCAAGTGATCTTGCTGCGAGGTCTCAACTCACCTGTCTCACACTTCTCTAATCATTCGCACCCATGGAGATCATGTGATTCCCCGAAGAGATAGGTGCCGTGACGGTGCTACACTTGGGAGGACTAACTAACTACTTGATATTTTAAGTGAGAGATCACCCTAATGAAAAGCGACTACCGCGCAATCAAAAGGGTGCATCATAAGGGATAAACATCTCAGGCAATTCATAATAGCAGGATATGGTATAGCCCTTTCTGACGGAGAAATCTTTAATTTCTTCGTCTTCAGCATTTGCGTCGGTTTTCACCTTCGCGAAGATTGCCACCGCCTTGTCGATGCACCAGATAATATTGTTATCTATATAGCTAACAAAATAAGTGCATTACTTAAGGTTGATACGCAGGTCATTAAAGTGACAATCATATGGCTCCAGCCATCATGCCGAATCATGACACACATGTCATGTTAATAAATTTACATCATATAGTCATCTCATACATAATCGAATTAATATGAGAGCTGCTATACCACATCACATGCACATCCTACAAAACCAAGTTAGACGCCTCTAATCGGTTTATGCAAAAAAATATTTTACGTGGCTTCTAAGGTTTTCACTTAAACCGCAGCTACCAATGTTTATCATCAAGTATGATTATTCAAGTCACTAGATCAACTTTGCGGGGTGTATGAAACACGAGATAAATAAAATCTCGAGCCCCATACTGAACTTCGTCATACGCATGACCCCTGTGCAGATCATATCTGCATTGCCCTTTCGTCTGCGAAATTTCATCGTTCTTTCAACTATGGTGGAACCCAAAGAACTGATAGCACTTCGTTGATCAATCAGGATCGCGGATTGCCAGAACTTTGTGAAATTCCACCATGCCGTATCAAGTTTAGAAATACGCAAATTCCAAGGAAGCAACAAGAACATCGGGTAACAGATTTCATCTGTCACCTGCATAAATAATTTTCAGCAATAGATCTCATCTACTACAAAATTATATTATCCAATACCCATAGATCTCTATGTATTCTAGATCGTAACCTGCATCTACGCATAGCAAGGCTCTGATGCCACTGTTAGTGAACGCAATAGAAAACAAAAAATTTCTGTACTATGAGCATGCCCAGGATCACTATGGACACTGCATACAAGGTTTGATCTGATCATTACCGACTCTTAGCGCAGCGGAAATAGAGTCGATGTAGATCGTCGGTGCAGATCCTCGCAGCTAGGATTTACAACCTCCCAACCGCGAGGATGTACTCCCTTGTCGGACAGCCCTTCGGGAGGCGGTCGGACAACCCCTCGGACAATGTCACGGACAACCTGTGACGCCCCCGACTCAATCATGCACTAATCATACACGCAAACATACACGATCAAGCACAGGGACTCACGGGAAGATATCACAACACAACTCTAATACGAATAAACGGTGGTCCACAATATTACAGACCAGGGATCCGCAGATCCGAATACATAAGTCAGTCATACAAATATTATCTGAGTACAGACATAGTTAGACAGGTTTTTCCTTAAGAAGGCTAGCACAAACAACGACTCTAGATCGAAAGGCGTAGGCCTCCTGCCTGGGAGCCTCCGATCCTACTCCTGGTCGGCTGGCTCGATCCAGTAGTACGTGCCGTCTGGACCCTCCTGGTAGTAAGCTCCTGCGGGGACATCTGGCTCCGGGGCTCCATCGTCTGATGTATCATCAAGTAGGGGAATATGGGGGAAAAGAAGTAATAAAGCAACCGTGAGTACTCATCCGAAGTACTCAGCAAGCAAGGATCTACACTACATATGCAACATTATCAAAGCGGAAAGCTGTTTATGTGGACTGGGCTGCAGCAATGCCAGAATAGAGAGAAGGCCTAGTCCTATCGAAGACTAGCATCTTCAAGCATCTTCACGAGCCACCATCTTGCAGCAATAGAAGAGAGTAGAATAGCATTTTAATAAGCAAACATGTTGAAGCAAGCCTGGAGATCCTTCCTTGACTCCCAGCGAGGAAGCGATCCCGAAGCTTCAATTAAGTAACAAGTATCCAGTTCAAGTAGTAGATCGGGATACACAAACTGAGCGTCCTTTACCGTAGGGACCGGCTATCGATAGATTATTCATCCCTGCAGGGGTGCACTACTGTTACCCAACACACTCGATCACCTCTGGCCGGACACACTTGCTGGGTAATGCCCGGCCTCGGGAGATCAACACGAAGCAGCGCCCTACCTAGGCTCGGCAGAGAGGTCAGCACGCCGGACTAACCTATGCACCCAGAGGTCTTGGGCCTTCGCCCTCGGCACCCTGCTTGTTGTGAGACTGGCCGGGGTGCAGGCGCGACACTGAACTCGTCAGTGAAGTATCCAGCCCAATCCTGACAATCAGCCCGCACGGTGAATCGTGACGTCTGACGAGCTTTCGGGAGAAACGTACATCGCAGAGGGCCCCATAACCATTATCCCGCATGGTGGTAGTGCGTATAGGGCACGTCGACCCACTCAGATCACACACCCAAATCCAATAGGCTCATTTAGTATCACGCGGAGACAATCAGAGTCTCTGATGCTCCGCCACAATATCACACTCGAGTGCCCTTCCGGCACACCCGACATCGTAGATCCCCAGCGGGTACCCACCAGGGTGGACCCGCCTGTAACAAAGGTCAAGGTAACCGTGTGGTCATAACATCAAGGGGGAAACCCGAGGAATCACCCTCCGAGGATTCCACCTGATGGAATCATCAAGGTGAACGTAGGAGGCATCACCCTCGAGGTTCACACCGAGGGGTTGCACGACAGAGTCGTATCGAAAGTGGAGAAGGAGGAATCACCCTTGATGACCACGACCGAATAGCTACACTGCAGAGTAATCATCAGGAGTGCGTTACGACGTATCACCCTCGGCACTCGAGAGTAACTATGCAGAGTCGTACAACTAAGGGGGGGTGTGAAGTGATGTGTTGGTCTCTGGTCGACGATCACGTTGATCGAGTCGTCGATGATCAAGCAGGGGCGACAAGGGTAAGGTGGTGGGGTCACTGATGGTCCATTAACAACCTATACTAAATAGTTTATCATAGGCAGGTAAGGTAACATTAACAGGTTACAAAAGCAGGCTATGCATCAGAATAGGAGCATACATTAACAGTAGCAAAATCTAATGCAAGCAGGAGAAATGGAATGGGCGATATCTGGATGCTCAAAGGGGGGGCTTGCCTGGTTGCTCTGGCAAGAGAGAGGGGTCGTCAACGGGCTGCTCGTCTGTAGTGTAGTCGTACCCAGCTGCAGCGTCGTCGGTATCGGCGTCTATCGAGAGAGAAGGAGGGGGGAGAGAAACAATAAATTCACGGCAAAAATGCAAACAATATGTATGACATGCCTAAATGATATGCCGGGGTGTTCTACTGCCTAACTAAATGATTTAGTTAATTTAGGAATTTATCCGGATTTATTTAATTAAAGTTGGGCACTATTCATTTATCGAAACCGGTCTAAAAGTTCAATGTTTATATAGCTAGGGGCATCTGACAGTAATACGGAGGGCGTATTCGGGTTCGTATCGAAATTCTGAGCAACTTTCATATATAAATTATTTTCATCGGAGTTACGGATTATTTAATATGATTTTCTAAAGTTTTAATCTTTTTCTGAATTTAATTATTTATTTAAATTCAACATTATCCAAAACAGTGAAAAGTGACGTCAGCGTGACCTAAGCGTGACGTCAGCAGATCAACAGGGGCTGACCAGGGTCAAACCTGACAGGTGGGTCCAATGGGACCCACATGTCAGTGACCCAGCTAATTAACCAGGGTTAATTTAAACTAACTAAACTAATTAGTAGGTGGGGCCCAGTAGTCAGTGTCTGTTTAGGATTATAATTAACTAATTAGCTAATTTAACTAATTATCTATTTATTTAAATTAGTTTAATTGAGTGGGGCCCGCATGTCATAGACACAGGGGCGGCCATGTCAGCGCTGACCGAGGTCAACGGGGCCCAGTGGGGCCCAGTGGCAGGTGGCACAGGGGCGGGGCCCATGGCGCCATGTCAGCGCTGGCCGGAGAGGTGCCGGAGCTGGCCCCGGCGAGCCAAACGCGGCGGCGCGCATCGGGATGGGCTCTGGTTTCTCCTACGGTGGGTCTCAGGGGCTGGGGTAGGGCGCGTTCGACGCGGCTCGACGTCGCGCGTCAAATGGCGGCGGTGCGGGGTGCTGGGGAGGCCGGAGTCGAGCAGCACGAGCTCGTCGGTGGTGAGGTTCTCGGGCAAGCTACGGGATCGACAAAAAGGCGCGCGTCCGAGCGTTGTGAGGAGCTAGGCGGGGTCTATGCGACGCGGTGAACTCAGCGGACTTGGTGGCGAGGCCATTTGGTCACCGGAATAGCACCGGCGACGAGCCACGCGGAGGCGCGTTCGGGCACGAGGGGAACGGCTGCTAGGGGCAGCAAACGGCGGCTAGCAAGGAGTGGAAAGGAGCAGTGGCTTACAGCGAAAGCGTAGGGACTAGGCAGCGGGCTCGGGGAAGCTCGGGGTCGCCGGAATCGTCGACGGCGTGCGACGGCGATCCGAGGAAGAAGACGGCGGCGTGGGGCGATGCAGGGCTCCCGGGGCTCAGGCTTGTGGTCGAGGAGGACGGGCTCGACGCGGCAGAGCTCGTGGACACGTCGTGGTGGCGAGGCAGAGGCGGTGGCCGCGAGCTTCAACGGAGGCCGATCATGGCGGCGCTCGGGTGGAGTGGGGGAGCAAGAGAGAGAGCGAGCGGAGCAGCTAGGGTTTGTCCGCGGGGTCGAGGGGCAGCCCTTGTAGGCATCCGCGGCGCGGCAGCGCGCTGTCGAGCATAGATGAGGGGGGGGTCTGGGTGTGTGCGCGCTTCCGCGTTCGATAGCGAGGGCGAGGAGCAGTGCGAGAGGTGGGGGACGGCGCTGCGCAGGCTGGGCCGGCACTGTGCACTCGAGGCCCAGCACAGTGGGCCTTTTCCTTTTTCTCCTTTTCTCTTTCTCTGTTTTCCTTTTCTTTTTTGTTTTGTCTTTTGTTTTTACTCCAAATGACTTTTGTAAAATATGGCACTTGCCCATATAATATCAGTGCAACATCCAACCCTGGTATAAAAAGGTTTTGGGGCCAAATGTTTTCATATGGATTTTATTTAAATAAAAAGGTATTAACCAACTCTGTTTTTCTACTATCAGAGTCACTTAGTTAATTTATTAATTGTTGATTACAATTTTAGAGCATTATTTGGAATATTTGCTATTTATTGAACATTTTAGTTTCTATGTTGAACAACTTTTATTTTCCACTTTCATTTAAATTTGAATTTGAGTTAGGAGTTGAAATGCATTATGATCCAAATGATGATTATGCACTGTTAAACTTGCTGACTTGTCATTATCAAAAGTGATTACTGTGGCTAATGACATGGGGTGTTACACAGCCCTTCGAGAGGACCCTCAAAAATCGAACGGTAACTCGGACAGCCCTTCGGGAGGACCCTCGAACAGCCCCTCGGGCAAAAGATCGAAGTTACGACCTCTCTACGGGGTTGCACACATACAATGTCAGCTATCCGGCAGGGCTTCGCCGTCTAGAACTAATTTCCACCGGAACCCAGACAGCCTTTCGGCTCTACGAAACTATTTCGCGGGAAGGGAGAGAGATGACCAGATCATTGCATGGTATTTGTATGTGAGAAAGAGTGTTTTTGGAGAGCACCTCTCCACCTCTATTTATAGGCCAAGCCCAAGGGGCAGAGGTCACTTGGAAATACGAAAATGCCCTCAAGGTGGCTTCTCCAAGAAGCCACCAAATAGTGCTTTTCACTATTCTCGAAAACACTTTTTCGCGACCGTTAAATCCAAAAATATTTCTGTAGGTCCATAACATTTCCAGTACCCACTAGAACAATTCTGGACGCGTTCTGAAATATTTTCGGATCAATGATTTTCATTTGCGAAAAGCAAACAAGAATGCGTTTTCACTATTCATGAAGACAATTTTTCACGTCCGTTAAATTCAAAAATATTTCTGTGGGTCTTAGAATAATTCCAGTACCCACTAAAATAATTCTGGACGTGTTCCGAAACCTTTTTCAGATCAATGATTTTCATCAACGAAAAGCAACCAAAGCGGTTCCGGCAGCTCCGGAACATTTTTGATTTTTTTTCCCGGAAAAATCCCAGAAGTTCCGAGAACAATTCTGGCACCCTCCAAGAATTTTCAGGCGTGTGCCGAAACCAATTTGACTTAATGTGCCGTGTGCTATTCATGTTGCTTCGTGATATGTTACAAAAACCCGAGGTGAGACTGATCGGCATCCCCTTGGATCAAGAACTTGTCCATTATGCAAGTTACCTCGTTACCGGTTTTGTTCTCTTTTCTCGTTTCCGTGTTCCGGCATCCCTGTGATCAAATCACATTGTGTCTGGCCAGACGATGATGGATACCGTAACACCGAGAGGGCATGAAGAATATCTCTCTATCGTCGGAGGATCAAATCCCAATCTTGAGCTATCAAGTTACTTGGCATACTTTCCCATGAACCCATAAGCCGCCGTAATAGCCACCCAGTTACGGATGACGTTTAACAAACCCCAAAGTTCATTAATCAAGCATGAAGGAACTCGATACTCTCATGGTCTAAGGAATTATGCAAATGTAAACTTTCTCTGTGTTATAAACCATTAAATTGTGACGAATATATCTCATAGCATAACATCAATTCGGGTCAATTCAACAGAAGTGTTGTTCTAACAATGTGCCCTTAAAATTGCCGGCATAGACATGCCCATGATCAGGAAAACAGGATCATCATGCAATACTTGAGCTAGTCTTAGAGGCATGACTAGGAATACATTTTACCGTTTATTATACCACACGTGCACATGAGTTTCCCTCCGAGCCTCGTGGATATTATAGACTCGAGAATCATTGCAGTTATAGCATGGATCATAAACATTCATTACAAACTTGGAGATACAAAATAACTGTTATTAATACCTCTAGGGCATATCTCCTACAGAATCCAGACGATATTAACTCAATTCATAACAATCGGTTCAATATGATCATTCTTCCAACGTCATAATCTCAATGTTTGTTTTAGGATCATCGTTGCACTTAACGATATCCTAAGATCCGGAAAATGTGATCACCAACAACACTTGAGCGATTCTTAGAGGCGAGACTAGGAACTTTTTTATTTTACCGTTTATCATTCCACATGTGCATATGAGTTTTCCACTGAATCGCATATTTCAGGATCATAGCAATTATATCATAGAATATAAACTCTTTATTTATGAATATGGAAATATAATAACACAAATATTTTTGCCTCTAGGGTATATTTCCAACACTGACCTCCCCTACACGTATCATCTAAAACCGAATCACCAGTCCAGCACACTCTTAGCGAACACCCCATGCGTACGCTCTAGAAGTCGCTGCCACCATATTTCATGAACCCATCTCTCGTGCAGGGATCAATGAAATGACCTTGCTAGGCATGTCCTTGACGCCACCGCGATGCTAGATAGTGTCACCGCTCTACGCTCGTCCATCCTAATTAAGAGCTCGAGACCCGGCTACACCACGTCGCTGAGACTCGCCGACTTCGACTCAGAAGACCACGCCAACCACCACATGCTCCAAAAAAAATGATGCCCACAGGAGGGAGAATGGCGCCACACACCGCCATAGTCCAATCCAAGAGACCCAGATCTAGGATTTCCCCAGAGTAGCATGGGCGAGAAGATGACAGCTGCAGCAATGATGCCTCCAAGATGGGAACGATGGAAATACATCGCCATCGTCTGCCATGACCGAAGTGATGGGTAACGTTGCATGGAAAACAAAAGTTTTCTACGCACACGCAAGATCTATCCATCGAGATGTATAACGTGTTCCGAGACCATGTCTATACATGCTAGGCTCGTCAAGTTTAACCCAAGTATTCTGCTTGTGCAAAACTGGCTTACACCCGTTGTATGTGAACGTAGAGTCTATTACACCCGATCATCACGAGGTGCTTCGAAACGACGAACTTTAGCAACGGTGCATACTCAGGGAGAACACTTTTATCTTGAAATTAACTGAAGGGATTATCTTATAATGCTACCGTCGTTCTAAGCAAAATAAGATGCATAAAGGATAAACATCACATGTAATCAAAATATGTGACATGATATGGCCATCATCATCTTGTGCTTTTGATCTCCATCTCCAAAGCAACGTCATGATCTCCATCGTCACCGGCGCGACACCTTGATCTCCATCGTTGCGTCAGGGTCGTCTCACCAACTATTGTTTCTACAACTATTGCTAATGCATAGCGATAAAGTAAAGCAATTACATGGCGCTTAATGATTGACACGCAGGCCATACAATAATTAAAAGACAACCCTAAGGCTCCTGCCGGTGGTCGATATTACAAAACATGATCATCTCATACAACAACATATATCACATCACGTCTTGACCATATCACATCACAACATACCCTGCAAAAACAAGTTAAACGTCTTCTACTTTGTTGTTGCAAGTTTTACGTGACTGCTATGGGTAACTAGCAAGAACCGTTCTTACCTACGCAAAACCACAACGGTGATTATCAAGTTTGCTGTTTTAACCTTCTGCAAGGACCAGCCATAGTCAAATTTGATTCAACTAAAGTGAGAGAAACAGACACCCGTCAGCCACCTTCTGCAAAACAAGTTGCATCAGTCGGTGGAACCGGTCTCATGTACGTGGACATGTAAGGTTGGTCCGGGCCGCTTCTTCCCACAATACCGCCAAATCAAAATAAGACGTTGGTGGTAAGCAGTATGAACATCACCGCCCACAACTCCTTTGTGTTCTACACATGCATATCATCTACACATAAACCTGGCTCTGATACCACTGATGGGTAACGTTGCATGGAAAACAAAAATTTCTACGCACACGCAAGATCTATCCATGGAGATGTATAGCTACGATAGGGGAAGAGCATCTACATACCCTTGTAGATCGCTAAGCGGAAGCGTTTATCAACGTGGTTGATGTAGTCGTACACCTTCACGATCCGTCCCAATCAAGTACCAAACGTATGGCACCTCCGCGTTCAGCACACGTTAAGCTCGATGACGTCCTCGCCTTCTTGATCCAGCAAGAGGGGCGAAGTAGTAGATGAGTTCTGGCAGCACGACGGCGTGGTGACGGTGGTGGTGAAGAACAATCTCCGCAGGGCTTTGCCAAGCACAACGGAAACTATGACGGAGGATAAACTAGAGGGGGCGGGGTTGTCGGCACACGGCTTGGTGAATCTTAATCTGTCCCGGGTGCTAGCCCTGCCCCTCTATTTATATGTTGAGCCCTAGGGTCGTTTCTTGGAGAAAGAGACTCCTCAAAGTAGGTTTAGCCCGCAAGGCAAGAGTCCTTCTCGGACTCCAGGACCACACGCCAGGGTCCTTGGCGTCTGGCCCCAGACGCCAGGGTCCCTGGTGTCTGGCCCATTGGCCTCCGGAAAACTGCCTTTTGCACCTTCCTAAAGCCCCGTGGGCTTTACCCCTTGGCCCAAATAAAGTGTTCTCGTACCCGAACATTTCGGGAAACATCCGAAACCCCTTCCTGTGAATTCAGGAACCCTTCCGGAGACCAAATACTATTATCCCATATATCAATTTTTACCTCCGGACTATTTCGGTGCCCCTAGTCATGTCCGTGATCTCATCCAGGACTCCGAACAACAGTCGGTCACCAACATACATAACTCATATAATACTATATCGTCAATGAACGTTAAGCGTGTGGACCGTACGGGTTCGAGAATGATGTAGACATGACCGAGACGCTTCTCCTGTCAATAGCCAATAGCGGGATCTGGATGCCCATATTGGTTCCTACATCTTCTACGAAGATCTTTATCGGTCGAACCTTTATGACAACATACGTAGTTCCTTTTGCCTGTCGGTATGTTACTTGCCCGAGATTCGATCGTCGGTATGTCCATACCTAGTTCAATCTCGTTACTGGCAAGTCTCTTTACTCGTTCCGTAATACATCATCCTGTAACCAATTCCTTAGTCACTTTGCTTGCAACCTTCTTGTGATGCTGTATTACCGAGAGGGCCCAGAGATACCTCTCCGTCACACGGAGTGACAAATCCCAGTCTCGATCCATGCCAACCCAACAAACACCTTCGGAGATACCTATAGAGCACCTTTATGATCACCCAGTTGTGTTGTGACGTTTGATGGCACACAAGGCATTCCTACGGAGTCCGGGAGTTGCATGATCTCATGGCCGAAGAAACATGTATTTGACATTAAGAAAGAGTAGCAATAAACTGAATGATCATATGCTATGCTAACGGTTGGGTCTTGTCCATCACATCATTCTTCTAATGATGTGATCCCGTTATCAAATGACAACTCATGTCTATGGTCAGGAAACCCCAACCATCTTTTGATCAACGAACTAATCTAGTAGAGGCGTACTAGGGACTTGGTATTTGCTTATGTATTCACACATGTATTTAAGTGTCCAATCAATACAATTCTAGCATGAATAATAAAACTTTATTATGATTAAGGAAATATAATAATATCCACTTTATTATTGCCTCTAGGGCATATTTCCAACACGAAGTCGGCACAGTTTTCACCGGTCGTATGAACCAAACGAGAACCAAGCCTCGGTCGTATGAAGTCCTCCATAGATAGCACGACAGTTACCAACTCCAATTCATCAGCTTCATCTTCCTCCTGCGATGATGATTCGTTGAAGATCATCTCCCATAACCTGTTCATCAACACATCGAAGAGCATAATGATACATTCGAGATCTTTCTTTGATGAAAAACAAAAGAAAAAAATGCAAAAAAATCATAGAGGAAATTTGATAAACACCATGTAGCCGGACGGGGTCTGCGACACAGCGGATGGCGAAGGAGCTAAGGCTAAGATCGAAAGGGGGTGGAGGACACCAGTGATGCTGCCTAGGAGGCAGTAGTGGTAGTTCCCAGGAGTGGAGGCGACGAGCGTGAATGGGATGTCAGGGCGGCAACGGGAGCCCCGCAGGTTGTGTTCTTCGCCGGTTCCGGCGCGTCACCATGTAGGAGTTGCGCTTGATCTTTCTGCACCATCTCCATGGTCGTCCATTTTGATTCCCAGCGAAAACAAAACTCCGCCGCCACGAGGCGGAGCTAGATGATGATGTCCTCGTCAATGGTGAAAAAGCAGATTCCGGTGCCGTACAGCACCGACAAGGTCCATAAGAGGGCTCTGGGGCTGCGTGGTGGTCATTCAGATTGGTTCCGGCACCGGTGGTAGACGATAGTGGGGGCGGCGGCAGGTTGGCACCAACAATAAGGTCAGCCATCCGACTATTTTTACCGAGAAGTTGTGGTTTTGGACTAAATTTAGGTAGGACGGCTGTGTTTTGAGAGATAAAAAGCTTTTTTATAGGGATTATTGGTTTGAGGAATCTATTAGTTAAGGCTTTAATCCCTCAAAACAAAAATATTTCCTCTAAATATAAATTTTGGAATATGATAGAGATGATCTAAAAAGAGGCATAATGGAGCGGCAGCAAGACGTCGTGCAAGCACGCAGACACGAATTGAGGGTTCTAGGCTGGCGACAGCAGCTAAAGGAGCCATGCTCAATGCCCCCTATGTGTGTAAACGTGTGTTTCTAGCTGCGGTGTCACAGGGCATGCATATGGGATCGTTTATGACCTATCTAAAAGCTAGCTACATAAGTTTGTTCGGGATAAATTGAAAGACTGAACTACCACTCCAATGTTTATACACCCGCATCTTGCCACATCCGCTCCTTATTTATAAGCCTGACTTTCCATCGCAAGAGAGATACAAACTCACTTGAAGTTTAGAGGTTTGTTAGGTTCTCTTGTTCTTCCGTTTACCCATATACGTGTACTGTTTATTATGTGTTTAGTTTTTTTTGAGAAACTTCCAATCTATACATCTTCAATCATGGCAGTACAAAGAATGACAGAGGTAATAAAAATTACAACCATGTTTGTGTACCACCTAGCGACGACTACAAGCACTGGAGCGAGCTGAAGGCGCGCCGCCATCATCGCCCCTCCCTCACCAGAGCCGAGCAAACCTTGTCGTAGTAGACAGTCAGGAAATCATCGTGCTAAGCGCCATAGGACCAGGGCACCATAGTAGCAACCATCGCCCATGAAGAAAGTCATAGATCAGAAGGATCAAACCTGTAAACACCCAAACAAACACGAACGAAGACCGGATCCAAACAGATCCATCGAAGACTGATCGAATCCCGCGAGATCCGATGGAGACAAACCTCCACACGCCCTCCGACGATGGTAGACGCACCATCAGGATGGGGATAGAACGTGGGAGACATTATTCCTACTACTAAGTGACATCGCCGCCGCCACAAAGCCACAACCAAGACGCTGAATCTAACAAGTACGAGAACGGGGTCCCTCCCGCCGGCGGGGGGCTGAGATCCTATGCACCTCCATGGCCTAGAGGCCATAGGAGATGGGGCAGACCGGCAACGGGGACGACGGGAGGAGAAGAGCTTTTCTTGTGGAGGAGGGAAGAGCAAAATAGTAGGAGCATGTGTTTAGTTTGCAACGTACAAACAATAAAGCTATAAAGATTTGTATTAAGTTGATTGCACTCAATAGTAAACTAACTAGAACGAGAAAGATGGTCAAATTCATTGACTATTGGTGCATTTTGTTCACTCGTCTTTGGACTTCTGAAACAACTTCCCGCTCATTTCAGCTGAGCGTTGCGCTCCCCCTCCCCTCCTGGTCGCTTTCGCGAGCAACGTGGAGGGGAAACCCTAGCCGACGGTTGATACGTCACCAACGTATCTATAATTTTTTATTGTTCTATGCTGTTATAGTATCAACCTTGGATATTTTATATTCTTTTACTAGCAATTTTATATTATTTTTTAGGACTAACCTATTGACATAGTGCCCAGTGCGAGTTGATGTTTTTTGCTTGTTTTTTTCTTCGCGGAAAATCAATACCAAACGAAGTCCAAATGCCACGAAACTTTTTGGAGATTTTTTTATGGTGATTAAGGACCCTGGAAGCTTCTGGAGGCCATGAGAGGAGGCTCGTGGGGCGCACTAGGCACCAGGGCACGCCATAGGCCTCCGGCGCGCCCTGGTGGGTAGTGGAGCCCACGGGAACCGCCTTACCTTGCCCCCGACTCTATAAATACTCTAAAATCCCATAAACCATAAGGGAGTCAACGAAACACTTTTTCCACTGGCGGAAGTTTTCAGAACCACGAGATCCAATCTAGAGGCCTTTTCCGACACTCTGCCGGAGGGGGCAACGATCACGGAGGGGTTATTCATCATCCTTGTTGCCCCTCCGATGATGCGTGAGTAGTTTACCACAGACCTACGGGTCCGTAGCTAGTAGCTAGATGGCCTCTTCTCTCTTTTTGATCTTCAATACAATGTTCTCCTTGATTTTCTTGGAGATCTATTTGATGTAACTTTTTTGCGGTGTGTTTGTTGGGATCCGATGAATTGTGGGTTTATGATCAGTTCTATCCATGAATATTAACTGAATCTTTGCTGAACTCTTTTATGCATGGTTTGTATAGCCTCCTATTTCTTCTCCGATTTATTGGTTTGGTTTGGCCAACTAGATTGATTTATCTTGCCATGGGAAGAGGTGCTTTGTGATGGGTTCGATCTTGCGGTGCTCAACCTCAGTGACAGAAAGAGACATGACGCGCATGTATCGCTGCTATTAAGGGTAACAAGATGGTGTTTATTCATACGTCAGTTTATCTTGTCTACATCATGCCATCGTTCTTATTGCACTACTCCGTTTTTCCATGAACTTAATACACTAGATGCATGCTGGATAGCGATTGATGTGTGGAGTAATAGTAGTAGATGCAGGCAGGAGTCGCTCTACTAATCTTGGATGTGATGCCTATATACATGATCATTCACTAGTAGGAGAAAGCCTACTAGTAGCGCTGGAAATACCCATATCAGTAGCGATGGGGGCAACACTACTACTAAGGTGCTACAGCTAAGTTGTAGCAGTAGCACTGCTTCAGCCAGCGCTACTGGTAAGTATGGTTAGCAATAGCGCTGCTTCAACGAGCGCTAGTACTAACTATCTATAGCGCCGCACCACAACAAACGTTGTTGCTAAACCAGCGCTGCCGCTAGACGCCTACCAGCGCTACTGCTAATATTCCTGCTTTCACAAATTTATTTCCCCTCTACGTATTTGTGCTGTATTTGTGCATGCTCTATATAGTAGTTTCATCATATCATAATAAACATACATTATTCTCATCATATCATACACATACAGTAGTCTTGTCATACCATCATCATCATCATCATCCAACAAAAATATCATCACATCTCGAAAATAGCGATACACAAGTCATGTCTCGAATAAATGCAACTGCATGGTCATGGCACACACACAAGTTTCATCATCTCTATCTAAACCATGATGTAGAAGAGAAGAGCGATCAGTATGAACAAGAGCGCGACTATGTAGTACTTCTTAAGGCACCAGTTTCGCTCCCTCTCTTGCCGGAGCGTCCACCTCAAGTAACTATTTTCCATTTCGGCTCTGCTGTCGAACCCCCTGTGGCTAGCGCCCAGGTACCTGTCCACCTGGACCTGAGCATCTAGCCAGTGGTTGTACACTCCTGGAACCCTCCCAATGAATACTGCGTAGCAGTCCTTCACCATCTCTGATCTATGTACCTGCATCGTCAGTTGATGAATTCAACGATAATATGCAACATAATGTACTTGAGAAACACAAAGACGCATAGTTAGCAAAATACAAGCAACCTATTGTAAACATAAATAATGAAGTTCCTCATACGCAAACTAATTAACAAGATCGATCTACGCTAGTTCAGGAGGACGGTTTAATTACATCACAGAGTTTCATCGTGCATAAATTCAAGGTTTTGTCATAGAAAGACAGTAGTGACTAATTAAAAATACACATTGTCATCGTCAATCAGTCCTCCATGTCGGCGGTCCAATCTTCATAGTCAGGGAGGAAGCACCCAAGCTTCGTGAAATGCTTCAGGTCTAGACACTGAGCGTGTAGCAGTGATCGGACATCATCCCGCGTCATTGGCCAATGGTAGAACATCCCTGTTTGTTCGAGGACCTCCTTCATCATCACTTGGGCAAGTTCACACTGTACGTAATAAAACTCAGCTCAGATTTGATGATCTGGTGTCCTTCCTATGCTTGTGGCCCAGTTGACATTCTCGGCATCACTGGAGTAGGTGACATGCGACGGTGTTGCTTATCCCTTCTGTACTCGATCATGTGATGCATGAGGTAGAATCCATCACCCTTACTATCGTTCAATTGCTGGGTGCAGCAGAAGTCGGTCTTATGGCCGAAACCCAACCCGTTCTTCCTCTACCATTTCACCTTGATATATCCACCAGACAGGCTAAAGGTTAACATGGCACTATCGAGAACACTCTTTATGTGCGTGTAATCCCTTTTCTTGATGTTCTTCGCTGAGTCCAAGTACAGAGCATGGGAGTATTGTGGGTATAGACAGATGAGGACGCGGGGGAAATCCAGGATACCGCTTTACGCGGCTCAGGTGCGGGTGGGAAGTTGTACATCAAGAGATGGGCCGCGATAAGTTCATCCTGCGATTTGACTACATCTATGACATGTTCCACATGACCAAGCTGGATTTTCAGTTCATCCGCATGTATGGGCTGTATCTGAACTACATCATCAGGCGTGAGAACATAAAATGTATATGCGTCGCGGACCTGTACTATATGCACGAGAGTTTCTTGGCAGTCTGCAAAGAGCACCGTGACTATGTGAGCAAGTACATCGGTGAGTTCATGATCGCTAATAAGGACAAGGAAACGATTCTCCTGCCTTATCATCCCACGTAAGTCATCTGCGGATATCCTTTCATAAGTTTTAATCATTCCTTTGCAAGCATGGAGGCTAATTTGAGGTGTACTTATTTTGCACAGTGGGGCGGGGGGGGGGGTGGGG
>JAAAXO010000498.1:0-25336 GCA_011799875.1 Thinopyrum elongatum
CCCGGCGCCGCAGGCCCCAACCTGCCTGCAGATCTTCTCCATCGAGGTCACGGAGCTCAGCGGGGCCTCCAGTGGCCGCTCGAGGTCTACGGCCTGGTCGCCACCCGAGACTCGGTGATCATAATCGCAACGTCACTTCAGGCGCAGGAGGGACGCCTCCCTAATCCTCACTCAACAGGTTTGATTTTTCTTCTGAACCATGATCTGTAGCTGACATTGGTGTGATATTGTTTTTTCTTGTGTGCCGGGGTGGGCTTGCATGTGAAGAGCATGGCTCTCAGGCTCGCTGCAGCAAAATCTCAGATCAGCCCAGGTTTCAGACGTTCAACGAAGAATTATTCTCTGCTCGTTGCTGAGGCGTACGGCGGGAGGAAGAAGAAAGGCGAATCGAGAAGCGGATGGATGAACTAGCAGATCAATTGTGTATTATACATTTATACCATTATTATACTTACTGTAGAATTCGAAGGGGCCGAATTCGGCGCCGTAGGAGGATTCCCACTCGCGGCGGTAAGACGCCAGGTCCTGCTCCTTCGTCGAGATCTCCATGGCCATGGCCGATTCTGACCTTGCTTGGTCGTCCTCGAGCGGTGGCCGACGTTCGTGCAGTGTAGATCGATGCTGGCTAAGCGACTACAGCAACTCTGAACTGATGCGAGGCCCGGAAGTGAGAGTAAATATACTCGAGTTTTTTTCTGCCCGTACTGAGTTCGACTAGCACTCGAGTATTTGGTTTAGACTTCCTTTCCGTACCCCGACCGGCCGGTTCGGATACACGTTAGTTTTTCTTCTTCTGCGGGGTCGGATACAGGCTAGCCGCAAGGGCAACCTCCGGATCACCTATTTTTGCCACATCTCCGAACACTTTTAGCCATTCAACACGGTTCATAAAAATATACAGACCGATCTAGACGACACAAAACTAGGGAGGTTTAGGGTAGTCCGCAGAAATGCCATGTCAGACTCTGACACGTCACCCACGAAAAAACCATCATCTGGAGCCCTCGGTTTTTCCACTCCGTTCATCATCCTGTGTTTTGTATCCATGCACTTGGACTACGACGGCGTGTTGTATCACCCCGAACACCGTCTAGCCCTTGCCGAACCACCACCGCTCCAACCAGACGGCTGCCCGGCTTTGCCTACTCCGCCATTCCACCCTGAATCCGGCTGCCACCCAGGTACACTCCGCCCCTGCCCATGTCGTACATGATGGACACCATGCCCGACAAGTGTCGACCAAATGTAATAGCCTTTATTTTTGGGGTCTTTTCCTTGTTTACATTTAAGCTTACACAATAGGTTCAGACCTGCTAAACTATGTGATCCAGAGACTGTGAGGTGACAACTTATGTGATCATACACAACATGATTACAGAGGATGAACGCGGGGAAGTTCGCAAAGGTTTGAATTTCAAGAAATGGGTGATCCTATCCACCTTTCACAGTAGAATCCGACATCATCTCAATAATTTCTCGAAATGCATTATCAGGTTTGCAATCAAGGAACTCATACACAATTTCAAAGTGATCTGGTTGAGCATCTTATAGTGTTTCATATGGAAAATTGGAACATGTGTCAGAATAAGTTGAATTCAAATTTGAACTATTTTATTTCAAAATTTTATGTTTGGATTATAATGATTATATTTGAATTATTGTTGCCTTGCTATATTTATCTTTCAATCATGAAATAATTATGCTATTTATCTTTCATTACTTCAGTAGTTTGGGTAAAGAAAAAAACTGAAAGGCGGACATTTGGTATCTATGATTCGGTGGCCAGCGCACCCTCTGTTTTCCACCGATATTTGGTGCCATCCGTTTGATGTTCTGCAGTGCCATCGTCCTCCCCATGCTAGGAATTGCTCCAGAACACCACAGAGACGATCCACACACCCTATGTTCTCCTACCAGGGTCGTCGCCTCCTGCCGTCAATTCATCGCTGCCGTTGTGTCCCGGCCTCACCGACCTCTTCAGCGTGTTCACGGTGAGCACGAAGCCACTTCCCCTCTCCTTCCCGTGCCCCGTAGCCTCTTGCTGCCATGTGAGACGCCGCTCGCCATCACCGTCACCGTCATGCATGCACCGCCGCCGATCTCGACCATGGCGTTGACCCCGACCAACCGCACCATTCAAAAGGGTGTGGCCTCCCTACTGCATGCCTCTACGCCCATGCGCAGGTCCCCTACGCCTCTCCCCACGATGTCCCGTGCATCGCCGGAGCATGCATGCGCGCCACTGAAATTTAAATTGGCCGGCGGAAATGAGCCACTCGGTCCAGCCTAGTCTATAGTGCTGCTGGTCTGGTCCCGGAATACTACACTGTTCGGCCGTCGGTCCGGTCCCGAGTCAGCTCGCTCGCGGCCAGTCCAAAGGGCAGCTCGGTGATGGACCGGACCAAACCGGATGTCCACCCTGACCTGTGTACACTTTTTTTTTGTGAGATCTGACCTGTGTACACTTGTCTTACCAAACAAGACATCTACTTGTCTAAGTATAACAGACTAATTCTCGGTACAATATAAAATCAATCCATTCAATTTAAAATATTACATTGAGTAGCAATTTAGCATGTCCACCAATCAGGTCAGATCATAGGAAGAAACAACCAGTGTGCAACTGGATCGAATATATGGACGTAATGGCGTAATGCATTCCGCAGTTTGGGTCCACCAGATACAGGATTGTGTGGGAATAAAATCAGCCCGCAGAAGAGAGAGCAGCATGACATGACTCATACACTGAAAAACATAATTACTAGGTTTTGACACTTCACCAAGCTTGCCTTGTATAAGTGTGGAAACTTGTGGCCTAACATGACATGCTAACTGGGTATACATATAATCAGTTGGATATCTTCAACATACCACTACGAACATACAAAATATATGCAGTTGAACTGAGCTATTCAGTTGCCATCGTACATAAGATCATACTTCATTGCCATGCGGGACCAGCCAAGAATAAACTGCACCGTGCAGAAGCCGAGGTTGCAACTGCCAATACTTGTGCCGGAGTTTTTGGGCCTGAAGTCAACACTGTCTGCTGCACAGGTACTTGCCTTGGAGTAGGCTTCCACAGAAACCGTGAGCATTTGATCACGCACCGCGCAAACAACACCCCTTTGAAGGATAATAGTATGACCATCTGGATCCACTTGCATTGCTGCGTCTCCAGAGTCCAGAATCGAGCAGCACAAAGTCCTCATCTATGGCAGCAGTGCAGGCAACCACACAACCTCCAGAATCATCGGGTCATGACCCTTCGACAATGTCAGCGGAGATGATAGTTGCTGTAACCGTTCTGGAAAGTAGCGCAGAGGTGATCTCCAGAGTGCAAAAATTACCGGCCCGACGACGATAAGCAAGTTCATCATATTTTCCAAAACCATGCCCGTATTCAAACCATCGAGCCAGCAATGTTTCGTCTTCAGACTCTGTTGTGCCCTTCATTTTTAGTTGAATTTCAAAGTCAATAGGGTCGATATATGTCTCATTTATATCATAATAAGAATCATAGTACAAGCCACGTACATACCAACTTGACAAAACTGAAAAGACAGCAGAACGCTAACCTTTGCACAGAAGAGCACCAGGCAAGAAAGAAAATTACAATCAAGACCGAAGAATCCTCTGAGCTTGACACCAACACCCGTCACCTGCCTTTGGCGCCACCACAACAGTCACGAAAGAAAAAAAAAGGGACCACGTTCTCACCCGAGATCGTTGTGCCTCCATCGTGAAAATCTGGGGTCACGGAGCTGGTACCCAAGAGGTCCTCCGCCACTATTGCCGTATGTAAGCTTGCCTTCTGCACTGTGCAGTTCGTCGTTGGTTGGTCCTGCCTCGTGGCCAAAGTGGGTGACCTGATGAGGTATGGTATCTGATGCAACAGACCATTTAGTTCTCTAGTGTCAAAATTTTGAAGCCACTGTGGTAGATGTGGTCACAAGCCACTGTTAGATCAAGTATCAAGACCACTATTTTTTGTTTCTTTGTCTTTATCAAAGCTTTAAATAGCTCCACTTGCCGACTTCCTCTTGGCGCAAAGGGTGGGGTACGTTGGTATGTGTTGTCCATGAGTCTTGGTCTTGTTGTAGAGGTCTCCGGTGTTGGTTGTGACGCGGCTTGGTTGCTCTGTGGCCTGTCTCATCGTCGTTGGCATGAGGTTGGCCTAGTTGGAGCATGTATCGTACTTCATGTGGTGGGTGTGTTTGGTGGATGTGGACGCTAATCCTTGTGATTGGCATTGTAATGGCCGAAAGGCATTGTACTCGGCTTCTTTGCCGCTTCTTCTTTTTCAATATATATGATACGCATGCTTATGCCGTTATGCGTATTCTAGAAAACACCTCCACTATAGCTCGCTATAGCTTTTGGAGAGCACTTGGGCTAAAGCCAACGAAAATTGACTTCTGAGCACAGGTGCAACGGAGCACTTTACATCACCATGCCTTTTTTGGTTTGATACTTCCTCCATTTCAAAATGTAGTAGGTACACGTTTTTTAGAATTTAAGTTTGACCATAAATTTAACCAATGAAATGCGGGTGATGTTTCGTAAAAATGATATCATTGAATTCGTATTCGAAAGAAGTTTTCGATGGTATAATTTTTCAGTAACATAAGTTATGTATTATTGGTCTAATTTATGGTCAAACATAAATCTCAAAAAGCATGTGCGCACTACATTATGGAATCGAGGGAGTATGTACTATCACTATTCTAGATAGAGAGCAGCATGATGACTCACCATTTAGCGGCGGCTCAGCCAAATGCTATGAAAAGCTACAGTGGAGCTACGGTGAAGCTAAGCCCCATTTAGCGTTTTCGTTAAATCATGAAAAATAAAAAATAAATAAGTATACAATCAAATATCATATATGATATATCGCATATACTTGACATATACGCATGTTCGAACATCAAAACCCAAGCACCAATCAGTTGTCCTAATTCAATAACCAAGCTTCACATCAATGCATCACATATGAGAAACAAGAACAAAGAATAAGGCAGAAGGATGGTTTTGTATAACGGTTTAGCAGGTTAAATGACTCCAAATTTAGCGGTAAGCGGGAAATAGCAGGCTATTAGTGTAAAATGGATTTTCAGAACATGGGGCAACGGAGCACTTTATTTTGTCTTTTTTGTATCTTTTACATGCACATGCAAGCATGTATATTGCTGAAATTTTGGCTCGATATACTGCATTGTTACATGCACATACATATACTCCTCGTATTTGTGTTGCATTGGCTCATGGACCTCATGCTACTTGTCGTCGGCCACCTCATGCTGCTTGTCCTCATCCAGACTAGGTTAGGGCAGGGGTGTGAAAGGCAATGCTGATGGATGGCGGTGCGGGCGTGGGACCTTGAACACCGGGGGCGTCGGCCCTAGAAGATGGGGATGCACAATAGGCTCTATGGACAGGCCCGTCGTTGGAGGTGGCCAAGGTGGGCGACCGCCCAGGGCCCCCTAATTACTAGGTATTGGTAGTATATATATGTTATATATAGATATAATCACAGTTAGCCATTTAATCCACCGGCAAGGTCTAATCAACGTACGCAACAACAAAAGGCAGCCCACGAGGGCCTGCTTAACTGCACGTACTATCGATTGTTTCCATGCATCGCTTACGCGCCGCCGGTCCGCCTGCTTCCGCCAAACTAGCAGACGTCGTCTCGTCTCCTGCCTTCATCCAATCGCCCCTTGTTTGTTCCGCCGCGCCCAAGACTCCGTCCTGGTCCATCCGCTGCTGCCTTCCGAGGTTCCGCCTGTCGCTCGCCCGGAACGTCGTCCGCTGCTGCCTTCCGCGTCCGCCGCGGTCCGCGCTTCCGCCATCGGCGATCACCCAGGCTGCCATCTATTAGGTATACTTAATTTTATCCCTGTACTTGGTAAATTTCAAAATTTGATCACCCTGACCTAGGTTAGGAGCAGACGCTAGTTAGGAGTAGCCGAGTAGGATCAGTTTGTTCTTGATCAGTTGTACCTGTCTTTATTTTCTTATTCACACTAATTAGGAATTGTGTAATTAAGTGAGAGTTTGCCTGAGCTATATTAGTTCTTTTGTTATATGATTGTTTTCGAAGTTTTGGGCCCGATTTTGATTTTCGTCCGGGGGCCCCGAATTTCTGGAGACGGCCCTGTCTATGGACTTTGGACGCCAGGGCATCGGTCTAGAGTCGACGTCGTCCTAGTCAGCCCGAACTGATATCCCCCCAGAACGGAGTCTTGTGCATCAACTTCTCTGGAGCTCACCGCCAGTACACACTTGGATGGATGCAGACATGCAACACTTGCTCAGTACAGGGCGTGTAATTTGCTTTTTGACAAAGTTCAATGTGTGGTAGTGTTTTGACTAATATAGCGTTCACTGGATTTTTATTCACATCGAACAAAGTTGAAAAATCTGGCATGGCTCCTGTCCATGCGCCAAGATTCGTGCAACGAATCCGATGGAAAAGACAACGTCATTACGATTGCCCCCCCCCCCCCCCTCTCCCTATTTTCGTTTATTTCGTTCCAAATCTGCTTTAGTTCAACTCCCCCTTTTCCAGGGACATAGTATTCGTCAGTGGCGGTTGTTTGTTTATCTGGACTCGTTGTGTGCTAAGCTGATGAAGGCAAAAGTATATCCTCAGGGACATATTCGGATACGGTGTTTTCGCAGTTTTCGTCGATGACTTGGCAAGGTATTATGCATGGTTGGAATTGCTTAAGAAGGGAGTATTTGGCGAGTGGGGGATGGATCTAGCATTAATATTGAAGGGATAATTGGTTACCCACGAGCTCTGGCCTTAAAATTTTAGCTAAAAGGCATAATACTAGATGAAGTGGGTCTCTGATTTGTGCTTGAGCGGGAGAAAGGTTTGGGATGAAAATTTGATAGTGTCTTTTCTATCCCCATGATGTAGAGGAGATTCTTAAGATTCGTATCACGCTTATGGGGATGGGGATTTTATTCGTGACACTATGAGAAGAACGGTATATTTTTCGTTAAAAGTGCGTACAATTTAGTGCTTAAGTTGAAGGATATTCAGGATAAAGTGGGTCAATCTAGTGGCTAACCAAACGGAGAAAGAATGCTTTGGAATTTAATTTGGAACGCTAATATTCCTCAGAAGATAAGGATTTTTGCATGGCGTACCGCATCCGATAGCTTGATGGTCCAGACTAATAGAGTTAAACACCATCAGATTACTTCAGGTATGTGCTCTATTTATGAAGGAGAAGACGAAAGCACTTTTCATGCTCTCTGTTACTTGTTCAAAGGCTCATGCTCGCAATTGGCTTGAGAGAGTCGTGGAATATTTGATGAAGAGTTGTTCAAATTCTTGGGACCAGATTGGCTTTTGATGTTGGGTCATTTGAGCTTGCAACAGCGAGAGCAAATTTGTATCTTTTTTGACTAATCTGACACCTAAGAAATGATTTAATTTTTGGAAAGGGGAAGCAATCCATTGCTGCTTCTGTAATCTTTTTGGACAATTACTGGTCTTCTTTTACATCCTGTCATGACACTGTTGAGGTTGTTCCTGGTAACAAATGTAATTGAAAAATGGAAGGTGCTATACCGGTTTCCGCACCATTCCAAGATCATGTATTGTGGAAATCTCCCCAAGTTGATTATATCGAGATCAATGTCGATGCCAGTTATGTGAAGAGTATTAATGCCGTCAGTATGGGGATGGTTGCTAGGAACTCATCTGGTAAAGTTATTATTTCTTCGTGGAACTTTCTGGATCAGTGTTCCAGCGGGAATGAAGCTGAACTGCGTGCATGCCTGGCAGGCCTTTATATCGGTATACTCTTCACCAGTCCATTATATATAGATTGACTGTGCTTTGTTCGTTCTTCCTTGCAAATGAGAAGCCTGGGGGTCTTCTCTCGTCGATATGAAGAAAGAAGCCCTGAGTATATCTAGGATGATTTAGAATTTTAAAATTGCGAAAATCAATCGGCTAGCCAGTGGGATGGCTCACGAAATTGTGAAGTTCAGCTTTATTAGTAGATCTGATGGGGTTCTTTATGAATAGTGTTCGGCCCTGCGTGGTGAATTTTGTAATGAACGATTGTAATAAACTTTTTTAATTAATTAATATATGGGGGTTTTTTCAAAAAAAAAACTCCCCTTTTCTCACTCGACTTGTTAAAATCAATTCCAACAGCCATCCGAAACACAATACAGCATCCACCTAGAGTCCTAGACGGACCCCACCAGCAATCCAGCATACATACATATGCCTCCCACCCCTCTGCCCACGCCACACCCACCACACGGGAGAAGCAGAGCAGAGCAGCGCGGCGAGATGTGGAGCTCCGACTCCGAGCCCGACTATGCAGCCGGCGACGCCGTGATAACCACCGCATCGTCCTCCACCTGCTCATCCAGCTCGTCGACACCACCGCTTCCTTCCCCGCCCCAGCCTCCCCCACGCCGCCACAAGAACACTGTGGGTGCTCCCGAGGCCGAGGACGTGTGGCACGGGGCTCGGTGGGAGGCGGCGTGGCCACGGCCCCCGAAGCCGGTGGTCGTCGCCGCCGAGGAGACGGGCAGCACCGGCGCCGCGTCGTCACCTTGTGGCGGCGACGGCGTGGGCCGCGCGAGGAGCCTCACCGACGACGACCTGGAGGAGCTCAAGGGGTGCGCGGATCTGCGCTTCGGCTTCAGCTACGACGAGATCCCGGAGCTGCGCGGGACCCTCCCCGCCCTCGAGCTCTGCTACTCCATGAGCCAGCGGTTCCTGGACCAGCCGCAGGAGCCCATTGCCAACTGGAAGATCTCCAGCCCAGGTGAGCAAAACAAATCAAAGGCCTCGCAGTTTTGCTTCAAGAGAGGAATCCAAAGCCAACTCGTCCAAGAATGGAGTTCTTTTTCTTTTTCTTTTTTTTTTTTGCGGGTGCCAAGAATCGAGTTCTTCTTCTTCATCATCTTACGTTGTGGTGGTGGTGGTGTTGCAGGGGATAGCACGGAGGAGGTGAAGGCGCGGCTCAAGTACTGGGCGCAGGCGGTGGCGTGCACCGTCAGGCTCTGCAGCTGAATGAATGAATTGACGATCACCAAGACAACAGGCCATGGCTAGAGCAAATCAGAAGCATTGATCATCTCATTGATACATTGTCGAGGTCGCGGTGGCGGTCGATAGGTGGATCCACAGAAATGGGCCTGAGCTGCATTTATCAGTTTTTAAGTACTCCCTCCGTCCGAAAAAGGTTGTCCCCCAAATAAATGTATCTAGCATTAAGTTAGTGCTAGATACTCCCTCCGTTCGGAATTACTTGTCGCAGAAATGGATGTATCTAGACATATTTTAGTTCTAGATACATCCATTTCCGAGACAAGTAATTCCGAACGGAGGAAGTACATCCATTTGAGGAACAAGCTTAGGACAAGCTTTTTCGGACGGAGGAAGTACTGTACAGCGTCACAAGAACACTGTGGGAGAGGTCACAGGCGCGCATCAACAGCACTGACATTGCTGCCTGCATGCATGTGCGTGTGCAGTTTTACCGGTACAACGACTCCGCACATGCATGCACGGGATCTATCTGTCTTGTTCGGAGACCCATCATCGTCACTCATCAGTGTCGCCTGTGCCTGCTCCTCACCACTGTCTTGTCTTGTTGTTGTTGTTTAGGAAACCCAATGCTCAGCAGCTCTTTGTTTAAGCCGACACTTAGACTTTACCGTGTAGAAAAAAAAGGTAATAGGACACCTGTCCCTATCGCCATGCCACGCAACTAGTGAGCTTTTGTCGGGTACGATATGCGTCGAGATTCTCTGAACTCAGCCAGGTGATAGAGGATCTTCGTAGCCATTCTTGTATGCAGAATTTCAGAGATGCCCTTTCTCTTTGTGATCTTAAAGACCTCGGTTTCGAGGGTGATGTGTTTACCTGGAGGAAGACTAATTTCCGTGTTGAGGGCTATATCCGTGAAAGACTTGATAGGGCTGTTGCAAATTCTGCATGGTGTGATCGCTTTCCAGGCTATAAAGTGGTGAATGGAGACCCGCATAAATCTGACCATAGGCCAGTTATTCTTGATCTGGAAGGAGGGAGGCTTATGAGGATGAACAGAACGCCTGACCCAGTGATGCGGTTCGAGGCCAAATGCTTTTGGAGGATGATTGTGATGCTGTGTGTTGCATGCTTGGGAAACGGCAAAGGCCGTGGTGCTGCAATATCCGCGAGTGCCTCCAGTCGGTGGTGGCCGATTTAAATGACTGGGCAGAGAAGTGTTGGGTGATCTGGCTAAAAGAATAAAAAAGATAAAGAAGGAGCTCGAGGCTTGCCGAAGGAAACCCATCTGCTCGGAGAAACGTGCGTTGTGAGCAAGTTCTTCTATTCCGGTTGAACAGTTTAGAGGAGCAGCAGGACGTATTATGGCGCCGAAGAGCCCATGTAAAATGGTTAACCCAGGGGGACCGGAACACAAAATTTTTCCAAGCCTTTGCATCGGAAAGGAAGAGATTGAACACCATTACTCAGCTGCAAAGGGAGGATGGGGTGATGGTGGGAGGCGAAGAAGGGTTAAAGACCCTTGTTACACTATTTTTTCTACTCTTTTTACTCCCACGGCAGGAACCTTTAATGGTGATTCTGTTAACATCATTACCCCCAAGGTCACGGTGCAGATGAATGCTTTCATGATGGCTGAGTTCTCGCAGAAGAAGTGAAACAAGCGCTGGATAGCATAGGCGATCTCAAGGCCTGGTGCGGATGGATTAATGCTATTTTCTACAAGAAGTATTGGCAGCTCGTGGGTGACAGTGTGGTACAGGAAGTACTCAATGTCCTGAGAAGGCGGCAGTATGTGTGACGACCCCGGCTTAATCGTGCACTAACATACACGCAAATGCACACGATCAAGCCTAAGGACTCACTTGAAGTATCACAACACAACTCTAGAACATAAATAAAGTCATCAAGCTTAATATTACAAGCCAGGGCCTCGAGGGTTCGAATAAATAGTCGGTGGCATACAAGTGTCAGCGGAAGCGTCAGATATCTGGGTAAAGTATATTACAGAACAGAGAGAGAGATAGGCCTTCACAGAGGCGAGGTAGTAAAAATAAAAGCTACGATGAAAGGCGTAGGCCTCCTGCCCTGGACCCTCCGATCCTACTCCTGGTCGTCAGTCGGCTCCTCTAGTAGTAGTACTCTCCGGGCTGTGTAGTAGTAGTGGTGTCGAACGGAGACATCTGGCTCCAGGACTCCGTCGTCGGATGCGACAAATGGATAAAGAGGGAAAAAGGAAAATAAAGCAAACATGAGTACTCATCCGAAGTACTCAGCAAGCAAGGATCTACACTACATATGCAACATTTTCAAAGGGGGCTGTATATGTGGACTGGGCTGCAGAAATGCCAGAATAGAGGGGGAAAACCTAGTCCTATCGAAGACTAGCATCTTCAACGGTCTCGCAGCATTAGAGAGAGCAGAATAACAAATGTAAATTATAGCAGTAATGTCATCAACCTCGGCCGGGGATTCTTCCTCGACTCCCCGCTAGAAAGCAATCCCAGAGCCGTACTATCCAGTTCTTATCTCCAGTCATGTTCTAGTTGTACCGATCAGGATACAACTCCGAGTGTTCGTTACCGTAGGACAGGCTATCGATAGAAGTTTCTTCCTGCAGGGGTGCACCAACTTACCCATCACGCTCGCTTAACTCCGGCCGGACACCATTTTCTGGGTCATGCCCGGCCTCGGCTAAGCAACACGCCGCAACCCGACCTAGGCCTTAAAGAGAGGTCAGCACGCCGGACTAACCTATGCCAGGGGTCTTGGGCCTTCGCCCTGGGAACCCTGCACGTTGCGAGGTCGTGCGGTGGCCGAAGGCGGAGAAGAGGATGAAGGCGGCGGCTCTGCAGCCCCACTGCTCCGATCCAACGGCGCGGAAGACGAGACGAACACGGCGGCCTCCTGAACGTCTTGGAGAAGCTCGAGGTGGCCGGTGGCCATGGTAATGGCGAGCGGCGGCGACGACAGTTTCGGGCGCAAGCTCGATCTACTTGGGGGGGAACGGGAGAGAGAAAGGGGTGGATTGGGGGCTAGGGTTCATGGGGAAGGACGAGGGCAGCACGAGGCAGGCCTTAACGGCTTCAGGGAGCCGCGGATCGACGGCGCGTGGCGATCGGGGCTCGGGGCGGGCGCGCAGCCGAAAGCGAGGCAGAGGAAGGGGTAAACGGGAGATGGGCTGGCTCGGGTGGACTGGGCCGATCACTGTAGCCGCGGCCCAGATGCCAGGTGAGTTTGATCCTTTCTTATTTCTGTTTTCTTTTTATTTAATACCAGATAGAGAAAAGGAATATATAGAGCAACTAGTTCAATTAGGAAAAATATGGGAGATGTCCCAATAAATCCCTGGTGATTTTTTACACTGCCCCAAGAAGTTTGGAGGCCAAGGAATTTATTTGGAATTTCATAAATGAATTAATATTTTAAAATGCTGAGATTGTACTGGATAATTGCTACTGCTCATCTTTGATAGGAGTGATGTTGTTTTAATTATCAACAAATTGTTTTGGATTATTTGCTAGATGAGAACATTTTTACAGCAACTTTGATGCAACTTCATTTTGCACTTGTGATTTGAATTAGGAATTGAATTAGAATTGGAATGAGATATGTTGAAATGTTGATCAAGCATAATTATTCATGATGACTTGGCATGATCAGTGGGTGGTCACTGTGGTGTGAGGCTGGGGGTGTTACACCAATCGTGCCCCCCGCTAAGGTGTCTAGCGATATCATTGCAAATCTGCCGGGGATGCTGCCCGGTGCCAATCCTGGTGATTACCTGCCCGACGATGCACATTTTGATACAATGAAGGTGGACGAACAAAAATACCGGTACGGGAAGCCTCTCGTCAGACCTGGTGATCCTCCTCTAACAACGATGATGCGAAGATTCCATAAGTGGTACATGGACACCTGCAAGTCTGGGAAGAATATTTTGACGCTGAGAGTTAAAGAGGAGCCCGATCTCGTTGGAATTGATCTGTTGTCTGTTCCATTTGAGGAGTTCTTTCAGTTTTTCAATCAAAAGGACCTCAATAAAATATCATCACTTGCTAATGTTGTAAGTACTATACTTCTGTAATTAAGTCTCTATATATAGCTCAGCTCTTCATTGCATGTATATATAATTAACCTCACTATATTATGCAGATTGAAGATCGTCCAATGCAGAAATGCACAAATCTATGATATTTGGTTCATTAACACAAATCTCATAGATGAATGGACGGTTAAATATAATGCGAAAGAAACGAGGCCAACTTGCTACAATCGTTGCTTAAAAATCAAAACAAAGATAAATACTCTTTCCTTACAACTTCAAGTGAGTGTTACTACTGTCTTCTGCATTTCGGTTTCCCTTATTACTCGAGGTTATAGATATGTATAATTGAGGTTATGCATGCGTGCGCAGCTTCCCCTTTATTCTCCTAGAGATTAAGCTTGAGTAGGGACTAGTAACCGTCTTAGACTCAAGACGAAAAGATCCCAAGGAGTATGCGGCCATGACTGAAATGCTCCAGAAGTAAGTTCAATCGATCATTATCGCACCATATCGGCAACTTTGTTCATTTCCTAATATCAAGTAATTATTTTCTTTGTCTCGCAGGGTTTGGAAAGTGTTCACCGCAGAAGCCCGGGACTGCCGGGGGAGCTGCGATTTTCACACCCGAAAGTAAGTACTACTAGCTAGTTCCGCGCATCTCCCATTGATTCTAGCTAGTTTATTCATCAATACCATTTAATGCTTGATTATCAGTTTGATTGACCTCTATTCTATAAAGTGGTTGTGGCAGGAAGGCGGGAATAATTTTTATGGATACTACATTTGCGAGTACATCTACAACGCGACGACCTCTAAGCGGGGCTACTCTGAAAAACAATATGAAGTGCGTAAGCAATAATATTCACATTTTTTTATTACCCTCATTGTGTTGATTTTCATTCATATATATGTATTGACCCCCTCTTCAAATAGATTTGGCAGATGCGGGATGAACTCCTACCACAAGATCGCATAAAAGCAATTCAAGAGGAATTGACGGGATTCTTTCTTGACCAGCCGGAGATACCATGTGGAACTGACATCAGATGTTGGGATTGTAAAGATCTTATATTGTTATAGTAGCTAGTAGCGTCGGATAGATATACGAAAACTTGTTGTTCGACCAATCTCTCGGAGAAGAAGGAGGTCGATCACTTCTCTCTGTATATGTATGAAGATCTTGTGTCTTAATGGTTTCCTCATTTGCTTACTAGCTAGCGTGTCGAGTCGAGTCCTCTCTATACGTATAGTACGTAGCGTCGACCAAGCACGGAGATAAGAGAGGACACTTCTCTCTATTAGCTAGCTAACACAATATATGAAACCCCTAAATTAACCCTACAAAACCCCAACCCCCCACCCCCCCCCCCCCCCCCCTTCAAAAAAAACCCAGCTGCTGACGCGTGGATGCTCTTTGGTCGGTTGGTGTTATCAACCGGGACTAAAGGCCCTCCTGCCTGGGCTCGCCGCAGTGGCCACGTGGAGCCACATCTGTCCCTGTTCGTAAGCGAACCGGGACTAAAGGTGTTGGGCTTTAGTCCCGACCCTTTAGCCCCGGTTTCAGAACCGAGACAAATGGACCTCTGAAACCGGGACAAATGGGTCTTTTTCTACTAGTGTATTAGGGCAACTCCAACGCAGAGATCAAAATTATGTCCATGTTTTGTTCGTATGGGTCGCCAAACGGCTGTACACAACGCGCCGGACCCATTTGGGATAGACATGCAGGAAAGAAGAGCGGAAGAGAGAAGAGATGGTGGAGGATGGTGGCCACCAGCACCAGCCGAGCGTCCACCCAGCCGCAAGACACACCGCGCACGGCCGGGCCCGGCACACCGTTGCAGCCACTGCTATCCCCAGCAGCCGACAACGTGGCACAGCCCGTTGGATCTAGTGGCCAACCAGCTCCAACGCCAGCCGCCATGCCTTCGCCGTCGCCACACGCCTTGGCCTTGGGCTGGAGGTGCTGGCGTGTAGACAAATTTGAGAGTATTATGGGTTAGTAAGTCTATTTTTTCAAGGATTTTTTAGACTTCAGATATGTGTGGCAGGTGGCAGATATGCCCGCCACCGCAAACGTTTAGAAATTTGAAAAAATTGGCGCTGGTTGCCGAAATATTGCTATGGCGGGTATATTGTCCGCCCACCACTAGTTTACGAGTGACAGGTAGTAATTTATATTTGTGTGCCACTAATGTGCCCTAAGCAGTGGGGGCATTTACAATGACCCGCCATTGCTACTTTTCAAAGAAAGCGGGGGGGGTTTCTAACCATGTCTGCCACTGTTTTGAGCCCACCTAAGCCGTTTCCTGGTAGTGGTCTTTGGCGGATCTCGCAGGATTCAGTCGGTGGTTGTCTTTGGTGGATCTGCTCGGATCCGATATTCATTTGTCTATGTTCTGTGTGTCTTCAGGTTAGATTCTTCCTGATCTACGCTTCACTTCATCGGTAGCGGTTGGTGTTCTGGTGTGCAGGTCCTACGACTTCCCAACTCTCTACTACAACAAATTCTCCAGCTCCAGCAAGGGAGGGACGATAATGGCGACGTGCCTTCAACTCGATTTAGTGCTTATAATCGTGCTAGATGGTCTACGAATCTGGTATAATTTATTTATTATTTCTGTTGTCTGTTGTACTGGCATGATTAAAGATGAACAGAACGGAAGTTTTCTGAAAAAGTCGGTTCTTAGCCAGACTACTAAAACTAAAATCCCCTCCCTAAAAAAATTGCCACAGATTCATTTATTTGGGCCATCGAACCAAATCATGTAAAGCTTCACTAGTTAACCACTTCATACAAAAGACATTTAGGGCGCATGGTCCACCGGTTCTAACAGGAGAACTGATCTAACAAGATGATAAAAACAATTACACACTTCAACACAAACACAACTTCATTGACTACTACTACAAGTGCAGCCAATATTTTCTCCATTCCTTATGTCCATTGCCATCTTCCTCAAAACTTTTTCCCTTCTCTGTTGACTTCTTGGTATGCGTACTTGTTCTTCGCTCCGCCTCCATATGAAAAAGCTTGGAGATTGTGTCCTTTGTCATCTCATCAGTAGCAACTTCTGCCTCATCATCCAAAGAGCTCTCGAATCAATAGACCAATTTATTTTTCTTCCAAGTATCAAATTGCAACCTTTCTGTAGAACATCAAGCCAATATTTATTCACAATTGTTTGAAAACGAAGAACATCAGCCATCTGATGAGCACTTACATTGTCCTTCACACACTTGTAGAAGACCCGACACGGGCACACAGGACCTTCTGCCAGTTGTTGTGCCATTTCATCAGCGGGCGAGGCGAGCCAAAGAATTTTTGGGCAACGACGGGCCCACGCTACTGGCAGACGAGGGCAGCGTGACAAGAGGAGGTGCGGCGAGAGGCGAGCACCGAGAGGGAGGAAGACAACCCGAGAGGAACTCCGGAGGCAGTGCATGCACACGGGTGGTTGCACAGTTCCATTCACTATGAGCTCGCGGTGGCAACGGGGGCTTGATGCGTCGATTCTGGGACTACTGCAACCGACGAGCGAATCGAAGGGGGTGGGACGTCCACGGGGGTTGTGGGGTCTCAGCGGATGTGCTTGATTGCCACCGGAAGCAAGGTGGGCCACCCCGGCATGGAGGAGGCGAGCGGGGGAGGAGGTGACCACGCGAGGGGATGAATCTTTTGCTGAGAGCTCGCGGAGGCTTCTCTAAAAATATTAAGCAGCTAAAGGAAATGGGAGTTCGGCTAGGTGCAGCTTAACTCCACAAAAGGGAATCATCTGAGGAGTTAAGCTCTTTTAGGAGTTCGGTAGAGATGTCTAAGCTATTGCAATAGATAAAGATGGCATACAATTCCATAATAGAGATAATTTTGTTTACCAATTGATTAAAAACTTGTCTAAGCACACATAAATGATATTACCAGAACTGAGAGCAAAATATCAAGGAGAGATCCACAGTTGAATCCTAATCTTGATGTTTCCGTAAAACAAAGTACATAATTTAATGATATTTCCCTACATAAATGTACCCATCTGATCGATACGCATCCAGAGACTAGAGGTGTGTTATTTAGACCGTATGCAGCTGAATCACTATTCTTTGAAGCTTTTTAGAAGATAACCCATCATGCATGGAGTGTAAATAAATGGTCCTTGAATGTAGTGTCACAGGAGTACTTTCTTGGTGTAGTCTGCCCAGATACTGAAATTTTGTGCTATTATGGCAAGCCATTGCAACTACTCGTCTGTATGATATTAATTACCCCCAGAAAACAAATTCTTTGTAGGGATCAAACCCGAGAAAGAAGACATGGCTGCCAAAATATTCAGAACAATCTTCAATGTTCACAACGTTATCTCATCGGAGTCCCAATCCAAATTTTCAATCCTTATCTTGCGATTATTGCATCCCATCATTAACATCATCGAAAATCCAAGTTTTTCCAGTTACCTCAAAATGGTCGACCAGCCAGATTGTACAATTGCAGATACCGATAGGTCAATATCAATAGGTTTGTTCGACATCCAATCTATCCGTTCACTAGTTCCATGAGATTCCAAACCTGAAGTCGGTCTCCATCATGAATTGCTGCAAAGTACACCCCCTTTTCCGACTTCCCAATATAAGTATGCACTTCAATGCTCTCCTCGATATTTGTCGGCAGTTCAATTACTCGGTACTTTTCGTCTGATAAGATAACCTGCAAAAATATCAATTCGTACTTCCATCAAGAACCTTTTCCAAGAGAACAGATAGCAGCTACTGGTATAATTGAAAAGGTGTTTTTCGCAAAGATGCGTTGATACCTCAAGACAAACACACCATGAAAGTGCAGGTAGAGTGATCCTTGCCAATACACACTTTCCCTACCTCTTAGGGTCCCAGGGAGATGTTGGATAAATGATCTAGTGGATATTGGTCATGACTCCAGAGCTTCGGCTTCACAGTCAAACAACCTCTTCTGCCATGCCTTGTACTGGATGAGAAAACATTTAACGTCTAGGAGGATGGTGGGTTCTCAGCAGGTGGCGATGCTAAACTTGTCGGCGATTCACCTTCTTCGTCAGACTCATCTTTTCGTACATACGTGGTCTTCTTGTGTAGGCTCCCTATACAAAGTTTCCAGCCTGCCGCCTTCCTCCACGCACACGACATGCCTGGTAAGGGCGATGATACCGTCGGCGAGGTCCACCGAAATGTCCCATCTCGAGCATCAAGCAGTACGAAATCCTCATCTGCGCCGGCCGTGCAGGAGACGACGACGCGGATTCCTAAGGTTTTGGGCCACCAGCCCTGGGTGACCTCGGCGGAGATCACGGTGGCCTCGATCGCCCCGGCGAGTGCAGCGGCGGTGAGCTCCAGCGAGCAGAGCCTGCTGGAACAGGTGTTGCGCGCGAGGTGGCGGTTGCCTGCGTCGGCGAAATGTCACTGCCGAAATCATCCATATATCAAAACTTTGGAGATCAACTCTTCGTCATCGCGCTCTGTGGTTCTGCCCTTGAGTTGAGCTGGACCTCGACGTCGACGGGGCCGGCGAACACGGCGGCGCGGGACGGGCGGTCAATTTCAGAAACGGATCCTGCAAGCAGCAGTCGCACTTGTTAACACAAGAAAAACAATATCACACCAATGTCAGCTACAGATCATGGTTCAGAAGAAAAATCAAACCTGTTGAGTGAGGATTAGGGAGGCGTCCCTCCTGCGCCTGAAGATGACGTTGCGATTATGATCCACCGAGTCTCGGGTGGCGACCAGGCCGTAGACCTCGAGCGGCCACTGGAGGCCCCCGCTGAGCTCCGTGACCTCGATGGAGAAGATCTGCAGGCAGGTTTGGGGGCCTGCGTGCGCCGGGGTGGGCTTGCATGTGAAGAGCATGGCTCTCAGGCTCGCTGCAGCAAAATCTCAGATCAGCCCAGGTTTCAGACGTTCAACGAAGAATTATTCTCTGCTCGTTGCTGAGGCGTACGGCGGGAGGAAGAAGAAAGGCGAATCGAGAAGCGGATGGATGAACTAGCAGATCAATTGTGTATTATACATTTATACCATTATTATACTTACTGTAGAATTCGAAGGGGCCGAATTCGGCGCCGTGGAGGATTCCCACTCGCGGCGGTAAGACGCCAGGTCCTGCTCCTTCGTCGAGATCTCCATGGCCATGGCCGATTCTGACCTTGCTTGGTCGTCCTCGAGCGGTGGCCGACGTTCGTGCAGTGTAGATCGATGCTGGCTAAGCGACTACAGCAACTCTGAACTGATGCGAGGCCCGGAAGTGAGAGTAAATATACTCGAGTTTTTTTCTGCCCGTAATGAGTTCGACTAGCACTCGAGTATTTGGTTTAGACTTCCTTTCCGTACCCCGACCGGCCGGTTCGGATACACGTTAGTTTTTCTTCTTCTGCGGGTCGGATACAGGCTAGCCGCAAGGGCAACCCCGGATCACCTATTTTTGCCACATCTCCGAACACTTTTAGCCATTCAACACGGTTCATAAAAATATACAGAACGATCGACGACACAAAACTAGGGAGGTTTAGGGTAGTCCGCAGAAAGCCATGTCAGACTCTGACACGTCACCCACGAAAAAACCATCATCTGGAGCCCTCGGTTTTTCCACTCCGTTCATCATCCTGTGTTTTGTATCCATGCACTTGGACACGACGGCGTGTTGTATCACCCCGAACACCGTCTAGCCCTTGCCGAACCACCACCGCTCCAACCAGACGGCTGCCCGGCTTTGCCTACTCCGCATTCCACCCTGAATCCGGCTGCCACCCAGGTACACTCCGCCCCTGCCCATGTCGTACATGATGGACACCATGCCCGACAAGTGTCGACCAAATGTAATAGCCTTTATTTTTGGGTCTTCCTTGTTTACATTTAAGCTTACACAATAGGTTCAGACCTGCTAAACTAGTGATCCAGAGACTGTGAGGTGACAACTTATGTGATCATACACAACATGATTACAGAGGATGAACGGGGGAAGTTCGCAAAGGTTTGAATTTCAAGAAATGGGTGATCTATCCACCTTTCACAGTAGAATCCGACATCATCTCAATAATTTCTCGAAATGCATATCAGGTTTGCAATCAAGGAACTCATACACAATTTCAAAGTGATCTGGTTGAGCATCTTATAGTGTTTATAGGAAAATTGGAACATGTGTCAGAATAAGTTGAATTCAAATTTGAACTATTTTATTTCAAAATTTTATGTTTGGATTATAATGTTATATTTGAATTATTGTTGCCTGCTATATTTATCTTTCAATCATGAAATAATTATGCTATTTATCTTTCATTACTTCAGTAGTTTGGGTAAAGAAAAAACTGAAAGGCGGACATTTGGTATCTATGATCGGTGGCCAGCGCACCCTCTGTTTTCCACCGATATTGGTGCCATCCGTTGATGTTGCAGTGCCATCGTCCTCCCCATGCAGGAATGCTCCAGAACACCACAGAGACGATCCACACACCTAGTTTCTCTACCAGGGTGTCGCCTCTGCCGTCAAATCATCGCTGCCGTTGTGTCCCGGCCTCACCGACCTCTTCAGCGTGTTCACGGTGAGCACGAAGCCACTTCCCCTCTCCTTCCCGTGCCCGTAGTCTTGCTGCCCTGTGAGACGCCGCTCGCCATCACCGTCACCGTCATGCATGCACCGCCGCCGATCTCGACCATGGCGTTGACCCCGACAACCGCACCATTCAAAAGGGTGTGGCCCCCTACTGCATGCCTCTACGCCATGCGCAGGTCCCCTACGCCTTCCCCACGATGTCCCGTGCATGCGCGGAGCATGCATGGCGCCACTGAAATTTAAATTGGCCGGCGGAAATGAGCACTCGGTCCAGCCTAGTCTATAGTGCTGCTGGTCTGGTCCCGGAATACTACACTGTTCGGCCGTCGGTCCGGTCCCGAGTCAGCTCGCTCGCGGCCAGTCCAAAGGGCAGCTCGGTGATGGACCGGACCAAACCGGATGTCCACCCTGACCTGTGTACACTTTTTTTTGTGAGATCTGACCGTGTCACTTGTCTTACCAAACAAGACATCTACTGTCTAAGTATAACAGACTAATTCTCGGTACAATATAAAATCAATCCATTCAATTTAAAATTACATTGAGTAGCAATTTAGCATGTCCACCAATCAGGTCAGATATAGGAAGAAAACAACCAGTGTGCAACTGGATTGAATATATGGACGTATGGCGTAATGCATTCCGCAGTTTGGGTCCCAGATACAGGATTGTGTGGGAATAAAATCAGCCCGCAGAAGAGAGAGCAGCATGACATGACTCATACACTGAAAAACTAATTACTAGGTTTGACACTTCACCAAGCTGCCTTGTATAAGTGTGGAAACTTGTGGCCTAACATGACATGCTAACTGGGTATACATATAATCAGTTGGATATCTTCAACATACCACTACGAACATACAAAATATATGCAGTTGAACTGAGCTATTCAGTTGCCATCGTACATAAGATCATACTCATTGCCATGCGGGACCAGCCAAGAATAAACTGCACCGTGCAGAAGCCGAGGTTGCAACTGCCAATACTTGTGCCGGAGTTTTTGGGCCTGAAGTCAACACTGTCTGCTGCACAGGTACTGCCTTGGAGTAGGCTTCCACAGAAACCGGTGAGCATTTGATCACGCACCGCGCAAACAACACCCCTTTGAAGGATAATAGTATGACCATTGGATCCACTTGCATTGCTGGTCTCCAGAGTCCAGAATCGAGCAGCACAAAGTCCTCATCATGGCAGCAGTGCAGGCAACCACACAACCTCCAGAATCATGGGTCATGACCCTTCGACAATGTCGCGGAGATGATAGTTGCTGTAACCGTTCTGGAAGTAGCGCAGAGGTGATCTCCAGAGTGCAAAAATTACCGGCCCGACGACGATAAGCAAGTTATCTATTTTCCAAAACCATGCCCGTATTCAAACCATCGAGCCAGCAATGTTTCGTCTTCAGACTCTGTTGTGCCCTTCATTTTTAGTTGAATTTCAAAGTCAATAGGGTCGATATATGTCTCATTTATATCATAATAAGAATCATAGTACAAGCCACGTACATACCAACTTGAAAAACTGAAAAGACAGAGAACGAACCTTTGCACAGAAGAGCACCAGGCAGAAAGAAAAATTACAATCAAGACCGAAGAATCCTCTGAGCTTGACACCAACACCCGTCACCTGCCTTTGGCGCCACCACAACAGTCACGAAAGAAAAAAAAAGGGACCACGTTCTCCGAGATCGTTGTGCCTCCATCGTGAAAATCTGGGGTCACGGAGCTGGTACCCAAGAGGTCCTCCGCCACTATTGCCGTATGTAAGCTTGCCTTCTGCATGTGCAGTTCGTCGTTGGTTTGGTCCTGCCTCGTGCCAAGTGGGTGACCTGATGAGGTATGGTATCTGATGCAACAGACCATTTAGTTCTCTAGTGTCAAAATTTTGAAGCCACTGTGGTAGATGTGGTCACAAGCCACTGTTAGATCAAGTATCAGACACACTATTTTGTTCTTTGTCTTTATCAAAGCTTTAAATAGCTCCACTTGCGACTTCCTCTTGGGGAAAGGGGGGGTACGTTGGTATGTGTTGTCCCGAGTCTTGGTCTTGTTGTAGAGGTCTCCGGTGTTGGTTGTGACGCGGCTTGGTTGCTCTGGGGCCTGTTCACGTCGTTGGCATGAGGTTGGCCTAGTTTGAGCATGTATCGACTCATGTGGTGGGGTGTGTGGTGGATGTGGACGCTAATCCTTGTGATTGGATTGTAATGGCCGAAAGGCATTGTACTCGGCTTCTTTGCCGCTTCTTCTTTTTAATATATATGATACGCTGTATTGCGTTATGCGTATTCTAGAAAACACCTCCACTATAGCTCGCTATAGCTTTTGGAGAGCACTTGGGCTAAAGCCAACGAAAATTGACTTCTGAGCACAGGTGCAACGGAGCACTTACATCACCATGCCTTTTTTGGTTTGATACTTCCTCCATTTCAAAATGTAGTAGGTACACGTTTTTTAGAATTTAAGTTTGACCATAAATTTAACCAATGAAATGCGGGGTGATGTTTCGTAAAAATGATATCATTGAATTCGTATTCGAAAGAAGTTTTCGATGGTATAATTTTTCAGTAACAAGTTATGTATTAGTGGTCTAATTTATGGTCAAACATAAATCTCAAAAAGCATGTGCGCACTACATATGGAATCGAGGGAGTTGTACTATCACTATTCTAGATAGAGAGCAGCATGATGACTCACCATTTAGCGGCGGCTCAGCCAAATGCTATGAAAGCTACAGTGGAGCTACGGTGAAGCTAAGCCCCATTTAGCGTTTCGTTAAATCATGAAAAAAAAAAAAAAATAAGTATACAATCAAATATCATATATGATAATCGCATATACTTGACATATACGCAGTTCGACATCAAAACCCAAGCACCAATCAGGTGTCCTAATTCAATAACCAAGCTTCACACAATGATCACATATGAGAAACAAGAACAAAGAATAAGGCAGAAGGATGGTTTTGTATAACGGTTTAGCAGGTTAAATGACTCCAAATTTAGCGGTAAGCGGAAATAGCAGCTATTAGTGTAAAATGGATTTCAGAACATGGGGCAACGGAGCACTTTATTTTGTCTTTTTTGTATCTTTTACATGCACATGCAAGCATGTATATTGCTGAAATTGGGCTCGAATACTGCATTGTTACATGCACATACATATACTCTCGTATTTGTGTTGCATGGCTCATGGACTCATGCTACTTGTCGTCGGCCACCTCATGCTGCTTGCTATCCAGACTAGGTTAGGGCAGGGGTGTGAAAGGCAATGCTGATGGATGGCGGTGCGGGCGTGGGACCTTGAACACCGGGGGGTCGGCCTAGAAGAGATGGGATGCACAATAGGCTCATGGACAGGCCCGTCGTTGGAGGTGGCCAAGGTGGGCGACGCCCAGGGCCCCTAATTACTAGGTATTGGTAGTATATATATGTTATATATAGATAATCACAGTTAGCCATTTAATCCACCGGCAGGTCTAATCAACGTACGCAACAACAAAAGGCAGCCCACGAGGGCCTGCTTAAACTGCACGTACTATCGATTGTTATAGCATCGCTTACGCGCCGCCGGTCCCGCTGCTTCCGCCAAACTAGCAGACGTCGTCTCGTCTCCTGCCTTCATCCAATCGCCTTGTTTGTTCCGCCGCGCCCAAGACTCCGTCCTGGTCCATCCGCTGTGCCTTCCGAGGTTCCGCCTGTCGTCGCCGGAAGTCGTCCGCTGCTGCCTTCCGCGTCCGCCGCGGTCCGCGCTTCCGCCATCGGCGGAACCCAGGCTGCCATATTAGGTATACTTAATTTTATCCCTGTACTTGGTAAATTTCAAAATTGATCACCCGACCTAGGTTAGGAGCAGACGCTAGTTAGGAGTAGCCGAGTAGGATCAGTTTGTTCTTGATCAGTTGTACCTGTCTTTATTTTCTTATTCACACTAATTAGGAATTGTGTAAATGTGAGAGTTTGCCTGAGCTATATTAGTTCTTTTGTTATATGATTGTTTTCGAATTTTGGGCCGATTTTGATTTTCGTCCGGGGGCCCCGAATTTCTGGAGACGGCCCTGTCTATGGACTTTGGACGCCAGGGCATCGGTCTAGAGTCGACGTCGTCCTAGTCAGCCCGAACTGATATCCCCACGAACGGAGTGTGGCATCAACTTCTCTGAGCTCACCGCCAGTACACACTTGGGATGAGACATGCAACACTTGCTCAGTACAGGGCGGTGTAATTTGTTTTGACAAAGTTCAATGTGTGGTAGTGTTTTGACTATAGCGTTCACTGGATTTTTATTCACATCGAACAAAGTTGAAAAATCTGGCATGGCTCTGTCCATGCGCCAAGATTGTGCAACGAATCCGATGGAAAAGACAACGTTCATTACGATTGCCCCCCCCCCCCCCCCCCCCCCTTTTCGTTTATTTCGTTCCAAATCTGCTTTAGTTCAACTCCCCCTTTCTCAGGGACATAGTATTGTCAGTGGCGGGTGTTTGTTTATCTGGACTCGTGGTGCTAAGCTGATGAGGCAAGTATTATCCTCAGGGACATATTCTGGATACGGTGTTTCGCAGTTTTCGTGATGACTTGGCAAGGTTTATGCATGGTCTGGAATTGCTTAAGAAGGAGTCATTTGGCGAGGGGTGATGGATCTAGCATTAATATTTGAAGGGATAATTGGTTACCACGAGCTC
>JAAAXO010000499.1:0-25239 GCA_011799875.1 Thinopyrum elongatum
GCCTGACAAGACAAGAGAAGAAGGAGCAAGTAAAATTTTGTTAGGACGATGGCGATGGCATGCAATGCAAACGAGGAGAAGCTAGGATGGCTTAATTAATTACACTGTCAAGTGGCTCAACGACGACCAGTGGAGCAGCACGAGGAGAAGGAGCATCGCCTTGCTAGAGCTAGAGACGCGGGCCATTTTCCCTTCACTTTTGTGATGAGATTGCTTCGATCGGTTCAGTGGTGCCTACTGGAGTGGGGGCCTTATATACACACGTACCAATACGTAGTAGGCGCAGGGGTGCATGATCGATCGTGCGCCGTGCAATTAATTCCCACCATGCATTTTCAGGGAGACAAAACAATTGTGTTTTGAGGCAGCGCTGCGGTATTCACGTACACGCCAGCCCGCATCATCGTACCTCCTCCTTCTCCTTAATACGGAGAGAATGCAACCGCCACCACTAATTTGCACCGGCCGGCGACAGCTACCACCTGCCAATCCATCACTAGGAATTAGTAGTACTAACCAAGACCAAGAATAGTGGGCTTCTTCTTTTCTTTTCTTGAAATTCATGAATAGTGGGTTTCTTCGTGGGGAAGGAAGAGAAGGCATCTCATTCTAAGAGTTTTCATAAATAATCAATATAACGCTGACCACGTGTATATATATGTGTGTTACTCAACTTACAAAAAAAAAACTATTTCGGGTCCACGCCTTCAAATTCTTTGTATAGCCGTTTCAAATTTGTGTCAAGCAAAGTTTCTCCCTTGAGTTTCAGTGATAGAAAAAAAAATTAAAATGCAAGAAAAAGTTGCAATCCGTACCGTACGTGTAATAATTAATGCAACTACATGCCTTCTTCGATGTTGTTTTCTTTTTTACCGGAAGACCTAGAGCTAACTATCGACATTTTTGGTTATCCGGACACGTAATACTACTTCGAGAAATGGTTTACGATTGTTTGTTACCAGCTGCAACAAGATCCACTTGGCAAGGATGAAATACCCTTTCTTATTGGTATGGATCTCTCTGGAGATGATGATCATAGAGGAGCCCTCTTTACCATTCTGTATAAATGGGCTCTTCTATTTGTATAGATATGGTTGCATGCATGGATGAAAATGAATACTTGGAAAAACAAGACTAGACAAAAAAGGGATTTCTCCCTCATCATACTCTATTCTTTCTCTTTCTTTTTCTCCAAGCCCTCCGCTATGTACCCCAACTTGTTTGTGCTAAAAAGCCACTCCCTATTTACTTTAGTGGATATATAAATTACAAGAAAAGCTCTTCTCTATGACGCTCACGGCCTCAAACCATTTGGATTTTACCCGTGCTAGGTAGAACGCAACGGCCATGCCTGAATGGACATATTCTCACACGTAGGAGACATATATATGGATAGATGGAATGGGGAACATGCATAAGCTCGGTTAGGGGATATTTACATAATTTAATGAAAAATTCATGTCATATTAGAATTGAGTTTAACCCCACAAAAAAAAAGAATTGAGTTTACCTTACAACTATCCTCTCTAGGTTCCTACAAACTTAATTATTTAAGCCAAACAGGAAGGACTCTTTAGATTACAATGAATTACTCCCTCCGTCCCATAATGTAAGATGTTTTTTTACAACTAGTGTAAAAAAACGTCTTACATTATGGGACGGAGGGTGTAATTATGAGTCTTAACAAAAATTTACTAAATTATAAGACATCATATATATATCTCAGCACGATAATCTCTCTGGACCTACCAAAACCTTTAGTTTCTGAGCTCATACTAATATATATTTTTTAGACAAGAAGATCTATAAGAGCACGACTTTGAATTAATACAGCCAACAAGAAGTGTAGTTATAAGACATCATAAATATATCTCAGCACGATCATCTCTGTGGACCTACCAGAGCATTTAGTTTTTTGAGCTCATACTAATATATAGTTTTTATAGAAGATGCCTTATTTATACACGTACGTAGTATACATAGTAGCCACAGGGGTGCATGGTCGATCGTGCGTGCAATTAATTCCCACCATGCATTTTCAGGGAGACAACCAAGGCACCCACTCAACAGTTGTGTATTGAGGCAGCGCTGCGGTATTCACGTACACGCCATCCAGCATCATCCTACTTCCTCCTCCTAGTTTTCTTAGCTCATACTAATTTATATTTTTTTAGACAAGAGGATCTATAAGAGCTCGACTTTGAATTAATGAAGCCAACAAGAAGTATAGTTATAAGACATCATAAATATATCTCAGCACCATCATCTCTCTGGACCTACTAGAGCATTTAGTTTTCTGAGCTCATACTAATATATAATTTTTAGAGAAGAGGATCGACACTTGAATTAACCAAACCAACAAGATGTATAGTTAAAAGTAATAACAATGACAAATCAAGCGCCCCGAGCGACGAAGCGAACGATACCACCGATGTACGAACATACCATCACAACTGCAGACTCCTCCTTTAGGAATAGAGAAGATACGCTCCTACACACTACATTGACAAACTCATCCACGGGAGCCGAACACACAGCCAGGTAGAGACGCGCCAGCTTCGGCGGCGGCGAGGAGATCACGACGATGCGCCCATGGAGACGGTATGCTCGACGAGAAACACACATGCCCTGGTCCAGTCCGGCGGCTGCGGATGCGCTATGACGGAGCAGGCAAGATTAGATGGACGTAGTAACACGCCAAGATTGTAAGGCCGTGGACAAACGCGTCCATGGCGTTGCGGCGACACATCATGTGTGTGAGGCACGTGTCGGCGGCAACCCGCGCACGTCGGAGGAATGACGACGAAGGGCAACGGACCGAGGACGAGACACACCGGCGGCAGGAGTGGCGACCCATCATCCATGACGGCGGCCAGGGGCACTATTGATGTGTTGCGGAGCAGTTGGAGGAAAAACAGGCCGCAGGCCTGTGCGTGTGCTGTGACGGACAAGATGTCCCAGCCATGGACATGACATCCATCGTACTGATTACAGGCATGGCATTCATGCCAATGCATGCAACGTGCCTTTTTTTTCTCCTGTGTGCATCACACACGAATGCACGGAGGTACCACAAGAGACGACACCAACGATGATACGGCTGCCCCAGGGATGGCGCCACCGGGCCGGGAGCAGCGGCGCGAAGCGTGTAGCGCGTCCCTAACAAAGATCGGGTGCGTCACGTGCCCAAGCTGGCCTTTGACGAAGCGCCACGCTAGACCGCACGCACGCCGACAACTAGGATGTACGTACAGCCCGTGAAGCAGCACATGAATCCACCGAGCAAACAACTGTAACTGTGCACCCTACGGGAGTAGGCGGCCGACGATGTCCAAGGCTCTATCACCATCTACCTCAACTACGCGAAGAGTGAAGTCATGGCGTTCATCTTCTTTGGTGGCATGCCTGCGTAATTCATCTTGTATCTATCTCTTTCTCTCTTTTCCATCTCTCTCATTTCAGCGTATGCCGCGAGTGGGCGACGGGAATCCTGACGAAGACGATGGCCGGATGATTGTATCTGGCCCACGTGCAACCGGTTGCTAGCTCTGTCCCCACACTACATTCCCAAATACGAAGATCTTATGACCGTAGTGCCGGCAAGCTATCCGGCCTCGCCGCAGACCTCCTAGAAGAAGAAGGAGAGGAGGAGTTACCCGTTTACAACCTGCCCTTCATCGTCTTCACATCTTCATCAACCACACCAGTACCGTCGTCATCAACATCTGACTCGACGGAGAAGCCGACTATACCAGCATAACATTTACATCTTCATCGACTTTGCATCCGACGAGTATGCCGACTGCATCATCGCGCTGCCATCAGTCCACACAACCAATTGACATTGTTCTACATCGACAACTCACTTGGCAGGGGCGTCGTCTACATCGGCGCCGTCATTCAGCTACGTCAACTCTTCCGGTGAGGACGTCGTCTACATCAGTGCGCCTCTGTATGCCTACATCGACATGCCACCATTTCGACTACATCGACATGATGTCGCAATATTCATCAACTCTTCAGCTCGGAAGGATGTCTTCTACATCGGCGTTGCTGGATGCCTACATGAGATTGCCATCTTCACTGACTTATCGTTTTTCAAGGATGCCTAATACACCGGCACGCCGCCATTCTTCTGCATCAACAGTCGACCCCAAGCAGGGATCGTCCATGTAACAACGACGCCCCGAGGTCAACATCTATGAAATCGTACTATCGTCATCTTCAAGAAACGCTACCACGCGGCGACACCCAAGTCTTCTCCATCAAACACTTCCCCAACATCGTACAAGCTTCGACGAGGCGAAGCCAGTTCACCGACATGTCTTTCTTCTGATGAAGGAATCTATATCTTGCCGGGCAACGACGAGGCGAAGGCAAGACACCAAGTCTCACACCGAAAAGGCTGACACCACCAGGCCGATCACCGACGAGGCGAAGGCCGCCCATCTATCTGAGTTGACGACCATCTCGTCGGGCATCGACATGACGGGGGGATACGACTAAGAATCGCCGGAGCGACGGACGTACCACTCCACCCTTCAATTTCACCACATCATCACCATCGTCTACACCGAGCCCTTGGAGAAGATGGGACTTGAAGACGATGACCGTTGCAGCACCTTAATCGGTAGTTTTCCGAGGCCCCGTGAACCAGAACTTCAAAATCGCCTAAGTCCTATCGGCCGCGCTAGCAGGCCACAGAGCGCTTATTTAAAGGATCATGTAATTTGTTTCTCCGACGAGAGATTGATAAACTACAAGTTTCCCGATATTTTATTTGTCTACTTAATACACTGGCACGTCCGAAATATTTATTACCCCTAGCGGGCAGAGAGATAATAACATAACAACCATCGATATTTTTATTATTTCTCGTGTCAAACAAATACATAAATTGTATTCGGAGTATAGAGTTTGTATTTCTTTATAATGTATAGTAATCTGACTTGCCATGTAATAGGCTTGGTTTTTCGGTGATTATTTTCCTTTAGATGAGGATTAACATTGTGTGGAACATATATAATCTTAGCTTAAAAAAATCTATAGTTGTTTGTAATTGACGAAAGTTACAATATTGATATTTGGGTAAAAATTCTTTTAGCTTCATATGGTAGAAGCCTGTATTATGCCCATCTACTTCTAGATCAATTGACTCCACCATCTCTTGTCTTAATTCTCAGTCAAAATCATGATGTGACCCATCAGCTTAGCACACGTACACTACAGTCCAAATGGTTTTTGTACGCAGCATGCAGCAGTTGATTGTTTTCGGGACAGGCTACAGATCAGTCAACTGAAAATAAAATCCGGGTCAGTCGACTGACCACAAATATTGTTTCAGTCGATTTGCTGCCCGGCTCGAACAGAGGGACAGAACCCTGGGTGGATCGATCTTGAGAGTCCATGCATGATGCATGCATGATCACGTGTGGCCGGCACGGAGCTGGAACCGGTCCTTGTCCACTTCCATGCACGCAGCTGCACAATCTCTCGCCCCCACACCTTGGGTGGGACACATGCATCCACAGCCAACCGGCTAATCTCATTAAGCACCTGCCATTAGCATGTAATTAATCACAAGCAAAACACCCGTCACAGCCATTACCCAAACGACAACGCGATATATTATACGCAACGCAATCGTTAGTGACTATATGTGCACTCTCACATTTTTTTGACATAATCTGTACAATACACATATACACATATAAGTACATACGTACATATCATTTTGAAGGGAGAGAAGAGGCTATTTAAACTAATATTTCTAAAATATTTATGTCTAGTAATCATCACACAAGACAACTTAATATTAGAATCATTCTGATAAATTATTCGGGCCATAGTGAATATTCAAAATATTCTTACAGAGGGCACGTAACATTTTACCTGAATTGGGTATCGATCTAGTAAAGACGTCACACAAACATTCATCACCTTTAAGCCGCTACCGGCAACATCAAAAAAAGAAGTCACACCAAAACATTAGATTATAAATGAAGAAAAACACACTATTAGATACGAAATATGGTACTTGTGTTGGTTTCACCATCAAGAATAAAATGCAGGAAAAATAAAAATAAAAAAAATGAAAAATAAACTTTTCTAAGAAAGAATGAAATAGGGGCATTGGTATAACCCTTAAAGAAGAAAGAAAATAAAAATATGAAAACAAATCCTGACAAACTTGCATATAATTTACACAAGAATTGCACTTTTTATACACTATGCAAGAATAAGCATATAATAGTGAAAGTTTCGCAAAAACTAAGACTTTAAGAAGGAATGAATTAGTGACATTGGTACTACCTTTAAATAAGAAAGGAAAAATTAAATTAAAACAAAATAATGAAGATTTACAAGGAAGATTGAATTAGTGACATTGATTATGGCCCGTTTAAGAAGAAAATTATAAGAAAAGGAAAACCTTAAAAAAAACCTACACATAACCTTGCATAAAAATGCAACTTTTATAATACAGAAAGAATAAGCATATAATAGTGTAATTTCCGCAGTCTAGCATAATTAGACACATATGTATACAATTACAATGTATACATTTTCAAATAAATAATGAGTTAATCATCGTATTACCCTTCGAAAGAAAGAAATTATAAAATACAAAAAATAATGGTAAATTTGCACACCAATTTACAAATCAATTGTGAATTTTTATAACATGTCAAGTATATATCAATTAAATCGAAATAATGAACAATTGCACAAAATTTACACAGAACACACGTGCTATATAATATGCAAGAATAAGCATATATAGTGAAAGTTTGACTAAAACAGTAGATTTCTAAGAGGAATTAATTAGTCATGTATATTACCCTTAAAAGAAGAAGGAAATGAAATAAAAAAACGATATCAAAATCAGAATATTAAAATTTTATCAGAAAATAATGAATTAGTAACATCGGTATTACCCTTGAGAGAAGAAAGAAAATGAAACAAAAACAAAAACTAAATGAAAATCAAAATATTGAAGTTTTATAAGGAAGAATGAATAAGTGGCATTGGTATTATTCTTCAAAAAGAAAGGAAATGAAATAAAACTAAATCAAAAATCAGAATAATAAAATTTTATAACGAAGAAAACATATAATAGTGCAATTTCCGCAGTCTAGCATAATTTAGACACATATTGTATACAACTTACATGTATACATTTTCAAATAAAGAATGAATTAATAATTGGTATTACCCTTCAAAAGAAAGAAATAACAAATACTAAAAATAATTATAAAATTAGCACACAACTTACACAGAAATTGTGAATTTTTATAGTATGCAAGTATAAACATATAATAGTGGACTATTTGCAAAATATTTTTTCTTAGAAGCAATGAATTAGTGGCAATGTTATTACCTATAAAGAAAGCCCGTCCGGCAAATGTCAAGGGGGTAGATCTACGGGTCAACGGGGCCAGGGTTAGGCACGACGGGGGCCTTCGGGGGCTAGCTATGCCGCCAAATCTTGCACTGGGCCCTCTAACACATCTGGAAGTGTGGTGGCAGGTGCAAACAGCCGGACGCGGCTCCGTTTTGTGACCCACCTCACGGACGGCGCTGCAGCCGTCATTGGATGGGGAAACGGCCATGTTGGGTCGACACGGAGGGAATCTTGCGTTGGGTTGGGACCGGACCTTGTTCTGAAGTGCTCCCATGGGCTGACCTATCACAACCAGGTGAAAAGTTCCATTGGTCAAAACCCGTCCTGCGAAAGTCAAAGGGGTAGATCCGCGGGTCATGGACGAGCGCCGACAGTAGCGGGTGAACCCGCCGGCGCGTGCGAAGAAGCCGACGAGCCGGTCCGGCAAGGCTCTCGCACGTGGGCATAGGCGCACCGAAGTCCGCCCCCATAATGGTCGTCCCAGGTGTGCCCAGCGGTCCACCCGTCACAGATTCTCCAATCGGGTCGCCCGGGTCGGAGCAATCTGTGCAGATGGGACGGCTCGGAGTTGCCCCGAGAGGCTCGTGCCGTGAGGCACCCAACAACGGCGGGCAAAGAGGGTCTCTTCACACTGACTGTAACGATATCGTGCCCTCAGTCCACCCGTCATGGGCACATGCCAACTGTAGCGATTGCACACCCTCGGTCCACTGTTGTCGACCCTCTAGACAGGTCACCTTGGTGCGACCCATTCGAGCAGATTGGATGACTCATTCTGGCCCCGAGAGACTCCCGCCGCAAGCCACCAACCAATAAACATTCAGGAGTTTCCCTTCGCCCTCAAGCAGCCTAGGAAGGCGAGTACTCCATCATTCTTTTGTAGGAGTAATGTGTGGAGGGATCCGTACTGAAGCACATCAAATCAAAGGGGCCTCTCTCCCGCATAGCTTCACGCTCTCTTGGTCTAATCGGCCGTGTAATTAGGATGAGACGTAAGATGAGCTTTCTATGTCAAGATAATTATGGGTTTGCTAGGAAGAAGGGTCAAATATTGATTCACTGACAGAATGGTTAGAATTTTTTCTCTTTGCCGATATGTTGCTAGCTCTATGATGAAATGTTGAAACCATGAATTACTATATCGTATGGTGTTTGCCATGTGATTTATGCTAGTATGAGTAGATGTCGAATTGAGTCATTTCTAATTTGCCATGATGTACATTAGTATCGGACTAACCTAATTCTACATGCTTGTAACTAAGGGGATCTGATTTTTCTGTTACCATGAATAAATCTCAAATGGTTCTTGCGTATTTCTTGCTGCTATGTGAAGTCTCACTTCTCTGCTACATATATGTGTGCTTGATGTATGCTTACGCTAATTAATTTCATTGTAGGCTTGATTTGTATTCCACGATAATAGAGAACAACATTTTTGATCAAAATCGGGGACGTGAACCAAAGCTGGCCAGGTGCTAGGTCCGAGAATTGTCCTAAAGTTGACCTTCTGCTTCAGCATCGGAATAATCTCCGGCATCGGCAGGTTCCTCACCGACATCACAGTTGAGAACATCGCTTGGTTCTAGCACTAAGCTGTTCTTGCCTCCATGTAGGTGATCACTTGGCTCTGTTGCAGTGTGTAATGTGGTAAAGCCTCCTGTTGACTGAAGAAAAACGCTTGGCGCAATCCTTGTACATGAATGAACCCGCGCTTCTCCGTTCATGACCTCGCCGCTACAGTATTTTTGTTTTATTTGAATACCTAACAGCGCTCCCATTGGAATGCAACAAAAATATTACATTCCTCCTATATATGGCGGTTGCTTGCGTGCCGGTGGAAAAAAAGCGCGTGATGGCATCGTCATCACGGAGCCATAGGAGGAGGCAGGACCGTCGCCGGGGTATAGACCATTCCAAACAAAGAGCAATTACGATGCAGCTTGTGCTTCAAGAGCTTACGCATGACAATTTTCCCCTGGCGAGAGAGAGCGGGACTTGATTGCCAAACCGAGGCACGGGATTACCTCAAGGGCGATGGAAGTTTGTACGTCGCCCCGCTTTGTGAGAGTCTTTGAAGCTTTGGAGAGTTTATTGTGTAGGACGTGAAAGGACTTCCCACGGACGGGAGGAGAAGCGGAAACCGTGAAGATGAATGAAGCACACCGCCTAAACCATAATTTTTCTACATTGTTGCAGAAAGCGGCAATGGGTTTGAAATGGCTGTGACTATAATTGTGTTGTGAATTCTCTGAAATGTGTGTGAAACGCCTCTGGATGGAAACTAGAATGTAGAACATGCAAGCCTGCCGGCAAGAAAAGGAGAAACGCCTCTGGTTGGTCTGATCAATCGATCTTGTGGAGCATGTGCATGTGCACGTACTCCTACTAGTATGCTAATTACGTAGTATTAAATACAAACGGCATGCATGTACGTGCACGCAATGCAGGCAATGTAGATGTGCGTCGGTCGGCCACGGGCATATAACCAACAGTTACCGTGCATGCATCTCCAGATTCATCCATTAATTTTACGTGGAATTTTTTTAATACTTATTACACCAGTCAAACAGACTTACGACCGATAATAGTCCGTTTCATTACAACAGAGTCATGATCGATAATACTCTTCACTTTATTTACTAATTATTATTACTAGGAGTAGTACGTAGTATTCCAGTTGACTGGCCAATACATCATTAAAAAGGGCTACTTATCAACCATGCAATTGGTGGGCTGCAGGACGAACACCAGGTTTTTCTTGGCCGACGCCGCGTCGACAATGGGCGGCTGGCCCAAATTGTGGATAACCGTGGCCTCCCCGATCTTGTCCCACTTTTTCTTTTGATCGACTTTGATCAAGGCGCAGAAAATCTCCTTCCAATTCTGGAAGAGCCTGGTGGCCTGGGGAGTGACGTGGCCACCGTCGTTCCAGGCTGCGACCACCTGGTCCCGGACCATGGGGAACCTTTCGGCCTCGCATAATACGAGGACGAACATGGCCATGGCGTTCCGAACCTCCTGTTCGGCCATGGCGGTTCCCCCCGCCTTGAAGCGGGCAAGGATGGAGGTCGCCTGGGCAGCAGCGGCCTTCCCGACGGGTACCTGCGCCATGACTTCGATGTCGCCGCTGCCGGTGAGACCACGGTAAGTGCTGTTGAAGGAGAGCTCTTTGGAGCCAGGAAGCTTGTCGCCGTCCTTCAGGAAGGCGAACCAGTTGCCGGCCTACGACTGGAACCCAACCAGATAGAGGTTGTCAGGCTTGATGGCGTGGGTGGCGCGGTGGTTGCCGGACTTGATGTTGACATGCAGCATGTTGTAGCCCGGCTTGGTCTGCTGCGTCTGCAGCTTCGGCACGCCCTGCACGTACCCGACGCATGTCTTGAGGACAAGCGCGTGGAAGGACTGCTTGGTGAAGCGCAGGTACTCCTTGTCGCCTCCTCCCACCTCCCACTCCACGGTCTGGGTCTCGGCAAGCCTGACAAGACAAGAGAAGAAGGAGCAAGTAAAATTTTGTTAGGACGATGGCGATGGCATGCAATGCAAACGAGGAGAAGCTAGGATGGCTTAATTAATTACACTGTCAAGTGGCTCAACGACGACCAGTGGAGCAGCACGAGGAGAAGGAGCATCGCCTTGCTAGAGCTAGAGACGCGGGCCATTTTCCCTTCACTTTTGTGATGAGATTGCTTCGATCGGTTCAGTGGTGCCTACTGGAGTGGGGGCCCTATATACACACGTACCAATACGTAGTAGGCGCAGGGATGCATGATCGATCGTGCGCCGTGCAATTAATTCCCACCATGCATTTTCAGGGAGACAAAACAATTGTGTTTTGAGGCAGCGCTGCGGTATTCACGTACACGCCAAAAACAAAAACTAAATGAAAATCAAAATATTGAAGTTTTATAAGGAAGAATGAATAAGTGGCATTGGTATTATTCTTCAAAAAGAAAGGAAATGAAATAAAACTAAATCAAAAATCAGAATAATAAAATTTTATAACGAAGAAAACATATAATAGTGCAATTTCCGCAGTCTAGCATAATTTAGACACATATTGTATACAACTTACATGTATACATTTTCAAATAAAGAATGAATTAATAATTGGTATTACCCTTCAAAAGAAAGAAATAACAAATACTAAAAATAATTATAAAATTAGCACACAACTTACACAGAAATTGTGAATTTTTATAGTATGCAAGTATAAACATATAATAGTGGACTATTTGCAAAATATTTTTTCTTAGAAGCAATGAATTAGTGGCAATGTTATTACCTATAAAGAAAGCCCGTCCGGCAAATGTCAAGGGGGTAGATCTACGGGTCAACGGGGCCAGGGTTAGGCACGACGGGGGCCTTCGGGGGCTAGCTATGCCGCCAAATCTTGCACTGGGCCCTCTAACACATCTGGAAGTGTGGTGGCAGGTGCAAACAGCCGGACGCGGCTCCGTTTTGTGACCCACCTCACGGACGGCGCTGCAGCCGTCATTGGATGGGGAAACGGCCATGTTGGGTCGACACGGAGGGAATCTTGCGTTGGGTTGGGACCGGACCTTGTTCTGAAGTGCTCCCATGGGCTGACCTATCACAACCAGGTGAAAAGTTCCATTGGTCAAAACCCGTCCTGCGAAAGTCAAAGGGGTAGATCCGCGGGTCATGGACGAGCGCCGACAGTAGCGGGTGAACCCGCCGGCGCGTGCGAAGAAGCCGACGAGCCGGTCCGGCAAGGCTCTCGCACGTGGGCATAGGCGCACCGAAGTCCGCCCCCATAATGGTCGTCCCAGGTGTGCCCAGCGGTCCACCCGTCACAGATTCTCCAATCGGGTCGCCCGGGTCGGAGCAATCTGTGCAGATGGGACGGCTCGGAGTTGCCCCGAGAGGCTCGTGCCGTGAGGCACCCAACAACGGCGGGCAAAGAGGGTCTCTTCACACTGACTGTAACGATATCGTGCCCTCAGTCCACCCGTCATGGGCACATGCCAACTGTAGCGATTGCACACCCTCGGTCCACTGTTGTCGACCCTCTAGACAGGTCACCTTGGTGCGACCCATTCGAGCAGATTGGATGACTCATTCTGGCCCCGAGAGACTCCCGCCGCAAGCCACCAACCAATAAACATTCAGGAGTTTCCCTTCGCCCTCAAGCAGCCTAGGAAGGCGAGTACTCCATCATTCTTTTGTAGGAGTAATGTGTGGAGGGATCCGTACTGAAGCACATCAAATCAAAGGGGCCTCTCTCCCGCATAGCTTCACGCTCTCTTGGTCTAATCGGCCGTGTAATTAGGATGAGACGTAAGATGAGCTTTCTATGTCAAGATAATTATGGGTTTGCTAGGAAGAAGGGTCAAATATTGATTCACTGACAGAATGGTTAGAATTTTTTCTCTTTGCCGATATGTTGCTAGCTCTATGATGAAATGTTGAAACCATGAATTACTATATCGTATGGTGTTTGCCATGTGATTTATGCTAGTATGAGTAGATGTCGAATTGAGTCATTTCTAATTTGCCATGATGTACATTAGTATCGGACTAACCTAATTCTACATGCTTGTAACTAAGGGGATCTGATTTTTCTGTTACCATGAATAAATCTCAAATGGTTCTTGCGTATTTCTTGCTGCTATGTGAAGTCTCACTTCTCTGCTACATATATGTGTGCTTGATGTATGCTTACGCTAATTAATTTCATTGTAGGCTTGATTTGTATTCCACGATAATAGAGAACAACATTTTTGATCAAAATCGGGGACGTGAACCAAAGCTGGCCAGGTGCTAGGTCCGAGAATTGTCCTAAAGTTGACCTTCTGCTTCAGCATCGGAATAATCTCCGGCATCGGCAGGTTCCTCACCGACATCACAGTTGAGAACATCGCTTGGTTCTAGCACTAAGCTGTTCTTGCCTCCATGTAGGTGATCACTTGGCTCTGTTGCAGTGTGTAATGTGGTAAAGCCTCCTGTTGACTGAAGAAAAACGCTTGGCGCAATCCTTGTACATGAATGAACCCGCGCTTCTCCGTTCATGACCTCGCCGCTACAGTATTTTTGTTTTATTTGAATACCTAACAGCGCTCCCATTGGAATGCAACAAAAATATTACATTCCTCCTATATATGGCGGTTGCTTGCGTGCCGGTGGAAAAAAAGCGCGTGATGGCATCGTCATCACGGAGCCATAGGAGGAGGCAGGACCGTCGCCGGGGTATAGACCATTCCAAACAAAGAGCAATTACGATGCAGCTTGTGCTTCAAGAGCTTACGCATGACAATTTTCCCCTGGCGAGAGAGAGCGGGACTTGATTGCCAAACCGAGGCACGGGATTACCTCAAGGGCGATGGAAGTTTGTACGTCGCCCCGCTTTGTGAGAGTCTTTGAAGCTTTGGAGAGTTTATTGTGTAGGACGTGAAAGGACTTCCCACGGACGGGAGGAGAAGCGGAAACCGTGAAGATGAATGAAGCACACCGCCTAAACCATAATTTTTCTACATTGTTGCAGAAAGCGGCAATGGGTTTGAAATGGCTGTGACTATAATTGTGTTGTGAATTCTCTGAAATGTGTGTGAAACGCCTCTGGATGGAAACTAGAATGTAGAACATGCAAGCCTGCCGGCAAGAAAAGGAGAAACGCCTCTGGTTGGTCTGATCAATCGATCTTGTGGAGCATGTGCATGTGCACGTACTCCTACTAGTATGCTAATTACGTAGTATTAAATACAAACGGCATGCATGTACGTGCACGCAATGCAGGCAATGTAGATGTGCGTCGGTCGGCCACGGGCATATAACCAACAGTTACCGTGCATGCATCTCCAGATTCATCCATTAATTTTACGTGGAATTTTTTTAATACTTATTACACCAGTCAAACAGACTTACGACCGATAATAGTCCGTTTCATTACAACAGAGTCATGATCGATAATACTCTTCACTTTATTTACTAATTATTATTACTAGGAGTAGTACGTAGTATTCCAGTTGACTGGCCAATACATCATTAAAAAGGGCTACTTATCAACCATGCAATTGGTGGGCTGCAGGACGAACACCAGGTTTTTCTTGGCCGACGCCGCGTCGACAATGGGCGGCTGGCCCAAATTGTGGATAACCGTGGCCTCCCCGATCTTGTCCCACTTTTTCTTTTGATCGACTTTGATCAAGGCGCAGAAAATCTCCTTCCAATTCTGGAAGAGCCTGGTGGCCTGGGGAGTGACGTGGCCACCGTCGTTCCAGGCTGCGACCACCTGGTCCCGGACCATGGGGAACCTTTCGGCCTCGCATAATACGAGGACGAACATGGCCATGGCGTTCCGAACCTCCTGTTCGGCCATGGCGGTTCCCCCCGCCTTGAAGCGGGCAAGGATGGAGGTCGCCTGGGCAGCAGCGGCCTTCCCGACGGGTACCTGCGCCATGACTTCGATGTCGCCGCTGCCGGTGAGACCACGGTAAGTGCTGTTGAAGGAGAGCTCTTTGGAGCCAGGAAGCTTGTCGCCGTCCTTCAGGAAGGCGAACCAGTTGCCGGCCTACGACTGGAACCCAACCAGATAGAGGTTGTCAGGCTTGATGGCGTGGGTGGCGCGGTGGTTGCCGGACTTGATGTTGACATGCAGCATGTTGTAGCCCGGCTTGGTCTGCTGCGTCTGCAGCTTCGGCACGCCCTGCACGTACCCGACGCATGTCTTGAGGACAAGCGCGTGGAAGGACTGCTTGGTGAAGCGCAGGTACTCCTTGTCGCCTCCTCCCACCTCCCACTCCACGGTCTGGGTCTCGGCAAGCCTGACAAGACAAGAGAAGAAGGAGCAAGTAAAATTTTGTTAGGACGATGGCGATGGCATGCAATGCAAACGAGGAGAAGCTAGGATGGCTTAATTAATTACACTGTCAAGTGGCTCAACGACGACCAGTGGAGCAGCACGAGGAGAAGGAGCATCGCCTTGCTAGAGCTAGAGACGCGGGCCATTTTCCCTTCACTTTTGTGATGAGATTGCTTCGATCGGTTCAGTGGTGCCTACTGGAGTGGGGGCCTTATATACACACGTACCAATACGTAGTAGGCGCAGGGGTGCATGATCGATCGTGCGCCGTGCAATTAATTCCCACCATGCATTTTCAGGGAGACAAAACAATTGTGTTTTGAGGCAGCGCTGCGGTATTCACGTACACGCCAGCCCGCATCATCGTACCTCCTCCTCCTTAATACGGAGAGAATGCAACCGCCACCACTAATTTGCACCGGCCGGCGACAGCTACCACCTGCCAATCCATCGCTAGGAATTAGTAGTACTAACCAAGACCAAGAATAGTGGGCTTCTTCTTTTCTTTTCTTGAAATTCATGAATAGTGGGTTTCTTCGTGGGGAAGGAAGAGAAGGCATCTCATTCTAAGAGTTTTCATAAATAATCAATATAACGCTGACCACGTGTATATATATGTGTGTTACTCAACTTACAAAAAAAAAACTATTTCGGGTCCACGCCTTCAAATTCTTTGTATAGCCGTTTCAAATTTGTGTCAAGCAAAGTTTCTCCCTTGAGTTTCAGTGATAGAAAAAAAAATGAAAATGCGAGAAAAATTTGCAATCCCTACCGTACGTGTAATAATTAATGCAACTACATGCCTTCTTCGATGTTGTTTTCTTTTTTACCGGAAGACCTAGAGCTAACTATCGACATTTTTGGCTATCCGGACACGTAATACTACTTCGAGAAATGGTTTATGATTGTTTGTTACCAGCTGCAACAAGATCCACTTGGCAAGGATGAAATACCCTTTCTTATTGGTATGGATCTCTCTGGAGATGATGATCATAGAGGAGCCCTCTTTACCATTCTGTATAAATGGGCTCTTCTATTTGTATAGATATGGTTGCATGCATGGATGAAAATGAATACTTGGAAAAACAAGACTAGACAAAAAAGGGATTTCTCCCTCATCATACTCTATTCTTTCTCTTTCTTTTTCTCCAAGCCCTCCGCTATGTACCCGAACTTGTTTGTGCTAAAAAGCCACTCCCTATTTACTTTAGTGGATATATAAATTACAAGAAAAGCTCTTCTCTATGACACTCACGGCCTCAAACCCTTTGGATTTTACCCGTGCTAGGTAGAACGCAACGGCCATGCCTGAATGGACATATTCTCACACGTAGGAGACATATATCTGGATAGATGGAATGGGGAACATGCATAAGCTCGGTTAGGGGATATTTACATAATTTAATGAAAAATTCATGTCATATTAGAATTGAGTTTAACCCCACACAAAAAAAAAGAATTGAGTTTACCTTACAACTATCCTCTCTAGGTTCCTACAAACTTAATTATTTAAACCAAACAGGAAGGACTCTTTAGATTACAATGAATTACTCCCTCTGTCCCATAATGTAAGATGTTTTTTTACAACTAGTGTAAAAAAACGTCTTACATTATGGGACGGAGGGAGTAATTATGAGTCTTAACAAAAATTTACTAAATTATAAGACATCATATATATATCTCAGCACGATAATCTCTCTGGACCTACCAAAACCTTTAGTTTCTGATCTCATACTAATATATATTTTTTATACTACCAGCATCATCCTACTTCCTCCTCCTAGTTTTCTTAGCTCATACTAATTTATATTTTTTTTAGACAAGAGGATCTATAAGAGCTCGACTTTGAATTAATGAAGCCAACAAGAAGTATAGTTATAAGACATCATAAATATATCTCAGCACCATCATCTCTCTAGACCTACTAGAGCATTTAGTTTTCTGAGCTCATACTAATATATAATTTTTAGAGAAGAGGATCGACACTTGAATTAACCAAACCAACAAGATGTATAGTTAAAAGTAATAACAATGACAAATCAAGCGCTGCGAGCGACGAAGCGAACGATACCACCGATGTACGAACATACCATCGCAACTGCAGACTCCTCCTTTAGGAATAGAGAAGATACGCTCCTACACACTACATTGACAAACTCATCCACGGGAGCCGAACAAACAGCCAGGTAGAGACGCGCCAGCTTCGGCGGCGGCGAGGAGATCACGACGATGCGCCCATGGAGACGGTATGCTCGACGAGAAACACACATGCCCTGGTCCAGTCCGGCGGCTGCGGATGCGCTATGACGGAGCAGGCAAGATTAGATGGACGTAGTAACACGCCAAGATTGTAAGGCCGTGGACAAACGCGTCCATGGCGTTGCGGCGACACATCATGTGTGTGAGGCACGTGTCGGCGGCAACCCGCGCACGTCGGAGGAATGACGACGAAGGGCAACGGACCGAGGACGAGACACACCGGCGGCAGGAGTGGCGACCCATCATCCATGACGGCGGCCAGGGGCACTATTGAGGTGTTGCGGAGCAGTCGGAGGAAAAACAGGCCGCAGGCCTGTGCGTGTGCTGTGACGGACAAGATGTCCCTGCCATGGACATGACATCCATCGTACTGATTACAGGCATGGCATTCATGCCAATGCATGCAACGTGCCTTTTTTTTCTCCTGTGTGCATCACACACGAATGCACGGAGGTACCACAAGAGACGACACCAACGATGATACGGCTGCCCCAGGGATGGCGCCACCTGGCCGGGAGCAGCGGCGCGAAGCGTGTAGCGCGTCCCTAACTAAGATCGGGTGCGTCACGTGCCCAAGCTGGCCTTTGACGAAGCGCCACGCTAGACCGCACGCACGCCGACAACTAGGATGTACGTACGGCCCGTGAAGCAGCACATGAATCCACCGAGCAAACAACTGTAACTGTGCACACTACGGGAGGAGGCGGCCGACGATGTCCAAGGCTCTATCACCATCTACCTCAACTACGCGATGAGTGAAGTCATGGCGTTCATCTTCTTTGGTGGCATGCCTGCGTAATTCATCTTGTATCTATCTCTTTCTCTCTTTTCCATCTCTCTCATTTCAGCGTATGCCGCGAGTGGGCGACGGGAATCCTGACGAAGACGATGGCCGGATGATTGTATCTGGCCCACGTGCAACCGGTTGCTAGCTCTGTCCCCACACTACATTGCCAAATACGAAGATCTTATGACCGTAGTGCCGGCAAGCGATCCGGCCTCGCCGCAGACCTCCTAGAAGAAGAAGGAGAGGAGGAGTTACCCGTTTACAACCCGCCCTTCATCGTCTTCACATCTTCATCAACCACACCAGTACCGTCGTCATCAACATCTGACTCGACGGAGAAGCCGACTATACCAGCATAACATTGACATCTTCATCGACTTTGCATCCGACGAGTATGCCGACTGCATCATCGCGCTGCCATCAGTCCACACAACCAATTGACATTGTTCTACATCGACAACTCACTTGGCAGGGGCGTCGTCTACATCGGCGCCGTCATTCAGCTACGTCAACTCTTCCGGTGAGGACGTCGTCTACATCAGTGCGCCTCTGTATGCCTACATCGACATGCTACCATTTCGACTACATCGACATGATGTCGCAATATTCATCAACTCTTCAGCTCGGAAGGATGTCTTCTACATCGGCGTTGCTGGATGCCTACATGAGATTGCCATCTTCACTGACTTATCGTTTGTCAAGGATGCCTAATACACCGGCACGCCGCCATTCTTCTACATCAACAGTCGACCCCAAGCAGGGATCGTCCATGTAACAACGACGCCCCGAGGTCAACATCTACGAAATCGTACTATCGTCATCTTCAAGAAACGCCACCACGCGGCGACACCCAAGTCTTCTCCATCAAAACACTTCCCCAACATCGTACAAGCTTCGACGAGGCGAAGCCAGTTCACCGACATGTCTTTCTTTTGATGAAGGAATCTATATCTTGCCGGGCAACGATGAGGTGAAGGCAAGACACCAAGTCTCACACCGAAAAGGCTGACTCCACCAGGCCGATCACCGACGAGGCGAAGGCCGCCCATCTATCTGAGTTGACGACCATCTGGTCGGGCATCGACATGACGGGGGGATACGACTAAGAATCGCCGGAGTGACGGACGTACCACTCCACCCTTCAATTTCACCACATCATCACCATCGTCTACACCGAGCCCTTGGAGAAGATGGGACTTGAAGACGATGACCGTTGCAGCACCTTAATCGGTAGTTTTCCGAGGCCCCGTGAACCAGAACTTCAAAATCGCCTAAGTCCTATCGGCCGCGCTGGCAGGCCACAGAGCGCTTATTTAAAGGATCATGTAATTTGTTTCTCCGACGAGAGATTGATAAACTACAAGTTTCCCGATATTTTATTTGTCTACTTAATACACTGGCACGTCCGAAATATTTATTACCCCTAGCGGGCAGAGAGATAATAACATAACAACCATCGATATTTTTATTATTTCTCGTGTCAAACAAATACATAAATTGTATTCGGAGTATAGAGTTTGTATTTCTTTATAATGTATAGTAATCTGACTTGCCATGTAATAGGCTTGGTTTTTCGGTGATTATTTTCCTTTAGATGAGGATTAACATTTTGTGGAACATATATATGTAGGAGATATGCCCTAGAGGCAGTAACAACCGTTATTTTGTATCTCCAAGTTTGTAATGAATGTTTATGTTCCCTGCTATAACTGCTATGATTCTCGAGTCTGTAATAACACGAGGCTCGGAGGGAAACTCATATGCACGTGTGGAATAATAAACGGTAAAATGTATTCCTGGTCTTGCCTCTAAGACTGTCTCAAGTATTGCATGATGATCCTGTTTTCCTGATCATGGGCATGGATGTGCTGGCAATTTTTGAGGTCACATTGTTAGTAGAACACTTGTGTTGAATCAACCCAGATTGATGTTATGCTATGAGTTTCTATCGTTACAAGTTTATGGTTCTTAACAAAGAGATAGTTAATGTTTGCATAATTCCTTAGACCATGAGAGTATCGAGTTCCTTCGTACTTGCTTTGTGAACTTTGGGGTTTGTTAAACGTCATCCGTAACTGGGTGGCTATTACGGCGGCTTACGGGTTCACGGAAAAGTATGGCAAGTAACGAGATAGCTCAAGATTGGGATTTGCTCCTCCGACGATGGAGAGATATTCTCGGGCCCTCTCGGTGTTACGGTATCCATCATCATCTGGCCAGACGCCTTGTGATTTGATCACTGGGATGCCGAAAACACAGAAACGAGAAAAGAGAACAAAACCGGTAACGAGGTAACTTGCATAGTGGACAAAATTGTTGATCCACGGGGATGCAATAAATCTCACCTCGGGTGTTTGTGACATATCGCGAAGCAACAGGAATAGCACACAGCAACTGGAGGTTCACTCGAATATTAATTCGTGTGGGTATAGGGGTTAATATGGGTGTCCACGGCTCCAATGTTGATCATTGATCGGAAGGGGTTCCGGGTCATGTCTATACTTCACCGAACCTATAGGGTCACACGCTTAAGGGTCATCTATCTGCTGAATACTAGACAGGGAGTCTGAGAGAAAATCACCGAAAAAGTTTCGGACACCAAAAAAGTTTCGGACAGCGGAAAAGTTCCGCAGAGAGAACACCGGATGAGTTTCGGTGAAACTGAAAAGTTGTTTCGGGGTATTCCATTAAGTCAAATTGGTTTCGGGACGCCCCTGATAATTCTTGGAGGGTGCCAGAATTATTCTGGAAACTTTCTGGAATTTTCGCGGATAAAAACCGGAAATGTTTCGGAGCTGCCGGAACCGCTTCAGATGCTTTTTCGCAGATGAAATCACTAATCTAGAATTGTTCCAGAACGCGTTGAAAATTATTTTAGTGGGTACTAGAAATGTTCTAAGCCCACATAAATATTTTCAGTTCGTACGGACGCTGAAAAATGTCATCGTGAATAGTGAAAGTGCTTTTTGGGAATTTTTATGGAAAGCACCTTTTGGGAATTTTCCCAAAAGCCTTCTAGAAGCCTTGGGCACTAAGGAAGCCCCCTTGGCCCCCCCCCCCCAAGGGGTGGCCGGCCATGGAGGGTGGAGCTCCATGGAGCTCCACATGGCACTCCTTTTTGCTTTATTCTTTATGTAAATGACATAAAGTGGGGGTACTTTTGGTATTTGTGAATGCCAACTTTACCCCTTGGTTTTCCTATAAATAGAGGAGAGTGGGCTGCCCACAAACCTCATCCCTTGCTCTCATACACATGCCATGCATTATCTGGCTTCTTCTCTCCCTCCCACGAAAAGAGTTTCGTAGAGCCGAAAGGCTGTCTGGGTTCTGGCAGGAGCTAGTTCTGGACGGCGAAGCCCTGCCGGATAGCTGACACCGTATGTGTGCAACCCCATAGAGAGGTCGTAGTTTCGGTCTTTTGCCCGAGGGGCTGTTCGAGTGTCCTCCCGAAGGGCTGTCCGAGTCTCCGTTCGAGTTTCGAGGGTCCTCCCGAAGGGCTGTCTGCGACATCGTCCGGGGGACTGTCCGACCGCCTCCCGAAGGGCTGTCCGGCGAGGGAGTACATCCTCGCGGTTGGGAGGTTGTAAATCCTAGCTGCGGGCATCTGCACCAACGATCTCCACCGACTCTTCTTCCGCTGCGCTTCGAGTCGGTACGGATCAGATCAAACCTTGTATGCAGTCTCCATAGTGGTCCTGGGCGTGCTCGCTATACCGAAATTTTTTGTTTTCTGTCACGTTCCCTAATAGTGGCATCAAGAGTCGTGCTATGCGTAGATGCAGGTTACGATCTAGAATACATGGAGATGTATGGGTATTGCATAATATAATTAGGTAGTAGATAAGATCTATTGCTGAAAATTATTTATGCGGGTGACAGATGAAATCTGTTACCCGATGTTCTTGTTGCTTCCCTAGAATTTGTGTTTGCTCAATCTCGAGACAGCATGGTGGAATTTGACAAAGTTCTGGCAATCCATGATCCTGATTGATCATGGAAGTGCTATCAGTTCTTTGGGTTCTGCCATAGTCAAAAGAAAGATGAAATTCGCAGATGAAAGGGCATTGCAGATATGATCTGCACGGGGGTCATGCGTATGACGAAGTTTAGTATGGGGCTCGAGATTTAATTATCTCGTGTTTCATACACCCCGAGATGTTAATCTAGCGACTTGAATAATCAAACTTGATGATAAAACGTTGGTAGCTGCGGTTTAAGTCAAAACCTTAGAAGCCACGTAAAATAAAATTTTGCATAAACCGATTAGAGGCGTCTAACTTGGTTTTGCAGGATGGTTTGCATGTGATGTGGTATAGCAAGTCTCATATTCAATTTGATTATGTATGAGATGACTATATGATGTAATTAACATGACCTGCGTGTCATGATTCGGCATGATGGCTGGAGCCATATGATTGCACTTTAATGACCTGTGTGTCAACCTTAAGTAATGCATTTAATTCTATCCGCTATGGAGATGGCGATATTATCTGATGCATCGACAAGGTGGTGGCAATCTTCGCGAAGGTGAACACCGACGCAAATGCCGAAGACGAAGAATACTTGACTTCTCCGTCAGAAGAGGCTATACCATATCATGCTATTATGAATTGCCTGAGATGTTTATCCCTCTTGATGCACCCTTCTTGATTGCGTGGTAGTCGCTTTTATTAGGGTGATCTCTCACTTAAAATATCAAGTAGTTAGTGTTCTCCCAAGTGTAGCACCGTCACGGCACCTATCTCTTCGGGGTGTCACATGCTAACATGGGCACGAACGATTAGAGAAGTGTGAGGCGGGTGAGTTGAGACGTCGCAGCAAGATCACTTGGTTATCTTGACGTTCAGGCATGAAAGTCATGAGCTCGGAACACACGCATTGAAAGATGAACAAGAGTCACATAGAGATGTGATTGGCAAGTTTGCCTAACGATTGAAGTTCTCGCCATCAGTGATGCTACCATCAATGCCGTTGAATTGAAATTTGTGTCTTGAATCATTCACAATCATTTATGAGAGATATTGATTTGAGTGGGAGCGCACTTTAGAATAAAACTGTTTATTCACTAGTGTAAATTTCATTATAAACAAAGTCTAAGTGAAACCTGTGTTTCCCGTTGTAGATCAAATGGCTCGCAACACCGCGTTCAACTTAGGCCCGTTGTTAGAGAAAGAGAAGTTAACTGCGACTGGAAACAACTATGCGGACTGGGTCCGCAACCTGAGGATTGTCCTCAGGAGCGCTAAGAAACTGTATGTGCTTGAAAATGCTCTTCCAGCTAAACCGGCGGCAGAGGCCCCGGAAGATGAACAAAATGTCTGGGCCACTAAGGATGATGATCACAACTTAGTGCAGTGCCTCATGCTAGCTTGCATGTGTACAGACCTTAAAAAACGTTTTGAATTCCATAAACCCCGTGATATGATCCGGGAATTGGATGCTCTATACAAGGAAACCGCAAAGTCTGAACGATTTGATATCATGAAGGCTTTGATGGATTGCAAGATGGCTGAGGGTAGTTCAGTTGGCGAACACGTGGTCAAAATGATTGGCTATGCTGAAAGGCTTAAAACCCTGGAATTTCCACTTCCACCTGGCCATACGATGGACATGTTGCTTTCTTCACTCCCCCCGTCTTACGACGGTTTTGTATTAAACTACAACATGAGTGGGATGGAGAAGGAACTGGAAGAGGTGCTCGCCATGCTGAAAACTGCAGAAGGAGGACTGCGGAAAAATCGCAAGCAAGTGTTGCTTGTGAATAAAACCGCCAGTTTCAAAAAGAAGAAAGGCAAGCCAAAGAAGGGCAAGGGCGCCGGTAAGACTGGCTCCCAAAGCAACTCTAAGGGTGGAGCCAAGAATGAAACTGAGTGCTTCTACTGTAAGGGCACAGGACACTGGAAGAGAAACTGCAAGAAGTATCTGGAAGATAAGAAGTCCGGGAAAACCGGAAAAGGTATAATTGTTATACAAGTTAATGTCATTGACGTTTTGCTTGCTAGCTAAAATTCTAAGTCTTGGGTATTTGATACCGGATCGGTTGCTCACATTTGCAACTCGATACAGGGGCTTCAGAAGGTGCGCAAGCTGGCAAAGAATGAAGTCGTGATGCGCGTCGGGAACGGCTCTGGGATCGCCGCTCAAGCCGTCGGCATTATGCCTCTACGTCTCCCTTCAGGATTTATCTTAGAACTAAGTAACTGTTATTTTGTTCCACTGTTGTGTAGAAACATTATCTCCGGATCATGTTTAGTACATGATGGGTATTCGTACAAGTCTGAGAACAATGGTTGTTCACTTTATTGTAAGGATATGTTTTATGGATTTGCACCCATTGTTGGGGGCCTTTTCATACTAAATCTTGAATGTGGAAATGATGTCTTTAACGTGAATGCTAAACGCCTTAAGAAGGCTGATACCACCACCACTTTCATGTGGCACTGTCGGCTTGGCCACATCGGAAAGAAACGCATGAAAAGACTCCATAAAGATGGAGTTTTACTGTCTTTTGATTTTGAATCATTTGACACATGTGAAGCTTGCTTGATGGGGAAAATGACCAAGACGCCGTTCACGGGTCATCCTGAACGGGCGGGTGAATTATTGGAAATAATACATAGCGATGTATGTGGTCCAATGAACACAGCCGCACGGGGTGGGTATTTCTACTTCGTGACTTTTACTGATGATTTAAGTCGGTATGGCTATATCTACTTAATGAAGCATAAGTCGGAAACCTTTGAAAAGTTCAAAGAATTTCAGAATGAGGTAGAAAATCATCGTGACAAAAAGATTAAGTTTCTGCGGTCTGATCGCGGAGGCGAGTATCTTAGTCATGAGTTTGGCCAACATCTGAGTGAACGTGGAATCGTTTCACAGCTTACGCCTCCCGGAACTCCACAGCGAAACGGAGTATCGGAAAGACGTAACCGAACCCTGTTGGACATGGTAAGGTCGATGATGTCCCTTACA
>JAAAXO010000500.1:0-25214 GCA_011799875.1 Thinopyrum elongatum
TTTCTCTTAAGTTGTTGTTTTATTCACCTTTTATCATATGATAGGCGTTCTTCTGGATCCCTCTCTTATCAGTCTAATGCATAGTAAACTTCTTTTACTAATAGTTTGCAAACAAACATTGCTTTGGATATCTCATATCTTTTAGCCTTTGTCTGTCTCTGAAAATGATTTTCAGATTCCATGAATATCACATAACTATCCAAACTTTCGAAGTTTGGGTCTCATGGAAACAAACATATTGCACTTGACTAAAACGGAATTCTAGCTTTTGGATCGAAGGACGAGAGTCACATGATCCATAGCATAAGCGAGAGAATACCAAAGTATGCGATAGGACAAAATCCTTCTTGGCACTCTTGAGGATAATCCTCACATTACGTTACCAACCGTAAAGTTTTAACCAGATATTTAACAGCTATTCAATTTTAATAGGGAAGGTGGAAACGCGAGCCATTATTCTACAACTATTATGCAAATCACACTTAGACAGTGTTCAAAATTAATTGCACTGAGAATTAAACAAGATAATTCTACAGTGCGCTCCCACTCAAATCAATATCTCTCATAATTGATTGTGAGTGATTCAAGACCCATGTTTTGATTATTCGTCATTGATGTTAGTCACCACTGATGGCGAAAATCTCAACCGGTAGGCCAACCTGCCAATCACATCTCTATGCGACTCTTGTTCATCTTTCGATGGGCGTGTTCCGAGCTCATGACTGTCATACCTGAACGTCAAAGATAACCAAGTGATCTCGCTGCGAGGTCTGAACTCACCCGCCTCACACATCCCTAATCGTTCGTACCCATGTTAGTCATGGCGCACCCCGAAAAGTTAGGTACCGTGACGGTGCTACACTTGGGAGAACACTATCAACTATGATATTTTTGTGAGAGATCACCCTAATAAAAAGCGACTACCGCGCAATCAAGAAGGGTGCATCATAAGGGATAAACATCTCAGGCAATTCATAATAGCATGATATGGTATAGCCCTTTCTGACGGAGAATTCTTGTATTTCTTCGTCTTCGGCATTCGCATCGGTGTTCACCTTCGCGAAGATTGCCACCACCTTGTCGATGCACCAGATAATATTGCTATCTCTATAGCTAATAAAATAAGTGCATTACATAAGGTTGACACGCAGGTCATTAAAGTGCAATCATATGGCTCCAGCCATCATGCCGAATCATGACACGCAGGTCATGTTAATTAATTTACATCATATAGTCATCTCATACATAATCAAATTATTATGAGCACTGCTATACCACATCATATGCACATGCAAACCCTCCTGCAAAACCAAGTTAGACGCCTCTAATCGGTTCATGCAAAAACTTGTTTTACGTGGCTTCTAAGGTTTCGAAACAAACCGAAGCTACCAACGTCCATCATCAAGTATGATAATTCAAGTCGCTAGATTAACTTTCCAGGGTGTATGAAAACCGAGATAATAAAATCTCAAGCCCCATACTAAACTTCGTCATACGCATGACCCCCGTGCAGATCATATCTGCATTGCCCTTTCGTCTGCGAAATTTCATCTTTCTTTTTAACTACGGTGGAATTCAATGAACTGTTAGCACTTCGTTGATCAATCAGGATCGCGGATTGCCAGAACATTGAAACTCCACCATGCTGTTATCAAGATCAGAAATATGCAAATTCCAGGGAAGCAACAAGAACCTCGGGTAACAGATTTCATCTGCTACCCGCACAAAAAAATTTCAGTAATAGAACTCATCTACTACCTAATTATATTGTGCAACACCCATACATCACTATGTATTCTAGATCGCAACCTGCATCTACGCATAGCACGGCTCTTGATGCCACTAAAATAATTTTCAACGCGTTCTGGAACAATTCCAGATTAGTGATTTTCATCTGCGAAAAGCATCTGAAGTGGTTCCGGCAGCTCCGGAACATTTCCGGTTTTTCTTCCAGAAAATTCCCAAAAGTTTCCAGAATGATTCTGGCACCCTCCAAGAATTATCGGGCATGTGCCGAAACCAATTTGACTTTATGGTATCCTCTGAAACAACTTTTCAGTTTCACCGGAACTCATCCGGTGACCTTGCGAAAAGCATCTGAAGTGGTTCCGGCAGCTCCGGAACATTTCCGGTTTTTCTTCCAGAAAATTCCCAAAAGTTTCCAGAATGATTCTGGCACCCTCCAAGAATTATCGGGCATGTGCCGAAACCAATTTGACTTTATGGTATCCTCTGAAACAACTTTTCAGTTTCACCGGAACTCATCCGGTGACCTCTCTCTGCGGAACTTTTCCGCTGTCCGAAACTTTTTCGGTGTCCGAAACTTTTTCGGTGATTTTCTCTCAGACTCCCTGTCTAGTATTCAGCAGATAGATGACCCTTAAGCGTGTGACCCTATAGGTTCGGTGAAGTATAGACATGACACGGAACCCCTTCCGATCAATGATCAACATCGGAGCCGTGGACACCCATATTGACCCCTATACCCACACGAATGAATATTCGAGTGAACCTCCAGTTGCCGTGTGCTATTCCTGTTGCTTCGCGATATTTTACAAATACCCGAGGCGAGACATGTTGGCATTCCCGTGGATCAACAACTTGTCCACTATGCTAGTTACCTCGTTACCGGTATTGTTCTCTTTTCTCGTTACCGTGTTCCGGCATCCCCGTGATCAAATCACAAAGTGTCTGGCCAGACGATGGTGGATACCTTAACACCGAGAGGGCCCAGAGATATCTCTCCATCGTCGGAGGAGCAAATCCCAATGTTGAGCTATCAAGTTACTTAACATACTTTCCCATGAACCCGTAAGCCGCCGTAATAGCCATCCAGTTACGGATGACGTTTAACAAACCCCAAAGTTCATGAATCAAGCATGAAGAAACTCGATACTCTCATGGTCTGAGGAATCATGCAAACGTTAACCATCTCTGTGTTATCAACCATTAACTTTTGACGAATGAATCTCATAGCATAACATCAATCGGGTCGATTCAACACAAATGTTCTTCTAACATTGTGCCCTCAAAGCTGCTAGCATAGACATGCCCATGATTGGGAAAACATAATCATCATGCAACACTTGAGCTAGTCTTAGAGGCATGACTAGGAATACTTTTTACCGTTTATTATTCCACACGTGCACATGGGTTTTCCCCAGAGCCTTTATGGATATACGGGCTCGGGAACCACAGCAGTTATAGCATGGAACATAAACATAATTATGAGCAAGGAGATAAATAATAACATTTATTATTGCCTCTAGGGCATATCTCCTACAGACTCCCACTTGCACTAGAGTCAATAATCTAGTTAATACTAATGCACTTTACACCTATGGCACATTGGTGTAAAATATGCTTCGCATGTGGTATAGCCTGATGTCCAACGGATCTGACGACTTCAGATCCGTGTGTATCTTTGCATATCCTCGCGTTTTCACGCTTTCACAAAATTCATATTTTGTGTACACCTTGCTTTGTATATGTGTGAATCATTGGTCGAAACCTGATTCCTCAGACTGAGCTATGGAGCAACTATCTGCAATAGTGTCCCATTGACCAAGCCTTCTTGGAACCATACTAAGTTCATGAATGAACTATATGATTCAACAACATCTTTGTCGCTTCTAAAGCGTCAACATACTTAGCCTTTGTTATAGAATTCGCCTCAGTATCTTGTTTGGAACAATTTCCAACTACCGTGCCACCATATTGTGTATTGCACAAAACCCTTAACTTTAATCGAAAATCGCTTGGAGCATGGATAAAGACTGTATCGATGTAACCTTTTACAACGAACTCTTCATGATCTCCGCTTGCGAGAAAACATGTCATCAGTGCTACTATAGTACTCAATGACCATTTTTCACTGTTGTCCCATGATCAGTACTTTTGATCACTTTGGTATCTATACTCACAACAACTTTGGAGTATTGGACATATCTGGTTGGTTTTACATACCATGGAATACATGATTAATCCAAACATGAAGGTGTGTGGAATCTACATCATGTATTTTGCTCATCAGTGTTTTTGGGACACCGAGTCTTGCAAAAACTCTTTCCATGTGACTTCGGCAAGAATCACTCCTTGACGTTTTTAATGCTAAAAGGTTTTAGCATCTTGTCAATATGTATCTTTGCTCAGCCCCATTAGGTAAATCTATCTCCATAGATCATCATGCCTAATATAAAGGCTATTTTGCCCAAGCACTTCATCGAAAAACTATTTTCAAATGAAGTCCTAATTCATGTCAAGAAATTTATTTCCAATTAACAATGTGTCAAGCACACAACGTTTTTAGAAATTTTATTATGCTCCCACTTACTTTCTTGAATCATAAGCATCTTCGTTACCCATTGATGAAGTCAAACCCCTTTGACCATTTCATCAAAACACGAAGATTCCAACTCCATTTTGCTCTCTTCTGTCCATTGCTGGAACTCTGAAGTTTGCATACTTACTAGCATCCTCTGGAATGACAAAATACCTTGGACTGTAACACATGCAAGTCCTTGGTTTCATTTCCATCAGATGGAAATCCTTTTTTCATCCTTTGTTTCATATCTCATGATTGAAATATGTATTAATTGCTAGTTCAACCCGAACCGATTTTAAGCATCGCTACGATGAAACAACCTCATCGTAGTCAACTCCTTGAACTTGTTATTGCAACAAGTCAAGCTTTATGGATAAAACATTTTTACCCGTATCAGTTTTTAGTTCCATAAAATTCGTTAGACTCTAAGTCTTTCGAAAGGTGTATCAAGGTTTTAATCTTGAAACATTTATATGGAGACTATCTCGGATTGTATTGGCATTTAGCCAATTCCGGAGTCAGGGCCCATCAATGCTTCCTTGTGTATCGTAGGTATACTGTTGTCTAACAACAATATCTCGTTTGCGCACCTGAGAGGTTTGCACGAGCCTTGCCTACGTGGTTCAGCTGCAAGTTCGACCGAAGTCCATACATTTTATTGTAGAGACTTCCGTATCAGTCATAGTAGGAAACTCTGGAATTACTTCCAAGGTCTCTTTCCTTTGACCTGATGACGGAGATACTGGCTATCTCGTCGAGTTGCATTATTCTCCCACTCACCTTTTTAAAAGAACCATTTTCTTCAAAAAGCATACCGTTCTTTGTGGCAAACCTATTTGCCTCGGTATAGTGAGGGAGGAATACCCAATGACTTGGGATAACCTACAAAGTAGCACTTGTCTGATTTGGAATAGGTTTGTAACCTTTTACACAAGCCCCATATTCCAAATGTTTAAGAAAAGATATAACATGGTTGGGCGTACCATACCATGGTGTCATTTCAACAGACCTAATGGAGCTCTTTTCAGTGTAAAAGCCGCAGTCTCTAAAGCATCACTTTAAAAGGGATAATGGCAAATTTAATTATGTCATCTTTGATCTTACCATGTCATAAATGGTTCGATTACATCTTCACGGACTTTCCACTTGCAGTGGTGTTCCGGGAGGTGCAAGTTATGAAACCCCTTTCACAACTCATCAGACATTCGCTAAACTTGTAACTCAAATATTCTTTTCTGCAATCGAATTGTAGAAACATAATCTTCTTGTTACAATAACTTCTACTTCATATTTGAAAACCTTTTGAATGAATTCAAAAAATTCAGACTTACGTCTCATCAAGTAAATATCCATATATCTACTTGAGTCATTTCTGAAGATAGATAAATCCACTACTTGCAAAAACATTTATCGGACTACATACATCAAAATGTATGATCACCAATAAATTCTTTGCTCGTTCCTTATGGCTTGTGAACGGTATTTCAGTCACTTCACTTTTCGAAGGAAAGTTGCAAGTGTCAGATGATTCAAAAATCAAACGACTGCAAAATCCATCATAATGGAATCTTTCATGCGGGTTTCTCCAATGTGACCAAATGCAATGCCACACTTGTGTGGTATTCTTTTAGTCTTGCGACATTTAGCGTCAGTGTTATGGATGTATCATTTTACCATCAATATTCATAACATACATCCCATCTTGGATGGAAGTATTGTAGGAGATATGCCCTAGAGGCAATAATAAATGTTATTGATTATCTCCCTGTTCATAATTAGGTTTATGTTCCATGCTATAACTGCAATGATTCTCGAGTCTGCAAATAAAACGAGGCTCGGAGGAAGACTCATATGCACGTGTGGGATAATAAACGGTAAAATGTATTCCTAGTCTGGCCTCTAATACTAGCTCAAGTGTTGCATGATGGTTCTGTTTTCCTGATCATGGGCATGTCTATGCCAGCAACTTTGAGGGCACAGTGTTAGAAGAACATTTGTGTTGAATCGACCCGATTGATGTTATGCTATGAGATTCTTTCGTCACAAGTTAATGGTTAATAACACAGAGATGGTTAACGTTTGCATGATTCCTCAGACCATGAGAGTATCGAGTTTCTTCATGCTTGATTCATGAACTTTGGGGTTTGTTAAACGTCATCCGTAACTGGATGGCTATTACGGCGGCTTACGGGTTCATGGGAAAGTATGTTAAGTAACTTGATAGCTCAAGATTGGGATTTGCTCCTCCGACGATGGAGAGATATCTCTGGGCCCTCTCGGTGTTACGATATCCATCATCATCTGGCCAGACACTTTGTGATTTGATCACGGGGATGCCGGAACACGGTAACGAGAAAAGAGAACAATACCGGTAACGAGGTAACTAGCATAGTGGACAAGTTGTTGATCCACGGGAATGCCATCATATCTCACCTCGGGTATTTGTAACATATCGCGAAGCAACAGGAATAGCACACGGCAACTGGAGGTTCACTCGAACATTCATTCGTGTGGGTATAGGGGTCAATATGGGTGTCCACGGCTCTGATGTTGATCATTGATCGGAAGGGGTTCCGGGTCATGTCTATACTTCACCGAACCTATAGGGTCACACGCTTAAGGGTCATCTATCTGCTGAATACTAGACAGGGAGTCTGAGAGAAAATCACCGAAAAAGTTTCGGACAGCGGAAAAGTTCCGCAGAGAGAGGTCACCGGATGAGTTCCGGTGAAACTGAAAAGTTGTTTCAGAGGATACCATAAAGTCAAATTGGTTTCGGCACATGCCCGATAATTCTTGGAGGGTGCCAGAATCATTCTGGAAACTTTTGGGAATTTTCTGGAAGAAAAAACGGAAATGTTCCGGAGCTGCCGGAACCACTTCAGATGCTTTTCGCAGATGAAAATCACTAATCTGGAATTGTTCCAGAATGCGTTGAAAATTATTTTAGTGGGTACTGGAAATGTTCTAAGCCCACATAAATATTTTCAGTTCGAACGGACGCTGAAAAATGTCGTCGTGAATAGTGAAAGTGCTTTTTGGGTGGCTTCTTGGAGAAGCCACCTTGAGGGTCCTTTGGTATTTTTCCCCTTGGCTTCTTGGAGAAGCCACCCTTGGGCTTGGCCTATAAATAGGGGTGGAGGGGGCTGCCTAAAGACTCACTCTTTCTCACATATACATGCCATTGCAATGATCTGGCTTCTCTCTCCCTCCCACGAAAAGAGTTTCGTAGAGCCGAAAGGCTGTCTGGGTTCCGGTGGGAACTAGTTCTGGACGGCGAAGCCCTGCCGAATAGATGACACCGTATGTGTGCAACTCTGTAGAGAGGTCGTAGTTTCGATCTTTGTGCCCGAGGGGCTGTTTGAGAGTGCCTCCCGAAGGGTTGTCCAAGTGACGGTCCGAGTTCTGTGAGTCCTCCCGAAGGGCTGTACGAGTGACCGTCCGAGTTTCGAAGGTCCTCCCGAAGGGCTGTCTGCGACACCGTCCGGGGGACTGTCCGACCGCCTCCCGGAGGGCTGTCCGAGGGGCAGATGAGGGAGTACATCCTCGCGGTTGGGAGGTTGTAAATCCTAGCTGCGGGGATCTGCACCGCCGATCGTCATCGACTCTACTTCCGCTGCGCTTCGAGTCGGTAACGAAAATGATCAAACCTTGTATGCAGTCTCCATAGTGGTCCTGGGCTGGTGCGTAGGTCGGAAAATTTTTGTTTTCTGCTGCGTTACCCTACAGTGGTATCAGAGCCAGGTTATGCGTAGATGCAGGTTGCGATCTAGAATACATGGAGATGTATGGGTGTTGCACAATATAATTAGGTAGTAGATGAGTTCTATTACTGAAAATTATTTGTGCGGGTAGCAGATGAAATCTGTTACCCGATGTTCTTGTTGCTTCCCTGGAATTTGCATATTTCTGATCTTGATAACAGCATGGTGGAGTTTCAATGTTCTGGCAATCCGCGATCCTGATTGATCAACGAAGTGCTAACAGTTCATTGAATTCCACCGTAGTTAAAAGGAAAGATGAAATTTCGCAGACAAAAGGGCAATGCAGATATGATCTGCACGGGGGTCATGCGTATGACGAAGTTTAGTATGGGGCTCGAGATTTTATTATCTCGGTTTTCATACACCCTGGAAAGTTAATCTAGCGACTTGAATTATCATACTTGATGATGGACGTTGGTAGCTTCGGTTTGTTTCGAAACCTTAGAAGCCACGAAAAACAAGTTTTTGCTTGAACCGATTAGAGACGTCTAACTTGGTTTTGCAGGAGGGTTTGCATGTGCATGTGATGTGGTATAGCAGTGCTCATAATAATTTGATTATGTATGAGATGACTATATGATGTAAATTAATTAACATGACCTGCGTGTCATGATTCGGCATGATGGCTGGAGCCATATGATTGCACTTTAATGACCTGCGTGTCAACCTTATGTAATGCACTTATTTTATTAGCTATAGAGATAGCAATATTATCTGGTGCATCGACAAGGTGGTGGCAATCTTCGCGAAGGTGAACACCGATGCGAATGCCGAAGACGAAGAAATACAAGAATTCTCCGTCAGAAAGGGCTATACCATATCATGCTATTATGAATTGCCTGAGATGTTTATCCCTTATGATGCACCCTTCTTGATTGCGCGGTAGTCGCTTTTTATTAGGGTGATCTCTCACAAAAATATCATAGTTGATAGTGTTCTCCCAAGTGTAGCACCGTCACGGTACCTAACTTTTCGGGGTGCGCCATGACTAACATGGGTACGAACGATTAGGGATGTGTGAGGCGGGTGAGTTCAGACCTCGCAGCGAGATCACTTGGTTATCTTTGACGTTCAGGTATGACAGTCATGAGCTCGGAACACGCCCATCGAAAGATGAACAAGAGTCGCATAGAGATGTGATTGGCAGGTTGGCCTACCGGTTGAGATTTTCGCCATCAGTGGTGACTAACATCAATGACGAATAATCAAAACATGGGTCTTGAATCACTCACAATCAATTATGAGAGATATTGATTTGAGTGGGAGCGCACTGTAGAATTATCTTGTTTAATTCTCAGTGCAATTAATTTTGAACACTGTCTAAGTGTGATTTGCATAATAGTTGTAGAATAATGGCTCGCGTTTCCACCTTCCCTATTAAAATTGAATAGCTGTTAAATATCTGGTTAAAACTTTACGGTTGGTAACGTAATGTGAGGATTATCCTCAAGAGTGCCAAGAAGGATTTTGTCCTATCGCATACTTTGGTATTCTCTCGCTTATGCTATGGATCATGTGACTCTCGTCCTTCGATCCAAAAGCTAGAATTCCGTTTTAGTCAAGTGCAATATGTTTGTTTCCATGAGACCCAAACTTCGAAAGTTTGGATAGTTATGTGATATTCATGGAATCTGAAAATCATTTTCAGAGACAGACAAAGGCTAAAAGATATGAGATATCCAAAGCAATGTTTGTTTGCAAACTATTAGTAAAAGAAGTTTACTATGCATTAGACTGATAAGAGAGGGATCCAGAAGAACGCCTATCATATGATAAAAGGTGAATAAAACAACAACTTAAGAGAAAGGAAGTGTCCGAAGGGTGTTAGTGAAACTTTCACGCCTAGGAAGTCCGAGGCTAACGCCACTCTTAAGTTGGGTGCTTCTTCTGAGAGTAGGAGAAATACTAAAAGTTAAAACTGTTAGAAGTATAAAGGCAATAAAGAAGAAGACTGGAATATCCAGCTCATGTATGAATGTCATACAAAGTTTTTGATATATAGAAGGCTGGTCAAAGATATAGTTCTTGGGAATTATGGTTAAACATGTTAATCACTAATTCTTGGGTATTGTGAGACAATCACAAAGATACCCACTCGATTGCATTCTGTTGCAACTCGATGTAAGAACTACTATGGCCTGAAAGACTAGCCAGGAATGAGGTTGAGATACACACATGGGACATAGTAAATGTTACTATACCTTCCATCGGTGTATTACCTATGTATTTACTTTCATAATTCATTTTAGAGTTTCACACTCTAGCCCTTTGCATAAGGTATCTTGCAAGAAGGTTGTTCATAAGAGAACTTTTTATGTTCGGTGTTATGAATAACATAAGGGCCATACTTTCATTATGAATGAGATGTATGTTATGAATATTGATAATAATATATTACCTCTGGATTTACATTCATAATTCATTTTAGAGTTTTACACTCTAGCCCCTTGCACAATGTTGTTGCAAAAAGGTTGTTCATAAAAGGAACAATTGTTGTTCAGTATTATGAATAACATGAAGGGCCATGCTTCCATCCTCGATGGGACGTATGTTATGAATATTGATGGTAATATGATACATCCATAACACTGACGCTAAATATCATAAAGACTAAAAGAATACCACACAAGTGTGGCACTGCATTTGGTCACATTGGAGAAACCCGCATGGATAAAATCCATTATGATGGATTTTTTAAGTCATTTGATTTTGAATCATCTGACACTTGCAACTTTCCTCCGAAAAGTGAAGTGACTGAAATACCGTTCACAGACCATAAGGAACGGACAACAAACTTATTGGTGATCATACATTTGATGTGTGTAGTCCGATAAATGTTGTTAGTAGTGGATTTATCTATCTTCAGAAATGACTCAAGTAGATATGTGGATATTTACTTGATGAGACGTAAGTCTGGATCTTTTGAATTCATTCGAAAGGTTTTCAAAAAGGAAGTAGAAGTTATTGTAACAAGAAAATTATGTTTCTACAATTCGATTGCAGAAAGGAATATTTGAGTTACAAGTTTAGCGAATGTCTGATGAGTTGTGAAAGTAGTTTCATAACTTGCACCTCCCGGAACACCACTGCAAGTGGAAAGTCCGTGAAAATGTAATCGAACCATTTATGACATGGTAAGATCAAAGATGACATAAATAAATTTGCCATTATCCCTTTTAAAGAGTGATGCTTTAGAGACTGCGGCTTTTACACTGAAAAGTGCTCCATCGGGTCTGTTGAAATGACACCATGGTATGGTACGCCCAACCATGTTATATCTTTTCTTAAACATTTGGAATATGGGGCTTGTGTAAAAGGTTACAAACCTATTCCAAATCAGACAAGTGCTACTTTGTAGGTTATCCCAAGTCATTGGGTATTCCTCCCTCACTATACCGAGGCAAATAGGTTTGCCACAAAGAACGGTATGCTTTTTGAAGAAAATGGTTCTTTCAAAAAGGTGAGTGGGAGAATAATGCAACTCGACGAGATAACCAGTATCTCCGTCATCAGGTCAAAGGAAAGAGACCTTGGAAGTAATTCCAGAGTTTCCTACTATGACTGATACGGAAGTCTCTACAATAAAATGTATGGACTTCGGTCGAACTTGCAGCTGAACCACGTAGGCAAGGCTCGTGCAAACCTCTCAGGTGCGCAAACGAGATATTGTTGTTAGACAACAGTATACCTACGATACACAAGGAAGCGTTGATAGGCCCTGACTCCGGAATTGGCTAAATGCCAATACAATCCGAGATAGTCTCCATATAAATGTTTCAAGATTAAAACCTTGATACACCTTTCGAAAGACTTAGAGTCTAACGAATTTTATGCAACTAAAAACTGATACGGGTAAAAATGTTTTATCCATAAAGCTCGACTTGTTGCAATAACAAGTTCAAGGAGTTGACTACGATGAGGTTGTTTCATCGTAGCGATGCTTAAAGTCGGTTCGGGTTGAACTAGCAATTAATACATATTTCAATCATGAGATATGAAACAAAGGATGACAAAAGGATTTCCATCTGATGGAAATAAAACCAAGGACTTGCATGTGTTACAGTCCAAGGTATTTTGTCATTCCAGAGGATGCTAGTAAGTATGCAAACTTCAGAGTTCCAGCAATGGACAGAAGAGAGCAAAATGGAGTTGGAATCTTCGTGTTTTGATGAAATGGTCAAAGGGGTTTGACTTCATCAATGGGTAACGAAGATGCTTATGATTCAAGAAAGTAAGTGGGAGCATAATAAAATTTCTAAAAACGTTGTGTTCTTGACACATTGTTAATTGGAAATAAATTTCTTGACACGAATTAGGACTTCATTTGAAAATAGTTTTTCGATGAAGTGCTTGGGCTATATAGCCTTTACATTAGGCATGATGATCTATGGAGATAGATTTACCTAATGGGGCTGAGCAAAGATACATATTGACAAGATGCTAAAACCTTTTAGCATTAAAAACGTCAAGGAGTGATTCTTGCCGAAGTCACATGGAAAGAGTTTTTGCAAGACTCGGTGTCCCAAAAACACTGATGAGCAAAATACATGATGGAGATTCCACACACCTTCATGTTTGGATTAATCATGTATTCCATGGTATGTAAAAACAACCAGATATGTCCAATACTCCAAAGTTGTTGCGAGTATAGATACCAAAGTGATCAAAAGTACTGATCATGGGACAACGGTGAAAAAAGGTCATTGAGTACTATAGTAGCACTGATGACATGTTTTCTCGCAAGCGGAGATCATGAAGAGTTCGTTGTAAAAGGTTACATCGATACAGTCTTTATCCATGCTCCAAGCGATTTTCGATTAAAGTTAAGGGTTTTGTGCAATACACAATATGGTGGCACGGTAGTTGGAAATTGTTCCAAACAAGATACTGAGGTGAATTCTATAACAAAGGCTAAGTATGTTGACGCTTTAGAAGCGATAAAGAAGTTGTTGAATCATATAGTTCATTCATGAACTTAGTATGGTTCCAAGAAGGCTTGGTCAATGGGACACTATTGCAGATAGTTGCTCCATAGCTCAGTCTGAGGAATCAGGTTTCGACCAATGATTCACACATATACAAAGCCAGGTGTACACAAAATATGAATTTCGTGAAAGCGTGAAAACGCAAGGATATGCAAAGATACACACGGATCTGAAGTCGTCAGATCCGTTGGACATCAGGCTATACCACATGCGAAGCATATTTTACACCAATGTGCCATAGGTGTAAAGTGCATTAACATTAACTAGATTATTGACTCTAGTGCAAGTGGGAGTCTGTAGGAGATATGCCCTAGAGGCAATAATAAATGTTATTATTTATCTCCTTGCTCATAATTATGTTTATGTTCCATGCTATAACTGCTGTGGTTCCCGACCCGTATATCCATAAAGGCTCTGGGGAAAACCCATGTGCACGTGTGGAATAATAAACGGTAAAAAGTATTCCTAGTCATGCCTCTAAGACTAGCTCAAGTGTTGCATGATGATTATGTTTTCCCAATCATGGGCATGTCTATGCCAGCAGCTTTGAGGGCACAATGTTAGAAGAACATTTGTGTTGAATCGACCCGATTGATGTTATGCTATGAGATTCATTCGTCACAAGTTAATGGTTGATAACACAGAGATGGTTAACGTTTGCATGATTCCTCAGACCATGAGAGTATCGAGTTTCTTCATGCTTGATTCATGAACTTTGGGGTTTGTTAAACGTCATCCGTAACTGGATGGCTATTACGGCGGCTTACGGGTTCATGGGAAAGTATGTTAAGTAAATTGATAGCTCAAGATTGGGATTTGCTCCTCCGACGATGGAGAGATATCTCTGGGCCCTCTCGGTGTTAAGGTATCCATCATCGTCTGGCCAGACACTTTGTGATTTGATCACGGGGATGCCGGAACACGGTAACGAGAAAAGAGAACAATACCGGTAACGAGGTAACTAGCATAGTGGACAAGTTGTTGATCCACGGGAATGCCAACATGTCTCGCCTCGGGTATTAGTAACATATCGCGAAGCAACAGGAATAGCACGCGGCAACTGGAGGTTCACTCGAATATTCATTCGTGTGGGTATAGGGGTCAATATGGGTGTCCACGGCTCCGATGTTGATCATTGATCAGAAGGGGTTCCGTGTCATGTCTATACTTCACCGAACCTATAGGGTCACACGCTTAAGGGTCATCTATCTGCTGAATACTAGACAGGGAGTCTGAGAGAAAATCACCGAAAAAGTTTCGGACACCGAAAAGTTTCGGACAGCGGAAAAGTTCCACAGAGAGAGGTCACCGGATGAGTTCCGGTGAAACTGAAAAGTTGTTTCAGGGGATACCATTAAGTCAAAATGGTTTCGGCACATGCCTGATAATTCTTGGAGGATGCCAGAATCATTCTAGAAACTTCTGGGAATTTTCTGGAAGAAAAAACCGGAAATGTTCCGGGGCTGCCGGAACCGCTTCAGATGCTTTTCGCAGATGAAATCACTAAACTGGAATTGATCCAAAACGCGTAGAAAATTATTTTAGTGGGTACTGGAAATGTTCTAAGCCCACCTAAATATTTTCAGTTCGAACGGACGCTGAAAAATATCGTCGTGAATAGTGAAAGTGCTTTTTGGAATTTTTTGGAAAGCCACCTTTTAGGGCTTTTTGCTAAAGGCTTCTAGAAGGTGATGTGGATGGATGAGAGCCCCCTTGGGGGGGGACCCCTAGGGGGTGGCCGGCCACATGTGGAGCTCCTCCTTGGAGCTCCACATGTCCTTTGGTTTCTCTCATATGCCCTTGGAAAGAGTTTCCTTCATGGGTATTTTGGTATTTCTTGAATGCCCATCCTACCCCTTGGTTTTCCTATATAAGGAGGAGAGGGGGCTGCTCAATCCTTCATCCCTTCTCACATACAAGTGCCATTGCAATGATCTGGCTTCTCTCTCCCTCCCATGAAAAGAGTTTCGTAGAGCCGAAAGGCTGTCTGGGTTCCGGTGGGAACTAGTTTTGGACGGCGAAGCCCTGCCGGATAGATGACACCGTATGTGTGCAACTCTGTAGAGAGGTCGTAGTTTCGATCTTAGTGCCCGAGGGGCTGTTCGTGAGTGCCTCCCGAAGGGCTGTCCAAGTGACGGTCCTAGTTCTGTGAGTCCTCCCGAAGGGCTGTCCAAGTGACCGTTCGAGTTTCGAAGGTCTTGCCGAAGGGCTATCCGCGACACCGTCCGGGGGACTGTTCGACCGCCTCCCGGAGGGCTGTCCAAAGAGAAGACGAGGGTATACATCCTCGCGGTTGGGAGGTTGTAAATCCTAGCTGCGGGGATCTGCACCGCCGATCGTCATCGACTCTACTTCCGCTGCTCTACGAGTCGGTAACGAAAATGATCAAACCTTGTATACAGTCTCCATAGTGGTCCTGGGCTGGTGGGTAGGTCGGAAAATTTTTGTTTTCTGCTGCGTTACCCTACAGTACTTATGGTGGAATAGAAGGAAGCTTGTTCATGATGGGAAGTCCGAAGAGGCGTCCCAGGCCTCGATGGGGATTCGGGCTCTAACGGTAAACTATGTAAAAACCTTGAAGCAAACTATGTAAAACCAAGGCACGGCTCACCCCACTGATCAAATCCAGGGCACGGCTTGCTCCTGCCACCTATCTCCGGCAAGGACAGCCACGCGTGGGCAACACATTCAGCTTCTTCATTCATGTTCAGGCCGACAAAGACCACCTGGAATTGAGCTGCATGACACGCACGGTGGTCACAGCTGGTCACAGCGTAGAGCACCGAAGCCCCATAGTTGTTGTACACCACGTCCGGCAAGTTGATGTCCCTCCGACAGCCCATCATGGGGTCCCAAATGACGAGCGCCATTGGTACCAGCCTGTCATCCCCAAGGAGAACGCGGCCATTGGCCGCGATCCCATGCAACTTAGTTCAGGTGCACCCAGTCATCGACATGAGGAATGCACGCAGCGAATTTCGTGGTGGAGGTGAAGTGAGGGACGGGATATCTCTCCTGCGGGCTGCAACCCTCCAGCCAGGTATGAAGGAAGCCCAGCATGGGAGAAGCTCCATGGAACCAGCGGTAGCGCCCGTGGAAGGCAGGGCCGGAGAGGAGGCCAAGCCAGAGCTTGCTAGCGAGGGAGGAGCGCACAAGCTCATCCGGCAGAAGGCGAAGGTGGAGGAATATCTCCTCTAGAATCTCGTCGGGCAGCGATGGTGCCGCCGGCGGTGGCGGCGTCATTGTCTGTGGAGGCGAGGGTTTTGGAGGAGAAAAGTTTGAGGCATAGGAGGAGACGATGGAGATGTGGCCTTCCTTCCCTCTCTTGTGTGGGCCGGAATGGCAGCAGAGATAGTGGGCTGGGCTGCTCACGGGATTCCGATTTTTGTTTTTTGACCGGCAGTAGGGTTTCAGATTTGTTGTACGCCCACAAGTGAGCTCCCCCAAATTTGCCCTCATATTGAAAGCTATCTCTGGCGGGCAGAGCTGGGCACCCAGCACTACTATTGCAGGTTATAGTGGCGAGCCCAGAATGCGCCCACCACAGATATATTGGGGTGACCCTCTCTACTTCTTTTTTTATACCCCGACGTTAGCAGTGGCGGGCAGTAGCGATTCTGGATGGCAATGGGGCCCCGAAACCCGCGTCCCCGCGGGTTTTTACCCTATTAGGGGACGGGGATGGGCGTCTTTTTAAACCCGTGGGGCTGCTGTTGGGTAAAATGTAAAACCCGGCAGGTTTCGCGGGTTCACACCCGTTTCAGCAATACCCGACCCCGAAACCCGGCGTACCCGCGAAAATACTATGCTAGCGTATTGGCCTATTGGGCCACTTACCCTGGAGGCCTGGACTATACACCGGCCCATCCATCCTCAGCGTCCGAGCCATATCCACTCGATGCACCACAGCCTCGCTAGGTCTCGCACACCACACGGGCTCCTCTGGCTTGATCCCATCTCGCACACGGCACACCACATCAAAACCTAAACCTAGCGATTCCGTCGCCGGCGCCCGATCCCGCCGCCGCCACACCACTTTCTACGCCGGCGTTCAACCGAGCCGCCTCCCTCCACAGTCCACGTCTCCTCCACGCCTCCTCTCATCCCCAAGGAGGCAATGGCTACTGCACGTCATAAAACAGGGGAAAGGGCGCCGGCGTCGGCGCCGGCCGCAGCCACCCATCGCCCTCCTCTCTCTGCGGCGGCGGAGGTGGTGGAGGCGGAGCTGGTCGCGGCATTCGTGGAAAAGGGGGCCAAGGGCTTTCCAATCTGCCCCCCAAGCCTCCATCCAACTTCAATGTCCGCAAGAAGTTGAAGACTAGGTGAGCAGCCCGGTCTTGCACGATCTGAGATGGATTATGCTAATTGGAATTGAGGGATTAGGTTTTCTAGGGTTTGGTTTATGGTGTGGCTGAGTGCCTGAGTGTGCTGTGGTTGTTGCAATGCTGCTGCTATTAGTATTTTAGGGTTATGTTGTGGGCTTGTGGCCGCTGCTGCTCATAGTGGTGCTATTTTAGGGTTATGGACTTATGGTGTGGCTGCTGCTGCTCTTAGTTGGCTCAAAAAATTGCTACTGTTTTAGGTCAGTTTACTTGTGCTAAGTACTATTTTAGGTCAGCTCATTTGTGCTCAAAGAATTGCTACTGTTTTAGGGTTATGGTTTTAGATGCAGATTCACATGCACTAGTGTTAGTTTATATTTATTCAGATTGTATGCATCAAGTTGACTTCTATTTTTAATCTTTTGGACAGGTTAATTGATTCATTGTCAACACCGTCAAGAGAATTTACAGTTGTACATTCAGGTACAGGTAGTGTGCCTGAATGTGAGGAAAGGGACGAAGAAGTTGATGAGTCTGTTGATTATGATGCAATGTTTGTTGATGAACATGTTGAAATTACGGATGAAGAAGAAGCTGCGGATGGAGATGAAGAGGAAGATGGAGATGAGGATGAGGATGGAGAGGAAGATGGGGATGAGGATGAAGATGAAGAGGAAGATGGGGCTGAGGAAGGACAAGCTGTTGGTTCCAAGAGAAAGCTCACGTCAATTGTTTGGGTTGATTTCAAGAAAGTGATGGTCCGTGGGAGATGGAAGGCACAATGTCTTCATTGTAAGAAGAAACTTGGAGGGAAATCAAGGAATGGGACAAAACATCTTCATGTTCATTTAGCAGCTTGTACTATGAAGAAGGTCAATAGCAACGGTAAAACATTGAGCCAATCTTCTTTGAGGTTCAGTTCTAGTGGCCATGGAAAAGTTTCGGTGGACAATTATACTTTTAACCAAGATTTTGCTAGAAAGATGCTTGCTTCCATGATTGTGCTGCATGAGTACCCCTTATCCATAGTTGATCATACGGGCTTTCGAAGATTTGTTAGTGCATTGCAACCCTTGTTTAAAATGGTGACAAGAAACACTATTAGGTATGTCTTATGTTACCATGAATTGTTGAACTAATATGCTATGTTCTGTTTAATATTGTCAAAGTCTGATTGTCATCTCTTCATTCATAGGCAGGATATTTTGGACGCTTACAAAGTTGAAAGGAAGAAGGCTATCCAGTACATGGCTGCAAATCGATCAAGAGTGGCTATCACTACTGATTTATGGACGGCTGACAATCAAAAGAAAGGATACATGGTAATCACGGGCTATTTCATTGACGACTCTTGGAAACTTAGGAGTGTTATCATGAGGTATATGAATATTAGCTGCTGTATTACATTGTTTGATGTTGTTTCTATCATTATTAGCTTCTGTAGTACATTGTTTGATGTTGTTTCTATCATTATTAGCTGCTGTAGTACATTGTTTGATGTTGTTTTTATCAATATTTGCTGCTGTAGTACATTGTTTGATGTTGTTTCTATCAATATTTGCTGTTGTATAACATATATTCATTGCATTTGTAGGTTTATTTATGTGCCAACTCCTCATACCGCCAAAGTTATAGCTGAAGAACTTCATGAATCATTGATAGCTTGGAATCTTGATGAGAAGCTATCAACGGTGACCGTTGACAATTGTTCTTCAAATGACAAGACAATTGACTTGTTGGTGAAGAGGATAGGGAAGGACAAGCTCATGTTGCAAGGTACCTTGACTCACATGCGTTGTTGTGCCCACATTCTGAATTTAATTGTCAAAGATGGCTTAGATGCTATGAAACCAGCAATAGAGAAGATTAGAGATAGTGTAGCTTTTTGGATTGCCTCACCAAAACGAATAGAGAAGTTTGAGGAAATTGCTAAGTTTCAAAAGGTCAAAATAACAAGAAGATTAATACTTGATTGTAAGACTAGGTGGAATTCAACTTTCACAATGCTTAGTGTGGCTCTACCATATAAGGTTGTATTTGAGCGATTAAAGAAGGTTGAGAAGCAATACGAGAGTCTCCCTACTAAGGAAGAATGGGCTTTTGCTATTGATGTTGTAGAAAGGCTGCGGCTGTTCTTTGAAATCACTGAAATGTTTTCTGGGACAGATTATGTAACTGCCAACATCTATTTTTCCAAGATTTGTGAAATTAAAATGAAAATGAGGCAATGGTCAGCTTGCGGTAATGAGGTGATAGAAGCCATGACATTTAGCATGGAAGAGAAATTTAACAAGTATTGGACTGATATTCAAGGTCTAATGGGAATGGCTACACTTCTTGATCCTCGGTACAAAAATGAAATGTTACTTGTTTGCTTTGCTATGTTGCATGGTATTAGTCCTTCTAGTCCAGAATGTGAGGACCATGTTAATGGAATAATTGCCAAGATATGCACATTGTTGGAGGAGTACAATCTTGAGAGTGATGATGATAATGGACAACCATCTTCCTCATTCTCTTCTCTGGAAGCTCCAGCCCTTATGTCACTCTTCAATGCACGTGTTGCTCAAAAGAGGCCAGCATCTTTTAGGATGAAATCTGAACTAGACCGTTACTTGGAAGATGAGCTAGTTCCATTGTCCAAAGATAAGTTCAGTGTGTTAGATTGGTGGAAAGTTTCTGGAACACGCTATCCAACTTTGAGGCTGCTAGCACGTGATGTTTTTGCAACTCCGGTCAGCACGGTTGCCTCAGAATCAGCATTCAGCACAAGTGGTAGAGTTCTAAGTGACCACCGTAGTCGTCTTACCCCTGAAATCTTAGAGGCCTTGATGTGTTCACAAGATTGGATAAGAAACAAATATAAAGGTGTGTCTTTCTTTACATATCATCATATAGTTTATCATTATCTTGCTGCAATGTTTCATTAGATGTTCATTACTACTTATTTCATTCTTATAGATGCTGACAATGAAGATGGGCAAAGCTTTTGGAGTTGTCTTCAAGACATTCAAGAGGGAATGCAGGTGAAGTACAAGTACTTTCACATTTCATATACCAATCTGCATATTTTTCATATTAAACTTTAACTTGAGTGAATTTTGATCTCCTATAGGACTTGGCACTCTGAATTGGCATGCTTTGAAGATTGTCTTTTGGAGGCTTGGAGATGTGAAAGATGCCATGATGATGACCACTTTAAATTGATTTGTGAACTACAAAATCTATTTTAGAACTTATGTATTGGACAATTTCGTATCATTTGTGCTCGTGATGTGTGAACCATGATTTCTATTTCGGAACTTCTATAATTGGACATCTTGTTGAACAATGTATGACTGAAATATGCTCCTGTTTGTTGCTGAAATATGCTTATCTTCGTTGTTGAAATGGGCTATAGTTGTGCTGAAATAGGCTTCTTTTAGCTGATGTTATTCCTGAGTATTGTGCTGAAATTTGTTGTTGTTTTGCTGCTGAAATATACTATGTTGCTGCTGAAATGATATCATTGTTGCTGCTGAAATATACTATTTTGCTGCTGAAATATACTATTTTGAGTATTGTGCTGAAATTTGTTGTTGTTTTGCTGCTGAAATATACTATGTTGCTGCTAAAATATACTATTTTGATTTTCTCGTGGGTTCCCCGAAACCCGATGGGTTTAGGGGACGGGCGGAAAACTAGCCCCGCGCATGGTGATGGGGACGGGGACGGGTTTACGATTTTCTCGTGGGGATGGGTTTGGGAAGGCAAAACCCGATGGGTTTCGTCCCCGTTGCCATCTTGAGTAGCGATACTCGCCAAAGATAAATTCTAGTCACCCACGCCAAAAAATATAGAAATCCAGAAGTTAGCTGTGGCGGGCTCTACGTATGTTCTTTTTTTAATTGCCGGAAATTCAGTAAATGTCGCGAAAGTAGAAAACTAACTCCAAAAGTTGTAAATATTAGCACGGGGCTTCCAATGGCGTATATTACTCTTGGAAAAAGATTCAAATTCATTTTTTTTATAAAATAGAGTTCTGTGTGTTTGAGGCGGCCCTTTACCTTTGAAAGCCTTACACTTGATGGAAGAGTGTCCTATTTGTAAACGATGTGCATCAAGTTTTGGTCGTAACGATGCTAGGACCGACGAGGTACGAGCTTGACTACACCTGACAGCGGGCTGTGCGGACGATGAAGTCATCACAGCCGGCATTAAGGACAGTAAAACTGGGCACTTTCCTAGCCCTCTCATGCTATCAGTGATTTTGGCCATTGGATTTTGCTTCCAGGATGTTTCCGGCCATTGATTGCCTGTCTAATCTTGTGACTAATAATCGTTGAATGGGCCAGCTGTCCGGGGACGCTACTCCTGTAGAACAATCGGCCGCCCCTGGTTAACTAGGCCGTAGCATCACATAAGGCCCAACGGCCAACTCAGCCTCGGCCCAAATGAGCACCTGATCGCTAACCCTCCCGAAAAAATGGTCTTCCCCGACCACTCCTCTCCTCTCTCACGACATGTCGACTTGGGCAAGCACTAGGTGCGCCGCCGCTGCCCTGCACCGCCGTCGGCCGTCCCCTTACAGCGATGAGATCCTGCCTCCAACCTCGTCCGAATCATGATAGGGCAATGAACCACCTTCCTGGCGTCCCGGATCAGCGCCATGGCAGCGAGCTTGTCCTACTCCTACCCCAACCTTGAACTCGAGTGGAGTCGCTGGAACCGGCGTCCCTTGGCAAGCAACCGTCCAGGTAGGCAGACGGCCGTCGCTCTTCCGCCCAGTAGGTACTACTCCCTTCGTCTCATCTTCTCATCAGCTAATTCAACACAGGTAGTTGGCCAGCCTCTTGTTTTCCTGGACCCAAGAACTCTAGCTTCATCCCAAATCAAGAACCAGTGGCGGATCCAGGACCTAGGCCGGGGGGGCCTGGGCCTGGGGCGTGAAGATGAACTACTTCGTCTAATGTAGGTATAACATGCACTGTAGCGTCACTGTAGTAGAACTGTAGCAGACTGGGCCCTGGGCTTAGCCCAATCCTAGGTCCGCCCCTGTCAAGAACGATATTCTTTTGGATCTGGATCAAGATGGGTTATATTCATCCCCATCCCTCCAGTGAGTATTTATGTAAGAAAAAATTAATTAGGAGGATGCGTTCCGTAGAGGAGTAGAGGTTGTTTCCACGGTGTGGTAGTGAGATGTTGCAGATTAGCTCACCAGCAGCAGTTCTTGAGCACCATGGCAAGGCAAAGGTGCTCTATTTGCCCTGCAGCTTCACAAGAATCATCGGATGCAGTATCCCAAAAAGTAGCATTATGTAAAAATCTGGTTCATCTGAATATAACATAAAAATATAGAAGATTTATTAGACGTGCTCGCCTCCTGTTACTGCTCTTTGGAGACTCTAAAAAAATGACACTCAGGGAGCAGGTATTGTATGATGGATTGACGAGATCCACGAGGTGCGTGGCCGCAAGGTCATCAACACACAGATGGACCCTAGCTATGAACCCTGAGCAAGACAGAGGCATCGCCATCCAATCGGGCGCCCCCCTGCTGTACCTAGAATGAATAGAAGGTCCATTTCTTTGTTCTTTTCACTTATTTTTAACCGATATAGCTCTGTTTGCTTGGTGGTTAAAAATGGCAATGGCAGCTTGAGGTCATGTACAATGATATGAGAAATTCATGTGAGAGAATGATCTATTACCTAATGCCTTTAGTTTCCACGTTTGGAGCTAACTGTAACTCATTTTGTTAATCGGTGAGAACGATAGCATGTTCAGTTTTGTTTACTTTAAGCTTCTTTCACAAATCAGCAGCTTATGTGATTCCTTGCTTAAAAGCTGAATTGGTGGATAGTTGCTTCAAATGCCTTTGGTCAATTCAAACAGGTGGTAAGGTCCAACCATATTTTGTAACCAACTAGCAAAGTTTATTTTCTCCAGAATATATTAGCTTTAACTAACTAATTATCAGTCGCTGGGAGATTAAATGTTAAAACTAAGTTGATTAGGGATGTAAACGGATCGGATCGGACCGGATAACGCTTCTACCATATCCTTTACCATATTTTTTGGTCGGATTCGGAGCGGAGCGGATTTTGACCGGATGCGGATACGAATGCGGATTATATCGAACTACGGATTCGGAGCAGACTCGGACCGGAAACGGACAAAAAACATCGGGTGATACCTGCAAAGAAACATGAACTTATACCTACTATATGGAAACTATATAAAAACACGTTTTTATCCAACCACATTGCACTAGAGAGTGGTCAAGCTTTTAAAGTCATAACTCACACCACACGAATATGACAACAATAAACAGTACTGGTAATATGATGATAGCATTACACACGTCCAAGATGAAAGTCATACTTAAGAAATACTTAATTCAAAGTTCTATTAAAGTTTTAATTTACTATAAAAGGCAAGTAATTGATCAAGTAGAAGCCCATAACACATCCTTGACTTCTCTTCAACATGGTGTTTCTTCCTGTCCACTTGCAACATCACTAGTAGAAAACAGGGCTTTGGTCCAGGCCAGCCCAGCCCATTAGTCCCGGTTCAGTCAGGAACCGGGACACATGGGGGCATACGTCCCGGTTCGTGCGCCCAGGGGGCCGGCCGGGGCTCGTGGGGCATTGGTCCCGGTTCTAGACACGAACCGGGACCAATGGGCCTCGCTCCTGGCCCACATCCATTGGTCCCGGTTCGTGGCTGGAACCGGGACCAAAGGGTGGCCTTTAGTCCCGGTTCCAACCACGAACCGGGACCAATGTTGTGCCTATATATACCCCTCGCCCGCGAGCAGAGCACTCCACTACTCTGTTTTTCTGGCCGGCGAGGGGAGGTGCTTGTGGTGCTCTAGCTCACCTCCTATGCACATGAGGTGTTCGATGAAATGCCCGAGCAACACTACTTAAGCTTTCTCCTCTCCAAACTCGACCTTCAAGCTCCATTTTCCTCAAGATTTATCTAGGTTTAGTGGTCCGTCACGTCCCGTCCCCGTCTTCACCGCCGTCGATCGCCCGCGCCGATCTCGTCGCCAGCATAACCGTGGTGAGCCTCTCGTTCTTATCTTCTTTCTGAAAGAAAAAAATTCTTACTTGTATGATTTACATAGATACTTGTATAATTTTCTTACTTTTATTATTGTTTGTTATTATATAGTGCGATGGTTTTGGTATCTGCCCCCGTCGGCCCTCGTCCTGTCTATGATTTGGATGTGGTATATATTATATTTTATAACTATTTGGTTCATTTGTTGTTTATGACAATTATGCCGACCAACGTGACATAATTTTTTTTTATCTAGGAGGTATGTGAACCGGAAATTCCAACCGACCCTATTGTCGAGAGGTTAAATTTAGTTGAAGAAGAAAACAATTACTTGAAGGAAAAATTGAAAAAAATTGAGGACGAGAAGATGATATTGGAGTTGATGTTGCGGATGTCGTCGATGATCATAAGATCAAGATGGATGCAATGCGCTTCAAGATTAGAATGTATAGAAAATATGCCATTCATACCGAGGCTTGGTATCATTATGCCGTTGGATCAATTGTTACCTTGGTTGCGATTATGATCGCATTTGTTGTTGCATTGAAATGTTTTACATAGTTTCAATAATGTATGGTTTAATTAGATGCTCTGAAGAGCTATATGTTGTTCAATGAGAACTATGTATGTACTTTGGTTTTAATGTGATGATGAACTTCTATTAATTTGGTCACTTATGTGTTCATGATGTTTTGTAATGGTTTTTGACACACTTAATTATATATAATGCACGCAGATGAACCGGCAATGGATGTACGGTGACAGACGC
>JAAAXO010000501.1:0-25136 GCA_011799875.1 Thinopyrum elongatum
CACCGTGAGGAACTTGCGCACAGTACCACTGCACCTTGATGACTTTGGTGTGTTTATTCCGAAAACAGACTATATGACAATGTTTCCGTCGCAGTACATTTTTTAAAAGAAAATGTAAATTTGGAAAAGAATCCACATTTTTTAAAATTCATCTATTTTGTAAAACTAATCATGGATTTTCAAACAAAAATCAAAAACTCGAAAAGAATTATAGTGTTTGAAAAAAAGTTCAACAATTTTCAAAAAATTCATCAATTAAAAAAAGTTCATTGATTTTGAAAAAAGTTCATCAGTTTTGAAAAAGTTCATCGTATTGAAAACAAGTTCATCGAGTTTGATGAAATTTTATCGATTTGAAAAAAAAAACCATCAATTTTGAAAAAAGTACACCAAATTTGAAAATCATTTATTTTGAAAAAAAAAGTTCATCCTATTTGAAAAACAGTGCATCACGTGGCCCTTGGAGATGCTTTCTTCTGGCCTAGCACGGTTTATGAACATATTTCTTTAAGACTCTCATGAACCTCTCAAAGGGGAACATATGTGTAGAAATACAGGACCCAGAATGGCAATCTCTTCGACTAGGTGAACTAGGACGTGCGTCATGATATTGAAGAATGATGGTGGGAACACCAACTCGAAACTGACAGACATTGCACCAAATCATTCTGTAACCTTGGTAGGATTTCTGGATCGATTACCTTAAGGTTTTCTATTCAATTTCCCGTCTGTGTACTATAAATTTTAATTAGTAGGTTGAAGAAGCATCAACATTCTCTTAGTACTGTTACCTAATATTAAATATTTGTCGTAATAGATCGTAGAGAAAAAATCTACTCTAGTCAAGATATCTTCTGATGTTGCGCTGCCACTTATTGTGAGAAGGATTTTCTTGCGCTTATCTTTGCTACCTAGCCATAGAACTGTTTGATTTTGGCTTTCTGCTCTTCTGTGACATATATGGTTCCTTGATCAGATTAAAAATATTTTGGTCCTTAGATATAATAGCTTAGCCAATCTGAACCTGAACCCTAGCATTACGAGTTGCTCTCGAGTGACTTCGGAGGCGCCGCCACTGCAAGGTGACGCTATCCAAGCAATTTGGACTGTTCGTGTCAAGCTGTACTGACAAGGATTCCAGATGGCGATGACCACTGATTGCAGAGAAGAAATCCGTGACGTTATCTGTGTTGATCTTGGCCGCCCCAAGCTTGCGCAACTGAGTGAGCTTCTTCAGCTCTTCTACCTCCCATCTTGAACCAGCGACATTGACGAACAAAGTGTGTGCAACCCCGTCATTCTTTCAGAATCTCTGGGCACCTTAACACACATGGGACTGAGATCGGATGTAGTGCCTGCATGAATGTACTGCAGCTTCTCTAACTCTGCCGTGCTTGCGGGCAAGGTGACTATGGATGTGCCCCTGACATCCAGAGTCTCGAGCTGCCTTAGATCAACCTAATGAACTTGGCAGACGGGTGATCATGATTAGTGTTCGAAGAGAGAGGAATTTGAGGCGAAGTAGCAGCTTCACTATCTTCTCAAGGCCTTCATCCTTCAATTTCATGAATTTTCCAGATCAAGCACCTGAAGCACCCTCATATGCTCAGAGATGAAGAATGACTCCCACTGCCCAAACACTGTCAGTGATCGGCCTCTTTCTCTTCTCCATGTAGTTAGCCGCTTCAATGGCATTCTCGGCCTCATATGCCGCATCGGGATTGGATAACCCAGGTAGCCACAAGCTCACACTAGTAGAAAACGGGACATTAGTCCCGGTTCGTGAGGGCCTTTAGTCCCGGTTGTGCAACCGGGACTAAGCAATCGGGACTAAATGCCCCTTTAGTCCCGGTTCGTAAGACCAACCGGGACTAAAAGGCCTCCATGCGTCAGCCCCTGCCAAGCGTTGCGGTTTAGGTTTTTTTAGGGGTTTTGGAGGGTATAGGGGTTTCATCCATTCAACTCGACGCTAGCTACTAAGCATGAAGAAAACCGTTACACCACATCGTCATGAATATGGAGGACTCCTCCGGCGATCGTCGGGGACTACTCGGTTATCGGCGGGGCCTCCTGGCGATCGTAGAGAAGTGACCTCTTTCTCCGTGTTTGGTCGAACAACAAGTTTTCGTATATATTTCAACGCTACTATAATAGTGCACGTTGATGCATATATACAATATAACATCTCTTACGATCCCTAATATCTAATTACCAAAATCTAATTCCAATCCTTGATGGTATTCTTCGTTTTAGCTATGACCTCTTCAGGAAGAATCCCGCCAATTCCTCTTGAAATGCTCGTATGCGATCCTTTGGTAGGAGGTCGGCCCGCTTCCGTTCGATCTAATTCAAAGAAGGGGGTCTATATAATATATATATATATATATATATATATATATATATAGAGAGAGAGAGAGAGAGAGACTATTCTGATCACGGGATCAGAATAACAATTCTGATCACAGCGCGTCTATATAGGGCTCGATGGGCATGTTCCCGAACTCCCGAACCAGGCAACGACCAAAAGAAAAAGGAAAAAAGCGCACCCCACCTCCCCCGATCCCCCACCATCCCAGATCCCGATGCCCCACCTCCCGCACCTCCCGCCCGCAACCGGCGGCGCCGCCGCCACCATGCCCCCTAACCGGAGATGCGGCCACCGCCCCGCCCCCAACTGGAGCCCGGCCACCAACCGCACGGCCGCCATGCCCTGACCTTCAACCGTGCCGCTACCGCGTCCTCCCTCCCTGGGTCACGCCGCCACCGTCGCCTCCCTCACCACGTCACCACTAACCGGCGTGGCCGCCCCCGCCTCGCCCCAAAACGACGCCGCCTCCTCCCCAACCACCGGTGCCTCCCCGGTTTTGCCGCCACCACAAGCTGGCCGGCTCCCTTCCAGATCGCCCCGCGCAACCTCCGCCCCAACCACCTCCGTCGCCACCCTTCGTCCCGACCACCTCCTCCGCTGCGGCTGGTGCTGAAACGTATTGAAATGACCAGAACACCCTCTGTTGTACTGTTTTAAGTGTTAACAGGAAATGACACGATTAAGAGATGTTTTTGCTGCAGATGGTACATTTTTATGTGAGCATATTAGATGTAATAATGTCTTATATTACGGGACGAAGGGAGTAGTGCAAGTTACGACCATACAAATCCTTTAGAAATCTTTATATTCAATTTACAGTAATTTATAGACAAACATCATAAATAATTTGCAGTATTAACTCGGATAAACTATGCAATTAGAGGTTCCATGCATTCAGCACACGCTTCCATTCCAAAACAAATGTGCATCATCCATCCAGCACACATGCATCTCACACAGACACGTACGCACCATCCATCCAGCACGCCCGCACACACATGCATCATCCATCCAGCACACATGCATCACACACATACGCATCGTCCATCCAGCGTACGTACACGCGCAGACACACCTGTCGCAGCGCACGCTCGCACACGGCACGGCCACGCACGTACCACACAGGAAAAAAAACAGTTGTTTGGGCTCCAGCTTTTTCGGGCCAGAAGCCATAGAAGCTGCTCCTAGGAGCCCAAACAAACACACCCTTAGTCTTCTGCTTTAGAAGTTAGCTGTATGAAGTGCATATATATGTTGTGTAACTGCTCACAATGCACTCCAGGCCTTCGTTTACACAGAATTTGCATAGGTTTGTGGTGTATGATTTCAGTTACGAGGTCATGCGATTTTAATAGAGGATTAGCTCAATTAGTCGTGGGTGTTTTCACGGATGCTACCAAATGGCTCTATCATGTGAATCTGAGAAAAAACTAGGCGGTTATGCTTATGATAATGATTGTATGCATTGGCATTTATGAGGTCGATGGTGTCTTCTGTATTTCTTCCATTGGTGCCTTTAGCACAGAATTCTGTATTGACTTAGTTTATCATTCATATCCCTTGGGTCTTATTATGTTGTTCCTCCGGCTACTGCCTAAGTGTTGTTTTGGTTCTTCCGTTTTCTATATGTTCCTGCAGTGCTTTTGTGTCTGATTTGATTACTATTGCATCTACTTCGATTTATCTCCCATGAACACGTGCTTGGTGTACTGCTGGGTGTCGTCAAGTCCGTTTGCATGATATCATCTCTGAGTTATGGGTGTGTTGATCCATAAGCTTTGCGTTTAAATTCCCGCCTTCAAAAGTAAAGCTCTCTTTTTAGTGACATTATATCCTTGGTTGTTTGTGAAACAGAGAGCATTGGCTAGACCAGAGATACACATGTTTTGTGTTTTTTTTTATAATTAACATGGAAAATATTTGTATTCTTCTAACCAGTTGTGTGTTTTTCAATCTCATGAAATGGTTTCTACTTTAGCTAAGACAACATGGTCACAAGTACATTCAAATAATTTATATTGCATCTTTCTATTAAATCCACCTTTCTTTGCTACAATTCCCGCAGCAACGCGAGGGGTATCATCTAGTTATGATAACGATGATGAGTTATTAGATGACTATGATGATGATGAGTATGACTTTTTATTATGTTAATGATGATGAGTTATTATTAATGATGATGATGCTTAGTTGTTATATGAGCATGATGAGTTATTATATATATATATCAGTAGGTGAAAGAGACTACTGTATATATATAATAACTCATCATGATCATAAAATCATATGATGAGACTACTGTATATATATAATAACTCATCATGATTATAAAATCATATGATAAGACTACTGTATAAAAGCAGTACAAATACAGCGTCAATATGCTGCATAAAAAATACAGGAAAAGTTAGCAGTAGCACGGTTATAGAGGCGTTGCTGCTATTAGCAGTAGCGCGTTTCGTGAGGAACACTACTACTAAGTAAACTTAGCAGTAGCGCGTGTCAAAACGCGCTACTGCTAAAAGTTAGTTGTAGCGCCTTATCAGTAGCGCGCCCACCGGCGCTACGGATAGACATCTGACCTGCGCTACTGCTAGGCTTTTCCCTAGTAGTGATATCAAAAACCACTACAGAACATCATGAATAGAGAAATGACCAAATTAATACAAGTTCATCATCACATTAAAACCAAAGTACAGTAGTGATCAAATGTTATTACTGCAAAAATAAAATACATAAAGTTCATACATAGTTCTCGTAAAACAACATACAACTATGTAAAACATTTAAATGCAACAACAAATGCGATCAAAATCGCAACTAAGGTAATAATTTATCCAACGACATAATGATATCAAGCCTCTTTAACAATGGCATATTTTCTAATCTTTCTAATCCTTAAGCACTCGCACCCCAACAAAACGGAATGCGAGCAGGGTCGGCCTGGTGTCAAAAATACAGTTCCATAGTCTCGGTTTCCGCCGGCCGGAAGGACAAAGGAAGCAATGTCCATCTATGTGTGAGTCGTGAGTACCCAGGAGAAAAGCATAGTTCCGAGGAAAGGAAAGGGAAGGAGGAAAAGTCCGGGGGCCTGTATGCTCGCCATATGCTTGTCCCCGTGAGCATCTAGTGTTAAACGGTCAGGGTGATACCAGCCGATTCCTAGAGTAAGTGGCGGCGTCAACCTGGGTTACATTAAGGATCAAGTTATAAAAAGTGGATGAGCTGAGAGCGACTGAAGAGCGTACCGTTAACATCCGGAAGGGAGGCAGGACAGCCAGAATGGGAGTAGGCGGGGTCGGGAAGGAAAAAGAGTGACCGCACTATAGAAACAGGGGGGTGCTTAGTGGTTTCTACGGGGCGTATGTGGCGGGTCAATAGGTCTGCCCGAAGGGGTCGGTGTTAGCGCGACGGGCCATTGACTGGAATTAATGGTGAGGCAACTCGTCCACGATTGTTCGTGAGTCTGCTAAGAAAAGAGGGGCCTGACGGGCAAGTTAGGGGGGGAGGGGAAAAAAGGGGCGTGCGGGGCGGTGGGCAGTCCTTCGACCCACCTGTTCTGACTGGGGGGACCGTGGTTAGGGGTCCGGGCGTGTTTGTGGGTGTTGCGCTAAGGAACGCGTGACTCCTGCGGCGTTTAGTCCTGTTTGTAGGGGTGTGTCAGCCGGGAAACGTGAGGGTATTAAGAAGGGGCTGTCCTTCGTCCCCATGGTTCTAGAGACACCGAAGGCCGGAGAACTAAGAAATGCCTAGTAGTATAAGGTCGCTCGACCCAATTGGCTCGCACCTGCAGGGAAGAAAGGGGTGGGGGGCCTGCTGTCATTTTATGGGCTCATAGAAGGTGGGGAGGTGTGTGGCTGAACTTGGGTGCAAATCGTTCTTCCTATTGCACTGATGTGGGTTCTATTGAAGATGGTGCTGAAAAGGCATGATGCGCGACTTGGAGTTTGCCAACACAAAACAAACAGATATGAGGTGTGCCAAACAATAGGGCGGAAAACACTTAAGCTTGTCTCCTCTTTCTTCTCCTCCCTACTTTCATTATCTCCAGCCCGTCCCGTCCCCGTGCCATCGAAAAAACGCCGTCGATCAGCGAAGGGGAGGGAAAGGGGAGAAAAAAAAAGGAAAGAAATAGGTGAGGAACGAGGGGAAAAAAAACCGTCAATGGGCCCGGATCTTACAAAAGTCACTCTGCACCAGAAAAGGGTAACCGTGGTGAGCCTCTTATTTCTTGGTGATCTTTGTTGTAATTAAAAAACATTCTTGGAATTGTACATGATATTAGATATCGACTTGTGGTAATAAGGTTTCTTAGGCGTATTAAATATGTTTTGTTATTCCAAAATATAAATAGCCAGTGGTTTTTTTGTGACCTCCGGCAAAAAAGGAAATGGGACCGCGCGGGGTCGGGTCTCAGTCCGTGAAGGTCAATAAATGATTCGAATTTGTAAGAGAGTGTATACTGTTTATAACTATTATAGTTCATTTAGTGTTTGATGACATTATACCGACACAAAAACACGTTTAAATCGAGTATATATTATCTAGGAAGTTTATTGGGCACGCAGGGAAAGATGAAATCCGAACACAGACCCTCTTGTCGAGAGGTTAAATTTAGTTGAAAACGAGAAAACAATGTATTGTGAACGATAAAAATTGAAAGAGTAATTGAAGGAAGATAAGATGCAGAATTAGGAGTTGCATGTTGCCGGGTATGTCCGTCGAGTCTATGGATTCCAGATGGATGCAAACATATCAGCCTAAAGATTGAGAAAAGTATAGGAAAATAATAGCCATTGTAAAGATGGCTGATATCATTAAAAGTGCGTGAGTCAGGATTAGTTAGCCGGTTAAGGTTATGCGATGTTTATCGCATTGATGTTGTTTGTGCATTTAAAGGTCTGTTAATTACATAGTTTGATGTTTGTTTTACGAGAACGTATGTATGACGACTGTTGTATGTAGTTGTTAGTTTGTTGGGCAGTAATAAACATGTTGGTGGATCACTACTGTGACTTTGTGTTTTTAAGTGATGGAGATGATAGACGTTGTGGGGATGTAATTAGTATCATACTCTCTATTGCTCATGGATTGGGGGGGTGATGCGCTAGTGGTTTTTGATATCACTACTAGGAAAAGCCGCAGTAGCGCAGGTCAGATGTCTATCCGTAGCGCCGGTGGGCGCGCTACTGATAAGGCGCTACAACTAACTTTTAGCAGTAGCGCGTTTTGACACGCGCTACTGCTAAGTTTACTTAGTAGTAGTGTTCCTCACGAAACGCGCTACTGCTAATAGCAGCAACGCCTCTATAACCGTGCTACTGCTAACTTTTCCTGTATTTTTTATGCAGCATATTGACGCTGTATTGTGTACTGCTTTTACACGTTATGCTTATCATATGATTTTATATCATGATGAGTTATTATATATACAGTAGTCTCATCATATGATTATTATTTCATACATGAGTTTATATATATACATATCGTTTCACCTACTGAATATATATATATAATAACTCTCATGCTCTATAACAACATAGCATCATCATCATTAATATAAATCATCATCATTAACATAATAAAAAAGTCATACTCATCATCATCATAGTCATCTAATAACTCCATCGTTATCATAACTAGATGATACCCCTCGCGTTGCTGCGGGAATTGTAGCAAAGAAAGGGTGGATTTATAGAAAGATGCAATATATTATTTGATGTATTGGACCATGTTGTCTTAGCTAAAGTAGAAACCATTCATGAGATTGAAAAACACACACACTGGTTAGAAGAATACAAATATTTTCCATGTATATTATAAAAAAAACACAAAAAACATGTGTATCATCTGGTCGTAGGCCAATGCTCTCTGTTTCACAACAACCAAGGATATAATGTCACTAAAAAGAGAGCTTTACTTTTGAAGGCGGAATTTAACGAAAGCTTATGGATCAACACAACAAAGAACCATAACTCAGAGATGATATCATGCAAACGGACTGACGACACCCAGCGTACACAAGCACGTGTTCATGGGAGATAAATCGAAAGAGTAGAATGCATGTAATCAAATCAGAACAAAAGCACTGCAGGAACATATGAAAACGAAGAAAACACAACAACACTTAGGCAGTAGCCGGAGGAACAACATAATAAGACCCAAGGATATGATGATAAACTAAGTCAATACAGAATCTGTGCTAAAGGCACCAATGGAAGAAATACAGAAGACACCATCGACCTCATAAATGCCAATGCATACAATCATTATCATAAGCATAACCGCCTAGTTTTTTTCAGATTCACATGATAGAGCCATTTGGTAGCATCCGTGAAAACACCCACGACTAATTGAGCTAATCCTCTATTAAAATCGCATGACTCGTAACTGAAATCATACACCACAAACTATGCAAATTCTGTGTAAACGAAGGCCTGGAGTGCATTGTGAGCAGTTAACACAACATATATATGCACTTCATACAGCTAACTTCTAAAGCAGAAGACTAAGGTGTGTGTTTGTTTGGCTCCTAGGAGCAGCTCTATGGCTTCTGGCCCGAAAAAGCTGGAGCCCAAACAACTGTTTTTTTTCCTGTGTGGTACGTGCGTGGCCGTGCCGTGGTGCGAGCGTGCGCTGCGACAGGTGTGTCTGCGCGTGTACGTACGACTGGATGGACGATGCTATGTGTGTGTGATGCATGTGTGCTGGATGGAGTATGCATGTGTGTGCGGGCGTGCTGATGGATGGTGCTTACGTGTCTGTGTGAGATGCATGTGTGCTGGATGGATGATGCACATTTGTTTTGGAATGGAAGCGTGTGCTGATCACATGGAACCTCTAATTGCATAGTTTATCCGAGTTAATACTGCAAATTATTTATGATGTTTGTCTATAAATTACTGTAAATTGAATATAAAGATTTCTAAAGGATTTGTATGGTCGTAACTTGCACTACTCCCTTCGTCCCGTAATATAAGACATTATTACATCTAATATGCTCACATAAAAATGTACCATCTGCAGCAAAAACATCTCTTAATCGTTCATTTCCTGTTAACACTTAAAACAGTACAACAGAGGGTGTTCTGGTCATTTCAATACGTTTCAGCACCAGCCGCAGCGGAGGAGGTGGTCGGGACGAAGGGTGGCGACGGAGGTGGTTGGGGCGGAGGTTGCGCGGGGCGATCTGGAAGGGAGCCGGCCAGCTTGTGGTGGCGGCAAAACCGGGAGGCACCGTGGTTGGGAGGAGGCGGCGTCGTTTTGGGCGAGGCGGGGGCGGCCACGCCGGTTAGTGGTGACGTGTTGAGGGAGCGACGGGTCGGCGTGACCCGGGAGGGAGGACGCGGTGCGGCACGGTTGAAGGTCAGGGCATGGCGGCCGTGCGGTTGGTGGCCGGGCTCCAGTTGGGGGCGGGGCGGTGGCCCATCTCCGGTTAGGGGGCTGTGGCGGCGGCGCCGCCGTTGCGGGCGGGAGGTGCGGGAGGTGGGGCATCGGGATCTGGGATGGTGGGGGATCGGGGGAGGTGGGGTGCGCTTTTTTCCTTTTTCTTTTGGTCGTTGCCTGGTTCGGGAGTTCGGGAACATCCATCGAGCCCTATATAGACGCGCTGTGATCAGAATTGTTATTCTGATCCCGTGATCAGAATAGTCTCTCTCTCTCTCTCTCTCTCTCTCTCTATTATATATATATATATATATATATATAATATATATATATATATAGACCCCCTTCTTTGAATTAGATCGAACGGGACCGGGCCGACCTCCTACCAAAGGATCGCATACGAGCATTTCAAGAGGAATTGGCGGGATTCTTCCTTGAAGAGGTCATAGCTAAAACCGAAGAATACCATCAAGGATTGGAATTAGATTTTGGTAATTAGATATTAGGGATCGTAAGAGATGTATATTGTATATATGCATCAACGTGCACTATATATAGTAGCGTTGAAAATATATACGAAAACTTGTTGTTCGACCAAACACGGAGAAAGAGGTCACTTCTCTACGATCGCCGGAGGGAGCCCCGACGATAAACCGAGTAGTCCCGACGATCGCCGGAGGACCCTCCATATTCATGACGATGTGGTGTAACGGTTTCTTCATTGCTTAGTAGCTAGCGTCGGTTGAATGGATGAAACCCCTATACCCTCCAAAACCCCTAAAAAAACCTAAACCGCAACGCTTGGCAGGGCTGACGCATGGAGGCCTTTTAGTCCCGGTTGGTCTTACAAACCGGGACTAAAGGGGCATTTAGTCCCGATTGCTTAGTCCCGTTGCACAACCGGGACTAAAGGCCCTCACGAACCGGGACTAATGTCCCGTTTTCTACTAGTGTGAGCTTGTGGCTACCTGGGTTATCCAGATCAGCGATGCGGGCATTGAGGCCGAGAATGCCATTGAAGCGGCTGACTACATGGAGAAAGAAAGAGGCCGATCACTGACAGTGTTTGGGCAGTGGGAGTCATTCTTCATCTCGAGCTATGAGGGTGCTTCAGGTGCTTGTCTGGAAAATTCATATGAATTGAAGGATGAAGGCCTTAGAAGATAGTGAAGCTGCTACTTCGCCTCAATTTCCTCTCTCTTCGAACACTAATCATGATCACCCGTCTGCCAAGTTCATTAGGTGATCTAAGGCAGCTCGAGACTCTGGATGTCAGGGGCACATCCATAGTCACCTTGCCCGCAAGCACGGCAGAGTTAGAGAAGCTGCAGTACATTCATGCAGGCACTACATCCAGATCTCAGTCCCATGTCGGTGTTAGGTGCCCAGAGATTCTGGGAATGACGGGGTTGCACACACTTGGTGTCGTCAATGTCGCTGGTTCAAGATGGGAGGTAGAAGAGCTGAAGAAGCTCACTCAGTTGCGCAAGTGGGCGGCCAGTCAACACAGATAACTCACGGATTTCTTCTCTGCAATCAGTGGTCATCGCCATCTGGAATCCTTGTCAGTACAGCTTGACACGAACAGTCCAAATGCTTGGATAGCGTCACCTTGCAGTGGCGGCGCCTCCGAAGTCACTCGAGAGCACCTCGTAATGCTAGGGTTCAGGTTCAGATTGGCTAAGCTATTATATCTAAGGACCAAAATATTTTTAATCTGATCAAGGAACCATATATGTCACAGAAGAGCAGAAAGCCAAAATCAACAGTTCTATGGCTAGTAGCAGAATAGCGCAAGAAAATCCTTCTCACAATAAGTGGCAGCGCACATCAAAGATATCTTGACTAGAGTAGATTTTTTCTTTCTACGATCTATTACGACAATATTTTAATATTAGGTAACTGTACTAAGAAGAATGTTGATGCTTCTTCAACCTACTAATTAAAATTTAATAGTACACATGACGAAATTGTAATGAAAACCTTAAGGTAATCGATCCAGAAATCCTACCAAGGTTACAGAATGATTTGGTGCAATGTCTTGTCAGTTTCGAGTTGGTGTTCCCACCATCATTCTTCAATATCATGACGCACGTCTAGTTCACCAGTCGAAGAGATTGCCATTCTGGGTCCTGTATTTCTACACAATATGTTCCCCTTTGAGAGGTTCATGAGAGTCTTAAAGAATATGTTCATAACCGTGCTAGGCCAGAAGAAAGCATCTCCAAGGCCACGTGATGCACTGTTTTTCAAATAGGATGAACTTTTTTTTTCAAAATAAATGATTTTCAATTTGGTGTACTTTTTTCAAAATTGATGGTTTTTTTTTTCAAATCGATAAATTTCATCAAACTCGATGAACTTGTTTTCAAATACGATGAACTTTTTCAAAACTGATGAACTTTTTTCAAAATCAATGACTTTTTTTTAATTGATGAATTTTTTGAAAATTGTTGAACTTTTTTTCAAACACTATGAATTCTTTTCGAGTTTTTGATTTTTGTTTGAAAATCCATGATTAGTTTTTACAAAATAGATGAATTTTAAAAAATGTGGATTCTTTTCCAAATTTACATTTTCTTTAAAAAATGTACTGCGACGGAAACAATTGTCATATAGTCTGTTTTCGGAATAAACACACCAAAGTCATCAAGGTGCAGTGGTACTGTGCGCAAGTTCCTCACGGTGGCATGTGGGTTCGATTCCTAGTTGTGCATATTTTTCTGATACTTTGTTTTTTAGCATAGACGCGAGCAACATTGGGCCGGCTCACTATAGCGCACTTCGGGCGCCTCTCTCCCCCTAAGCGGTGCTGAGGGCGCCGAAGAGGAGCCTCATATAGGAGTGCCCGAGCAAGAGGGGGATAGACCCTAGGACCTCCAGGCTGTATCGTCACATTGATAGCCAATGAGGCAACATCGAGTTCATGTTAAACTACTTGGGCGCTACCATTAGAAGGAAAAGAGCTAGTTTAACACATATTTTCTGGTTTATTTGTTTTTCTTTCTCCATTTTCTTCTGTGCTATTCGGCTTTCTCCCCATTTTGTTCTATTTCTATATCTCTTTTCATTTCTTTCCATTTTTCATTTTTCCATTTTTTTAATTGTTTTGTTTGTTTTCAATGTTTTTTCATTTTCTTTTGTTAATTTCTTTTTTTCTTCTCTGGTTTTTGTTTTGTTTCCATTTTTTCTTTCTACATTTTTTTCAATGGTTTTACTTTCCATTTTTTCTTGTTCGTTTATTATGTTTCTTTCTCAGTTTTCATATTTGGTTTTCTTTGTTTCTTTTATTTTCAATCTACATTTTTTTGTATATGTCAAAAAACAATTGTCTAATACAAGTTTAACATTTTTTTAATACAAGTTTAACATTTTTTAATGCATGGTGCACATTTTTTCTACACACATTTTTACATTTTTGAAATGATTGGTCAATATTTTTCAGATACAAGACTAACATTTTTCTATGCCACATTTAACTATTTTTCAATGCTTGCTAATTTTTCTAAATGCTATATTAACATTTTCTTACACATGGTCAACATTTTTTGTACATATTAAACATTTTCTAAATGCTTGATTAACATTTTTCAAAACTTGTTCGATTTTTTCAAATGCTTGATTAACATATTTTATATACATTGTCAAAAAATCATCATTTTTCAATACATGATCAACCTTTTCTATACAAATTTAACATTTTTTAAATACTTGAGCAACATTTTAAAAAAACTATTCCAACATTTTTATATACATGATATCAATTTCAACATTTTCTAATAGATTGTCAACATTTGTTCTACACAGATTTAACATTTTTAAGTACCTGATCAACATTTTATCAAATGCTTGATTAACATTTTTATATACACGATGAAAAAATTTCAGCATTTTTTAATACATGGTCAACTTCTTTCTATATGCATTTCACAAATTTCAAATGCTTGATCAACATTTTTCAAAATACTTTTTGAAAAAAAAATTCAAATGCTTGGTGAACATTTTTCTACACATTGATACATTTTTCGTATATGTGAGAAACATTTTCTCTATACATATTTAATATTTTTCAAATGCTTAGTCAAAAAAATTTCAAATATTTTTACAGCATGTTTTTTTGTAATATATATGTTTTGAATATTTTGAATTATAAACAAAAGCAAAAAAAAGAAAGAGAAGACGTAAAAAAAAAAAAGGAGCCTGTGGCCTCTCGCGCCCCGGGGCCGACCCATCTCGGTCTCCCCTTTAGCGAGGGTTCCTACCCTCTCGCTGAAGGCAAGATATAGGGGTGCCCGGCCCGTGGCACCGCATTGGGCCGTGCTCGGGCGAGGCCCGCGTGCCATCCCGCAAACAGGCCAGAAGGCACGAACTAACCAGTTTAGCTCATGTGTCGTGCCTAGGGCGCGAGGCGAGGCACGCGTGCTGGCCCATTTTATATACAGGCCTCGACATGCCGTTTGTGCCATGCCCATTTGGCCGGTCTGCTCATAACTAGTGTTTTGAAAATGTGTTTTTGATCATCCAAGGACTCACTCACTTGCTCGCTAAATATGAGGAGCAAAGGGGAGTGTGGAATGGTCCTGTGGTACGGTGAGGGATACAACCGGCACTGCAGTGCATTGTGGATAGGAGTTCTAGAAACAAATTATCGGAGAGCCTAGAAAGTATGAGGAGCAAGGGGGCGTGAGGAATGGTCCATGCTACATACAATGATGACCAGGAAAGGGAAGCATGGTTCCAGTTGTGCGCGACAGCCACGGAAGTTTATGGCAGCATCATCCAAGGCAATCCGATTCGCTACAGACACATTCATGGAAGAAGCTTACGTCTTCTGAGAGGGACCAAGTCTAGTGCAACTTTATGGGTTCAACAGTTCATCCTTCAGTCTAACAACTTGCTATCCATTTATACATTGCTCGCTGGAGGTCACTTGTGAACATCCTCAACGGCGATTTTGTATGCCCCATATTACTTTTGTATGAGTTGCGAAATCGCATTTGAAGATTGTCCAGGGAAGCTAATTGTGTGTAGTGCATGGCTGGCTACCCATAGTTTTACAAATCGTATTGACTGTATGTGGGATGCTAGTACCTTAGCTTTTTATTACCGTCGTTGATAAAACGATGTACCCACTGTTTTCTAAAATTAGTTAAGCTCTCCATGCTTTAATTGAAATAGTGACCCACAACAAACTTAAATGAATCTGGAAGAGGTTATAAATCAGGCATATTCTGGTGGAGATTTAGTTTATAATTGTATTGAAATAAGCGGCATTATAGCACATGTTTTGGGAGTAATTAGAAAGTTATGGTAAAATGGTTATGTATTTTTTTCTCTCAAATGTGCAATTATCAATTACACTCCATAAAGAATAAGCTTTCCAGTGCTAACAAAACTAGAATTGTTTACAATATATGATTCTGAACCTAAAGCAACATTCAAACCAACTAAATCAGACTTACTAAATTACAGTTCTCCATTCGCTTACAAATTATTCTCTTTCATGTTGTTCCGAGCCTCAAGCCTTTCTTTAATTTCCTTGATGGGAGTAAATGATAGGCTGGGCGAAGCCACACACATGCCTCAATCAGGACGACAATCAGGACGCAACCACTTCACGCCGCTTGGCTTCGCCATCAACAAAGCTGTACCTAAACACGCCGCCCCAAAAGACGAAGTAGGCACACCCGCCGCCTTCGTCCAGCTTCATCGCGAGGCTAGCGGGAGATCCAAGGAACAAGGCGTGGCCTCCTAGGTTCCGGCCATCTATCTGCACCCCATTGCATCTTGCCACTGGCTGGTTCTTTCCGCATCGTGCGCAATGTCACCCGCAGCATGGCGCCGGATTGCTGCAACCGTAACCACTCAAGACCGTTTCACCATGACAGATGCCACAACAACTCACCGTGTGACTCCAAGATGTAGCTGCTTTCATGAAGAATTATATCCTCGTCTAGACCCCACCCCTCGAATCGAGATCGTCGCTGTTACATCACTGATGTTGCCTTCGTAGTTTGTCGTCATCATGAAGCACCACAGAGAATCACCATCCAACACTAAGACCTTGCTATCATGATACATGGCATGGGTTGCGCTAACAATTTCAGGCTCTTTGTCATGACCGTCCATGTCGCATTGCCGGGACACAATATAGCCGCCGTAAAGGACTGGAGGGGAAGTCTTAATGAATTTGTAGAGAAAAAACAGATACCATCGCCGTAGACGACGCCGCGCAAATTCTCCATGGACATTCCTTCATCGTCCGGTAAGGGGGGTAAGGGCTTGACGGCTCCGGTAAGTATGTCGATGAGTCTCGGCTGGGGACTCGAAACAAAGAGCCAGGTAGCAGTGCATCCGCGTTAGCCACCCAGTTTCTGTTGTTGGTACGTGGCACCCCTGGTGGCTCCACGAGGACGATGTCGCCGTCGTCGTGCGGGTCATGGTCGTGCGGCGTCTGGAGGGGTGATGGAAGTCGACGATGGGTAGCATCTGGTCGTCGCACGACGTGAGAACCCACGGCAGGCAGGTGGGGCAGGAGAGTAGCGCCGCCGCGTCGCGCCACGGCCTGCAAACGCGTGGAAGCGGACGAAGTCGGTGGCGTGCTGCAGGCGGCCGGAGACCTCGAGGAGCACTCTCGGCGGTAGACCGGTCCATGGCTGGGCTTGGACGCGGACGCGGACGCCGGCTTGGACGTTGGTGCGGCGGACCGAACGACCGCGCGCGAGGGGATACACCCCATTGATCGGATCGAACCGGATATAGGGAGGATGGGAGAGATCGACGCCCCCGTACGACGTAGGCCAATCTATCTCTTTTCCAAGGTGAAGGAGAAGGCCAGCCCATCCGTGCTTTTCATGGGCACTACATGCAGAGGCCCAGGCCGTCCTCCATCCAACTTCCAAAGATTAGTAATTATGATATTCCCTAAAAAAGGTATAATAAAAATTAACTCTGAAAAGGCCTGTCCTGCGAATTTCATTTTCTTTTCTAATCCGAATCAAATTAAGAGCATCTCCAATAGATGGTCCAAATTTTGCGGTCCAAATCGGAGATGTAAAATTTGGACCGTCAAAAGTGCGTTTTGGAGCTTCGAAAAAAGCTCAACTCCAACAGATGGTCCAATTAATGGTCCAAAAGAGCACCTCCAATAGATGGTCCAAAATGAAGATGTAATTTCCTAAAACGACAAACTACTAGTCCATTCAACATAGTTCAACATCAAATTCACATATTTTCATACATGAACTTCAACTACTACTTATTCAAACTACTAGATAAATAACTCCTCATCGTCGAAGCTGCGGAACTGCGCCCAAAACTCCTCCTTCTCCGGGTCGTCGCACCCCTCCTCCTCCTCCTCCCCGAGAAGTCTGCCCAGTCCTCCTCGGAAAGGGACTCGATGGGGATCACCGTTGAGGGACGGCCCTCGTCCTCCTTCTTTGCCCCCTTCTTCTTCTGCTCCGCCTCACGCTTCCAGTAGTACTCCAGCTCGGCCTGGACGTACTCCGGATGCTCCCGAGCAACCTCCTCGCATCGCTCATCGTCGGTCTCTCGCGGCACTGACGACAACCGACGGCTTCTTTTCGTCGTCTTCTTCTTCATCAGAATCTCCTTCATCTTGATGCCTGCGCACAAGCATCTCCGCTTCGCCCGACTCTCGATCTTGGGAAGTTGAGGTGCTCCCGAGGCCTCTCGCACGCCACACCGCCACGTCGTAGGCACCGCGGCCTCGTGGCGAGGGGTACGTGCCGATCCACCAACGCCTACCGCGGTCGGAGAACTCCACTCCGAAGTTACCGGAGGGCTTCTGCCTCATGCCGGAAGCCCGACTTGCCCTTCGGCGTCTTCTCGGCGGCCCCATCAGAGAGCGGTGAGAGCGGTGGATCGGCGGCGGCGTGCGGCCGGGGCGGTGGCGGACGGAGCCGGCGGGGCTGAGCTGCGGGGGCGGCGGCGTGCGGGGCGGTGGCGGACGGAGCCGGGGCGGGTCGGAGCTACGGCGGGCGGGCCGGGGCCGGGCGGATCTGCGGCGGGTCGGAGCTGCAGTGGACGGGGCGGGGCGGACGGGGCGGCAGCGGCGTGCGCTGCGGCCGCGGCCGGATCCGCGGCGGGCGGGCGGCGGGGCGGCGTGGAAACAGCAGCGGGGGCGGGTCGGGGCCGGATCTGATGCGGGCGGCGTGCGGCGGGGCGGCGGCGGGGTGTGGAGGCGGCGTGGCGGCGGTGGGGCGGCGGCGGACGGGCGGGAGGTCGCGGGCGGGCGGGCGGGAAAGGAAAGGAACTGGCGGTTGGGCGTTCGCGGGCGGCGGCTGGTTTTGGACCAGATGCACCTCGTGATGTAAATTTGCACCGCGAGGTGTTGTATTTTACATCACGAGGAGGCTGCGGTCCAATTTTTTTTACATATGAACCGTTTGTTGAAGCTGCGTTTTTGACCTCAGACGGTCCAAAAGTTAGTTACTTTTACATTTGGACCATCTATTGAAGATGCTCTAACCAAACCTCAAGACGACCAAGCTCATATGGAAGTAATGATTCTAAAACCCCATCTCAAGCAAGGCAGGCATTCCATGTATGCATAGAGGAGCTTCTTTGCTTGGCATGCATCTTAATATCTTGCAGGGACGTTACACCAAAGGGAAAAAAACTTAGAGGAAAATAGTGGCTCAACCCCAGCTCGATGCACCAACTCAAGAAAACATAGCAAAATATTTTGAAAAAATCTGAAACTTTGTGGGAATGATTTATGAGTAAATGTTATGGACGCTTGCAAAGTTTGGTGGTCAAATAACATTCGATGAGTTCTGTAAAAAAAAAAGATTGCGAGGATTGTTGGGATCGAAACATAAGTTTGCGAGGATTGTACGGACGAAGATTTGACCAACACGCACACCCACTCATCCCTTGTCAGCATTCATATCTCTTTTCCCGCCAAGAAAGAAGCATTCCATCTATGGAGCGGAGACCCAGGAGAAGTTAATGGCCGAGTCGGCCGTTGGCGCCGTGCTTGTCAACGTGAGCATCTTTGCGGTCCAGGAGACCACATTCCTATGCGGCGTCAACCTTGAAGTGGGATTCTTGAAGGATGAGCTGAAGCGACTAAAGAGCTACCTTAAATCCGCAGACGCCAAATGGAGATCGGGAGATGACACTAGTAGAAAACAGGGCTTTAGTTCTAGCCGGATGGGAGCAATAGTCCCGGTCGTGTTACGAACCGGGACTAATGTGAGCATCAGTCCCGGTTCGAGCGGCTAGGACGCCGACCGGGGCTCGGCAGGCATCAGTCCCGGTTCGACTGGGACCTTTAGTCCCGGTTGGTGTGTTGCGCTAGGAACGAGACCCTTTAGTCCTGTTTGGTGTCACCAACTGAGATTAAAGGGCTGTCTTCAGTCCTGGTTCTAGACACCAACCGGAACTAAAGAAATGCCTATATATATCCTCGCCCTTGCTCGCCCTCTCCTCTGTTTTTGGCTCATAGAAGGTGGGAGGTGTGTGCTACTTTGCTCTTCCTTCCTATGCACATGAGGTGTTCGATGAAATGCCTGAAAGCATGATGCCACTTGAGTTCACACAAAACAAACATGATATGAGGTGCCCGAGGCACACTTAAGCTTTCTCCTCTTTCTTCTCCTCTGTTCTTTCTCCAAGCCCGTCCCGTCCCCGTCCTCACCGCCGTCGATCGCCCGCGCCGATCTCGTCACCGGCACCACCGTGGTGAGCCTCTTGTTCTTATCTTTTTTTAAAAAAAAATTCTTACTTGTATGATTTAGATATCTACTTGTATAATTTTCTTAGGCGTATTATTGTTTGTTATTATATAATGCCATGGTTTTGATATCCGCCCCCGTCGGCTCTCATCCGGTCTATGATTCAGATGTGGTATATTATCTTTTATAACTATTTATTTCATTTAGTGTTTATGACAATTATACCGACCAACTTGAAATAGATATTTTTATCTAGGAGGTATGTGAACCAGAAATTCCAACCGACCCTCTTGTCGAGAGGTTAAATTTAGTTGAAAAAGAAAACAATTATTTGAAAGAAAAATTGAAAAGAATTGAAGAAGAGAAGATGAAATTGGAGTTGCATGTTGCCGATGTCGTCGATCTACATAAGATCCAGATGGATGCAATGCACTTAAGGATTAGAAAGATTAGAAAATATGCCATTGTTAAAGAGGCTTGATATCATTATGTCGTTGGATAAATTATTACCTTAGTTGCGATTTTGATCGCATTTGTTGTTGCATTTAAATGTTTTACATAGTTGTATGTTGTTTTACGAGAACTATGTATGAACTTTTATGTATTTTATTTTTGCAGTAATAACATTTGATCACTACTGTACTTTGGTTTTAATGTGATGATGAACTTGTATTAATTTGGTCATTCTCTATTCATGATGTTCTGTAGTGGTTTTTGATATCACTACTAGGGAAAAGCCTAGCAGTAGCGCAGGTCAGATGTCTATCCGTAGCGCCGTGGGCGCGCTACTGATAAGGCGCTACAACTAACTTTTAGCAGTAGCGCGTTTTGACACGCGCTACTGCTAAGTTTACTTAGTAGTAGTGTTCCTCACGAAACGCGCTACTGCTAATAGCAGCAACGCCTCTATAACCGTGCTACTGCTAACTTTTCCTGTATTTTTTATGCAGCATATTGACGCTGTATTTGTACTGCTTTTATACAGTAGTCTATCATATGATTTTATAATCATGATGAGTTATTATATATATACAGTAGTCTCATCATATGATTTTTGATCATGATGAGTTATTATATATTAGTAGTCTCTTTCACCTACTGATATATATATATAATAACTCATCATGCTCATATAACAACTAAGCATCATCATCATTATATAACTCATCATCATTAACATAATAAAAAGTCCATACTCACATCATCATAGTCATCTAATAACTCATCATCGTTATCATAACAGATGATACCCCTCGCGTTGCTGCGGGAATTGTAGCAAAGAAAGGTGGTATTTAATAGAAAGATGCAATATAAATTATTTGAATGTACTTGTGACCATGTTGTCTTAGCTAAAGTAAACCATTTCATGAGATTGAAAAACACACAACTGGTTAGAAGAATACAAATATTTTCCATGTATAAAAAAAAAACACAAACATGTGTATCTCTGGTCTAGCCAAGCTCTCTGTTTCACAAACAACCAAGGATATAATGTCACTAAAAAGAGAGCTTTACTTGAAGGCGGGAATTTAAACGCAAAGCTTATGGATCAACACACCCATAACTCAGAGATGATATCATGCAAACGGACTTGACGACACCCAGCAGTACACCAAGCACGTGTTCATGGGAGATAAATCGAAGTAGATGCAATAGTAATCAAATCAGACACACAAAGCACTGCAGGAACTATAGAAAAACGAGAACCAAACAACACACTTGGCAGTAGCCGGAGGAACAACATAATAGACCCAAGGGATATGAATGATAAACTAAGTCAATACAGAATTCTGTGCTAAAGGCACCAATGGAAGAAATACAGAAGACACCATCGACCTCATAAATGCCATGCATACAATCATTATCATAAGCATAACCGCCTAGTTTTTTCTCGATTCACATGATGAGCCATTGGTAGCATCCGTGAAACACCCACGACTAATTGAGCTAATCCTCTATTAAAATCGCATGACCTCGTAACTGAAATCATACACCACAAACCTATGCAAATTCTGTGTAAACGAAGGCCTGGAGTGCATTGTGAGCAGTTACACAACATAATATGCACTTCATACAGCTAACTTCTAAAGCAAAGACTAAGGTGTGTGTTGTTTGGGCTCCTAGGAGCAGCTTCTATGGCTTCTGGCCCGAAAAAGCTGGAGCCCAAACAACTGTTTTTTTTCCTGTGTGGTACGTGCGTGGCCGTGCCGTGTGCGAGCGTGCGCTGCGACAGTGTGTCTGCGCGTGTACGTACGCTGGATGGACGATGCGTATGTGTGTGATGCATGTGGTCTGGATGGATGATGCATGTGTGTGCGGGCGTGCTGGATGGATGGTGCGTACGTGTCTGTGTGAGATGCATGTGTGCTGGATGGATGATGCACATTTGTTTTGGAATGGAAGCGTGTGCTGAATGCATGGAACCTCTAATTGCATAGTTTATCCGAGTTATACTGCAAATTATTTTGATGTTTGTCTATAAATTACTGTAAATTGAATATAAAGATTCTAAAGGATTTGTATGGTCGTAACTTGCACTACTCCCTTCGTCCCGTAATATAAGACATTATTACATCTAATATGCTCACATAAAAATGTACCATCTGCAGCAAAACATCTCTTAATCGTGTCATTTCCTGTTAACACTTAAAACAGTACAACAGAGGTGTTTCTGGTCATTTCAATACGTTTCAGCACCAGCCGCAGCGGAGGAGGTGGTCGGGACGAAGGGTGGCGACGGAGGTGGTTGGGGCGGAGGTTGCGCGGGGCGATCTGGAAGGGAGCCGGCCAGCTTGTGGTGGCGGCAAAACCGGGGAGGCACCGGGTGGTTGGGAGGGCGGCGTCGTTTTGGGGCGAGGCGGGGGGCGCCCGCCGGTTAGTGGTGACGGGGTGAGGGAGGCACGGTGGCGGCGTGACCCAGGGAGGGGGACGGTAGCGGCACGGTTGAAGGTCGGCATGGCGCCGTGCGGTTGGTGGCCGGGCTCCAGTTGGGGGCGGGGCGGTGGCCGCATCTCCGTTTAGGGGGCATGGTGGCGGCGGCGCCGCCGGTTGCGGCGGGGTGCGGGAGGTGGGGCATCGGGATCTGGGATGGTGGGGGATTCGGGGGAGGTGGGGTGCGCTTTTTTCCTTTTTCTTTTGGTCGTTGCCTGGTTCGGGAGTTCGGGAACATGCCCTCGAGCCCTATATAGACGCGCTGTGATCAGAATTGTTATTCTGATCCCGTGATCAGAATAGTCTCTCTCTCTCTCTCTCTCTCTCTCTCTCTCTATATATATATATATATATATATATATATATATATATATATATATATATAGACCCCCTTCTTTGAATTAGATCGAACGGAAGCGGGCCGACCTCCTACCAAAGGATCGCATACGAGCATTTCAAGAGGAATTGGCGGGATTCTTCCTTGAAGAGGTCATAGCTAAAACGAAGAATACCATCAAGGATTGGATTAGATTTTGGTAATTAGATATTAGGGATCGTAAGAGATGTTATATTGTATATATGCACAACGTGCACTATTATAGTAGCGTTGAAATATATACGAAAACTTGTTGTTCGACCAAACACGGAGAAAGAGGTCACTTCTCTACGATCGCCAGGAGGCCCCGACGATAACCGGAGTAGTCCCCGACGATCGCCGGAGGAGTCCTCCATATTCATGACGATGTGGTGTAACGGTTTTCTCTCATTGCTTAGTAGCTAGCGTCGAGTTGAATGGATGAAACCCCTATACCCTCCAAAACCCCTAAAAAAACCTAAACCGCAACGCTTGGCAGGGGCTGACGCATGGAGGCCTTTTAGTCCCGGTTGGTCTTACGAACCGGGACTAAAGGGGCATTTAGTCCCGATTGCTTAGTCCCGGTTGCACAACCGGGACTAAAGGCCCTCACGAACCGGGACTAATGTCCCGTTTTCTACTAGTGTGAGCTTGTGGCTACCTGGGTTATCCAATCCCGATGCGGCATATGAGGCCGAGAATGCCATTGAAGCGGCTAACTACATGGAGAAGAGAAAGAGGCCGATCACTGACAGTGTTTGGGCAGTGGGAGTCATTCTTCATCTCTGAGCATATGAGGGTGCTTCAGGTGCTTGATCTGGAAAATTTCATGAATTGAAGGATGAAGGCCTTGAGAAGATAGTGAAGCTGCTACTTCGCCTCAAATTCCTCTCTCTTCGAACACTAATCATGATCACCCGTCTGCCAAGTTCATTAGGTGATCTAAGGCAGCTCGAGACTCTGGATGTCAGGGGCACATCCATAGTCACCTTGCCCGCAAGCACGGCAGAGTTAGAGAAGCTGCAGTACATTCATGCAGGCACTACATCCAGATCTCATCCCATGTCGTGTTAAGGTGCCCAGAGATTCTGAAAGAATGACGGGGTTGCACACACTTGTGTCGTCAATGTCGCTGGTTCAAGATGGGAGGTAGAAGAGCTGAAGAAGCTCACTCAGTTGCGCAAGCTTGGGCGGCCAAGATCACACAGATAACGTCACGGATTTCTTCTCTGCAATCAGTGGTCATCGCCATCTGAATCCTTGTCAGTACAGCTTGACACGAACAGTCCAAATTGCTTGGATAGCGTCACCTTGCAGTGGCGGCGCCTCCGAAGTCACTCGAGAGCAACTCGTAATGCTAGGGTTCAGGTTCAGATTGGCTAAGCTATTATATCTAAGGACCAAAATATTTTTAATCTGATCAAGGAACCATATATGTCACAGAAGAGCAGAAAGCCAAAATCAAACAGTTCTATGGCTAGGTAGCAAAGATAAGCGCAAGAAAATCCTTCTCACAATAAGTGGCAGCGCAACATCAGAAGATATCTTGACTAGAGTAGATTTTTTCTTCTACGATCTATTACGACAATATTTTAATATTAGGTAACATGTACTAAGAAGAATGTTGATGCTTCTTCAACCTACTAATTAAAATTTAATAGTACACATGACGGGAAATTGTAATAGAAACCTTAAGGTAATCGATCCAGAAATCCTACCAAGGTTACAGAATGATTTGGTGCAATGTCTTGTCAGTTTCGAGTTGGTGTTCCCACCATCATTCTTCAATATCATGACGCACGTCCTAGTTCACCTAGTCGAAGAGATTGCCATTCTGGGTCCTGTATTTCTACACAATATGTTCCCCTTTGAGAGGTTCATGAGAGTCTTAAAGAAATATGTTCATAACGTGCTAGGCCAGAAGAAAGCATCTCCAAGGGCCACGTGATGCACTGTTTTTCAAATAGGATGAACTTTTTTTTTCAAAATAAATGTTTTCAAATTTGGTGTACTTTTTTCAAAATTGATGGTTTTTTTTTCAAATCGATAAAATTTCATCAAACTCGATGAACTTGTTTTCAATACGATGAACTTTTTCAAAACTGATGAACTTTTTTCAAAATCAATGAACTTTTTTTAATTGATGAATTTTTTGAAAATTGTTGAACTTTTTTTCAAACACTATGAATTCTTTTCGAGTTTTGATTTTTGTTTGAAAATCCATGATTAGTTTTACAAAATAGATGAATTTTAAAAAATGTGGATTCTTTTCCAAATTTACATTTTCTTTTAAAAAATGTACTGCGACGGAAACATTGTCATATAGTCTGTTTTCGGAATAAACACACCAAAAGTCATCAAGGTGCAGTGGTACGGTGCGCAGTTCCTCACGGTG